>JAOTAY010000004.1:16453425-16482982 GCA_025629805.1 Erythroxylum baracoense
TGCGAGAAATTCCTCATAATTTATATATTCTACATCAATAAGATAGCATTGATGCCTATTACATAATATATTAAATACACTAACCACATGATTTTAATATATAGAAAATAATTTGGATATATAATATTTTATATCTTACTCTGAAGAATTTTTAGTCTATTCTTATAGAAAAAATATCTCAGAGCACTTTACCATCATGAACTGAACCTTCCTAACAAAGTAATACATATATAAATTACATGTTTATAGAAGATATGCCTAAAACATTTGTGGCAATCTCATTCTTTCTAATATCATATCGAGTTTTTTCAATATTTAGCACATTTAATTAATATATGCACCATTTAAAGCTTCTGAGTAATTATAAAATTAAAAAATCATATTAAGTCAACAACAACTACAACATTTTAATAGAAATTTCGCTGAGATATAGGGTTTGGGGAGATTCAAAGTATGTTGTCTGGGGAGATTCATAGTTCAACTAATATAAAAGTTGTTTTTGATAGGCTTATAGGAGGAAAAGAAAGAAATTTTTTTTTTGAAAATAAATTGAAGAAAAGAAAAAAAAAAGGAAAAAATATTATTAATAATAGCCAAATACATAAATAAAAAAGTAAAAAGTAAGAGTAAAATAAAAATAGAAGATAAAAGATAAAAATCAAAATTAAAGTAAAGAAATTCAAAATCAAAATAAAGATAAAAGTAAATAAATAGAAAAACATACAAGAAAGAAAACAAATAAGTAAGTTAAACAAACAAGCAATTGAAAGAGAAGATGAAAAAATAAAATAACTAAAAGGGTTCGCACTATAAACAAAAATGCTTAGGGTAAATACAAGATGCAAGAAATGAAGAAAAAGGAAGGAAAAGGTTCAAAACGAAAGGTCTCTTTATGAAAAGAGAAGGACCTCTCTTTGTAACATCCTCTACTCTTAATTTACCTAAATTTTCTATTGAGGGTCAAATCATCAGTAAGCTCTAGTAGGGTTATACCATGCTTGATCACCTCCCCTCAATTCTTCCCAGGTCTTCATCCTTTTCTCTTACAGTCTTTAAATACAAACTTTTTGCATATTCTCACTGGGATGTTATGATGTCTTCTCTTAACATATCCCCACCCTCAACTTTTCTCTTACCACAACATTTCTAACATTCTCTCTTATTGTAAGGTTGCATATCTAACGAAATATCCTCATTTCCGTCACGATTAACTTATGACTATGCACCTGTTTGATCTCCTAGAGCATGGTTGACCTAATTGCTAAATGGTAAATTTACCTTTTAGCTTGAATAGTATCTTCTATTCATATAAAACTCTTGACGTGCATCCATTTAAGCTACTTGTATTTGATAAGATGAACTATGACATCATCTATCTAACCATTATTTTGTACGATAGATTTGATGTACTTAAAACAATCTTTCTATTGTATAACTTCTGAATTAGTCTTAATCTTTACCTCGAGTGTAGCCCTGTGACCTGAAAAGTTATATTCTAAGTACTCAATCTTAATACTGTTCAATTTAAAGCCTTTCGACTCTAACACTTTCTTCTAAAGTTCTAGCATGACATTAACACCATCTTTTGTTTCATAAATTTTGAAAAAAGTCATCAGCAAACAATATAAACCAAGGCACATCCCCTTGGATATTTTTGGTGAGCTCATCCATAATTATTGCACATGAGAAGGAATAAGTTCAGGGACTTTAAATTTAACTCTCTATAACTTAAGCATAACTCTCAATACATTATGAATGCTTAACTCTCACTACATCATAAAAAAGTCTCCATATTGTCTCTCTCAAATGCTAAAAATTATACTTGATTTCTCAATTTATCTAGTCAAATGTAAGGAGATATAAAAATATTCCTGCCATTTCGTCTGCATCTATATTTTTATTATCTTTTAATCCTACAATATTTCATAACGTTAAGGATAATATATAAACAATATGTTTATTTATACGAAGTTGCCCAATGTATACAATTTCATTGTCTACAATCATATCATTAAGAAGTATTATTTCAGCTAATAAATTAAGCATACTAGGCTCTTTTATCATTCTCAATTTATGCCTCCTTAGTATATATAATAATAAGTTTAATAATATCACTTAATTGCCATCCTTCTTCCTCTTAGTCTATGAATATAAAAAATCACAATATCGAGGTGTGTGACTTATAATTTCCATTCAATAATAATAATAATCATAAAATATATTAAATTATCAAAGCATTGACTGTCATTAAATAGGCTTGGCAATAGGCCAGGTCAAGTCAGGCCTGCCAAGCCTAATTGAAGTGGACTTGGTTTGAATTTTTTATTTTTAAAATTAAAAAATAAAAATGATGTCATTTTCTGTAAAACAATGTCATTTTCTTTATAACTATCAAGCTTTGAGTTGGGTCGAGCTTGGATAGCGTGAGCCTAAGCTCGACCCAAGGCTCGATCAAATTAGGCCTAGCCTGTTGAATTCAAGCTAGGTCAGGCCAATTTTCCAAGCCTATCATTAACCACACTATGGTTAACTTTCTCAACATAAGCATTGCCTAAAGGTACCATTTTGAGATCAATGATCTCGATGAGACCAATGTTGAATAATCTTATGAGACTTTTGATGATGAAAATTGTAGAAGTTGGACATAGAATTTTATAGTAAACTAAGAGACTAACTTTGGCTAAGGAAGATGAAGAAGAGATATAAGATGGAGATATGGGGAAGATCAATATGGAATGAATGATAAAAAAAGGATGATTTCCAAAAATTCATTTTCGTTTTGCTAACAACATATAATAATCATATGCTTAATCTATGATATATATATACACACATGCACATACATTGAGCAACAATTTAATGGTCTTACAAAATCATCCTACTAAAATTTAGTAAAGAAAATAAACTTATTGAATCATATATGAATAATCACCAAAAACACTTTTTTGTTAGAAGAATTGACTTTAGGAAGTTGAAATAGTAATTATAAGTTGTTCATATAAAAATATGTCTAAAAATGTTAATATAATCCCACTGGTCATTAAATGTATAGACAATGGTAAAGCTAAAAATTATGTCCATCAAACTCAAGCAATAATAGGTGATTTGTGATTAAGAATTATTAAGAACAAATTGAGCTAGAAAGAAATTGGGTTATGCAATTCGTACTAAAAATTTTTGAGAAAATAAATAGAATCATCACGCAATAATTAATGCAATCATTCAACTAACACAACAGCCCATCAAATCACAAAAAGAAAAACAAAAAGATTAAAAAGAAGTTCAAAACCATAAAAATTAACTTAAAGAGATGTTGATAAGCAATTAGAGAGGACGAGAGAGAAGAGAGAGGTTTAGTTGAGAAGGAACACAAAGGATGAGAGAGAAGAGAGAGGAGAAATTGAAGGAACACGAGAGGAGAACCCAATTTTATCCCTACAGCTGCTTATTTGTTATTCCTAATATTTGATCTAATTTATATTCGCATTTCCTAAGGAATAAAAATTCAAGATTGTTTAAAATTCATTATAGTTTTACTATTTCCTATCTTATCTATTCTTATTAACCAAACTAGCAAAAATTAGAGAATTTGCATTTTTCTTGTTTAATTAAGTACTTAATCATTCTTATTTTTAGGTTTATATTTAACGCATTTTGCTTGTTTATTTAAGCATTTTTATTGTTTCTAGTTCATTTCATTCATCTTTTTTCTTTAGGTCATAATTCACTTATTTGGAACAAAAGGGACAGATTCAACCAAGTTTAGAGTGATTTGGAGAAGTTTTAACCAAGTTATGAAGCTAGAGAGCAAGAACATGGCATAGTATATGCTCGTGTACTTACATGTGTTCTCTATTATTGTTTTTTTTCAGCTTACATGGTTTTGTTACCTAAAAATTAGAAACATACAAACTTTCTGAATGATTAATATCAAATGAGAAATTAATATTTGGATTGACAAATTGTAAGATATTTGTTATTACTAACATGAGGTTCTCGATATTAGTTTCCATCACAGCACATTAAAGGGAAAATGACAATAACAGTGGATTAGTTTTTCCCAAAGTCACAAAGTATATGACATAGGTGGTGTATGTTTAGGAAGAGCCAATGGTGCTTATTCCCAAGTGAATTTTGCCTGGATGTATTTTTTCAAGACAGTAGTTCTAAAAGGATGGACTAATTGAATTTATGTTTGCAATATGGAGTAACTTTTATTTAAAGTTAATTTTAAAAAATCTCAAACTTTATTCAATTTTGCAATACTAACTTAAACTTTTAAAAGTGACCTTAAAATGTTCAAATTTTCAATTTATTGCGAATATAACCAGATTTTCAAAATTTCAATTTATTGCGAATATAGCCATATGTTAAATTCTCGGTTAATGTTGCTGATGTGGCATACCTCGTCAAAATTAATGGTTTCGACACGTGGCTAACACATGTTCAAATTTTTTTCATGTAATTATTTTTGTAATTTAATAAATTTGGAAAAAGAAATTTATGTAATTATTTTCACTACCACTGTGGCCGTCTCCGCCTAATCTTCATTGCCTCCGCACTGGAGAAGATTAAGAAGCTCGGAGCAAACATCTCCTCCCTCACTCTTGAGGAATCCCACCAACTGTTGATTACCTCCAGGACAAGCTCGGCGTCTCCATCACCGCCTTTGCCTAGCAATTATACCCACTTTCACATAAGCCTTAATTAATATGTTGAAAACAACAGAGTCCTAGTTACAATCTTCACAACAAGAAACCAGAGCTAGAAGCACATCCTCTTGTGATGAGCAACCTTTAACCAACTGAACCAATTCATTCAAGTTTTTTTTTGAAATTCAATCAAGAATTTCATAGCTTGTGTGAACTCTTTAGACCAAGCTAATATGTGAATGATAAGACCATAATTATAAGAGTTGGATTTTAAACCCAAATCATATTTGACCCAATTAAAAAATGTAATTGCTAAAATTGAATAAGCTTGGTATGTCAACAAAACATTTGAAATCCCATTTCTATCTAGATGAGAAAGGACCCCTTTTAAGTCAGTTTGGAGAAGGGTCAAATTGGTATGATCTCATTTGAGAGTGGAGTAAATAAGATTCACCACGTTATTGGGGTTTTGGATTTCGGGTAGGAAATGGTAAAGAGGGCTTGAGAGAGAAGTAGAATGTGAACTAAATATAGTTTGAAGAGATGGTGATGACGACGACAAGGAAGCGGAAGAAAGAGATGATTTTGGTGTAAATTCTAATAGTATGGTCCATTGGATTCAATAAGTATTGATTTTCTAGGGATTGTAGTTGGAACTTTACTCGTCAGTTGACCATAAAAGGAATGAAATACAAAGAGAATAAGGAATTGGAGAGGAGAAGATAATCACATTGGGGTTTAAGACAAGGTTTTGTACTTGGATTGTAGGATAGGGTTTAAACCAGTTTAAAGATTTTTCTCGTTACGACGAATCTCAGGTAATGAAGACAATAAGGAAGGAGTAGACAACAACGAGGAGAAACACGTCTCTTCAATGAGGTAAATCTAAAACAAAGCAAGCAAGCTGGAGGAATGTCAGAGTTAACCAGAAAAGCAGTGGGGAAAAGTAAAAACAAACATAAAACCAACAAGGAGGAGAAGGAGAATAAATGGATGAAGAATTGTTAGGGTTTTTCTTTTTCCAAATTTATTAAATTTATAAAATAATTATTTGGAAAATAATTGAACACGTGTCAAAACTTTTAATATGATATAGTGTGTCATGTCAGTGACATTAATAAAGAACTTAACGTTAAGTTATATTTGCAACAAATTGAAAATTTGAATATTTTAGCGTCACTTTTTAAAGTTTAGGTTAATATTCTAAAATTGAGTAAAGTTTAAGATTTATTTATAATTAACTCTTTCATTTACCACTATCTTGTAACTTTACTTTAACTTTCTACATCTTATTTTGTCAAAATTTTGGTGTTTACTTTTTAGAATTGGAACAACCATCTTTTTCAAGTAGAGTATGCTTGTTATGGACCATGAGCTAAAACAAGCAAGAGAGCACCTTAGATCAAAACAATTGAGTGAAAGAGACGATAAACCCTTCATTTGTGTTGATTTCATTGATGGTTAACAATGGCTACCAAAGAGAGAGAGAGAAGACAGATAGGTATAGGAAGAGCGAAAGCAAATTTTATTGATTTTTAATTTTTGAATCTTACTTACTTTATAGGATATCAGAAATAATAAATATATTTCTACTAAAAATTAAATTAAAGTCAAATTAAATGTTCTTAAAGTGTTATAATTCCCTTTGAACATTTATTTTTACATATTAATTACTAAACACTAAAATATAGAAATATCATATCTTTATATTCATATCATCATCATCATCATCACCCAGTCTGAAATACAGCATCAAAGCAGGGTCTGGGGAGGTTTGATAGTACGTAACCTTACCCTTATATAGTAGAGAGGTTGTTTCCAGTAGACCCACATATGAATGTGACAATAAAAAACGATGCAGATTATTTGAGTAGATATGAAAACTGATATGCTAAAATAGTAGGTAAATAAAATTTAAAAAGTAAATAAATAAATAAATAAAATAAAACCAAATAAGATATCTAATATAGTGCCCATATCTGCTAATAAATAATAATAAAAAATACAAATCGTCGTGAGTTGATACAAGTTTAAAAGAAAATTTATTAAAATATATATATAATAAGACAAATATACTTAGAAAATCTGTAAAGTTCTGTTCATACCTGCTAAGCTGCAAATGTCTGCTCACCATTCCTCGAATTGTGTATGTCAACATTATGTAAAGGTTATGCTAATCTACTCTGTATCTTTCTAATTTTATCATATGTCCCTGAAGGGACATATGATTAGGCAAATGATGTACTTAAACTTTGCTAATCACAATGTTGGCATGCAATTAGAAGCAATGCAATATTAAATGTTTATGTATAAAACAAACTAGTAAGGAAAATAAAAAATAAAACGCACAGTTGCATACAAGTAAAAGCACAACAACTAACTAACAGAAGAATAAGAAGAAAAAAGCAAAAATAAAAAGGAAAGAATACATACAGAAAAATCATAGAAAGGAAGCAATAAGGTGAAGCATACCTTCTTGAGTCTACTGAGTGAAGCCAAAGGAAGAAAGTCTCATACTTCAAAGATCAAAACTTTTTTCCCCACAATCTAGTGACCCACCCATCCCCCACCCAAACTTTTGTCCACATGAATATTATAGCCCACAGAGATGGAAGTTATAAAGAAGATTAGGGGTTAAGCAAAAAATTCCACAGCAAAATCAACACTCTAAATCTACCTCGTTCATAACAAACATTGGCCAAGCAATCAATGGGTCATGGACTTTCTGGAGCAAAATTCACAAGCGTTCTAAAACTTGTTAATACCAAAACCCATCCTAGAATCCTAGTTTTGTCCACAACGAACAAAGAAACGAGTGAAAAAGCAACAAATAGATTGTAATTAGTTCATTACTCTAAAACGAAGTCAGAGAAAAATTTAATGCAAAGGGAGGTATCATACTTCAAAAATTAAGAAAAATAAAATATAATGAACTAACTAGCCACTACTGAAAGAATCTACGTTGCAAAAAAAGTAAGTAGACCCAAGAACAAGGAGTGATCGTACAATACCATCACTAAGACCAGAAGAGTGTAAGCGTGAAACACAGCTTCGGCTTATATATTAGCAATAGTATGTTTTGGGGACTATCTTGCGAATGTGAGAGGGACTATCGTGTCAAAGGAGACCAGTGGGAGTGTGGCTAGCTTCTCACTACATGGGGAAAATGTAGAAAGGTTCTCCCTTGTTCTTTCTCTGTCTCAAATGAAAACACAAAAGAAAAAGAACAAGAAATGGTCAATAAGACTACTGTGAGAGAAGAAGACAAAACGGGTATCTGGGGGTCTTTTAATTTTCTTCTTCTTTCTCTAAGAAAACAAGTGAAAATTAATCTTTAAAAAATGACTCATATATCATGCTTTCAACTCACTTTAGCTCTATCACTTCCGAATTGTGCCTAAAATCACATATAACTAAGGTGAGTATCTTAAGCAATTTTATGTCATTAATCGCATTATCAAATAATAAAACAATCAATTAAGCACATGTCAATTTTTCTCACACTTAGCTTTTGGTCATCCTCGGGCAAAACATCAAAATTAAGCTCATAGACCCAAAAACAACATTTACTCATTTCTCATACTTTCCAAGAATATATAATCATAACAGAGATGAATGACTTTCAAAAATTATAGTAAGAACTTAACATTCCAAGCTTTTACTCATGATCAATGAACATTCATCATCTTCAAAAACTGAGCAATCTAATAGTAGACTCGGAAAATGTTTTTAACTAAAATATATCCATAGGTACACTCAACACCATTCATGATCATGTCATTCCATAACTTTGCATATTATTTCATTTCTCCAACACTAATGTTCACATGAAAAATCATGAATCAAAGGACTTTTTAGGGTTGTAATGTCGACAAAGGTAAGGTGAGATGTATTTAGGGGTCAAGTAGCATGAAAGTCATTAAAGCTAGTGAAACAAATGCAACACTCAATATGACATCAAGTGCACAAGTTCACATTCATACAAAACTAGGTATCGTCAGCTATGACGAATGTAACACTTATATTCACAACTCATTTTAGCTCTCACACACAGACCACATGAAGCATATACCAATCCAAAGGAATCACTCATACAATTTATGCCAACAATACATTGAAACCACAAGAGTGAACCTTCCAAGCCAACATCTACCTTATATTCAATATACTCAAATAACATATTCATTACAACTCTAGGAAGATGCAATAATTTTGAATAACTTTGCAAACCCATATGCACTTCCTCCTTGATAAATTTATTTAAACAAAAAAATTTTCATTCTTTTTCTTTTTCTTTTTCTTCCTTTCTTTCATTTTCATTTTCTTTTCTTTTCTTATGCTTTTCTCTTTTCTTTCTTTCTTTTCCTTTCTTTTTTTAACATTAACAAAAACTACATTAACATGGGAATTTCAATGATAAGACATAACAAAACATCCCAACATTAACCAACCCACAAATATGTACACCTCCACACTTACATTTTTGTACATCCACAAACTCAACAATCACAAATGTTCAACTAGCTTTATGGCTTGGGTAGGACATTTGGATAAGTATAAAGCATGTAATATGGTTGATACAAAAAGATAGGCTAATAAGGCTTAAAGGGGGCTTATCAAAAAGGAAAATCATATAATAGGTAGGCTATTTGGCTAATGTAGTTCAGAAAAGCAAAGAATGCATAATCATATCTATGTTAATGAATGTGATAAAAATGTGATCCCGAATAGAAATTCAAGGCAAAATCAGGATGTACATGTCATAAAGGTCACACATTATCAAATGACAATGATATTGATATGAATGTGTCAATCAAATAAGGCTCGGAATCTCACCGACTTTGTCTACCATTAGTTACTACTCCTCTAAAGATAATGCACATCAACCAATCACAAGAGTAAAAGTACATGATAAAGTTGCTATCAAATTCTCAAGTCAACTTATTCTCTAATCATGACTATATAGTCCTAGAAGCAACAGAAAATTATAAAATGTTTGTTTCATTTGTTTTATTCTTTCTTTCGTTTTGATTGAAAATTTAAAAACAAGAAAGAAACAAACTAACGTAGAAACACACATGCAAATAAAAAGTAATACGGAAATGTAAAGAAAAGAAATTTACTTCCCTTAGGTTGCCTCCCAAGAAGCGCCTTTTTTTAGGGACGCGGACTTGACCCCTTCTTCTCCTCACTTGACAAAATTGTGATCTTAAGGTATTATAGTTAGCGCCACTTCTATGCGAGGTTGTTCCAGATAAGGCCTTAGTTGATCATCATTCCTATTTAGCATCCTCCCTATCCTTAGACTTTCGATCTCTACTAAGTCCATGCTTTCTTGAAAAATCTCGAATGTCTCTTCACCTTTTTCCTCCTCGTTTAATTTCTCTAACCTACTAGGTAAAAGTAAACAATCATTCTCAACAATAAAATGGAACTTAATATTTATCTCTGAGCTAAAAGGTATAGCTTTTTTTGCCTCGAGCTCCTCCTTAATTCTTTGACACAAGAAATTCATTGAGGATTGTCCTCAAAATTCTCAAGATCCTCATCAATTTGTAAATTTTCCACACTAACATCTATTGGGTACACCTCGGGTTGGTACAATTGCTCCTCTTTGATTTGTGATTCAAGGTGTTCGATCCTCGCTACCATTTCACCTATTTGGCTTAACAAGTTCTAGTTTCTAGACATTATATGCCTCATTTCCTATTAGAATTGTTGGGTATTCTATTGAAGTTGTTGCATACTCTCTTGAAGCTGCTATATACCCTGTTGAAATTGAAGATTGTTAGCAATCACAACATTCATCAATTCTTCCAGAAATGTACCTGAGATTTAACAAGAAACTTCTAGACTACATGAGAATTGTTGTGTGTCCTGCAAACTATCATAGAAATAATTCTGATAGTTATCCTCTTCATAACCAAAGTTAGGTTGATCAGTCCAACCTTACTTATAAGATTGAGAATAAAAGTTAAAGAAAAATTACTTCCAACTATGATTTTTTTTATAAATCACAAACATGAAATAGAATAAAGAAAGGATCATGAAATAACAAAAAAGAAACCAATTACAAACAAATATATACAAAAAACCAATTAAATCACAAACAAAAACTAAAACTCCGCACTCCCCAACAACGACACCAAAATTGACAATGCATTGTGATGCTAGTCAAAATAAAATAACTGGACCTACTACTATAGCAGTAGTGAGTCTAGGTCAATCCCACAGAGAGTGTGTATAAAGTTATTGAAATGAAATTAATCAGTGTTTAGGTTTAAGGGGTTTTGGATTTTGGAAATAAGAAATTAAAATGAAATTAGACTAACAAAAACAAATTAAAGAAAACATGCAAAAAATGATAAAAGTGTGGAATTCGATAGGGACCCGATTCTTTGGTTCAATCTCGGCCTACACCCTAATTAAATATACTTCATTGATTTGTTGTTCTCTAACCTCTCCTAGTAATTATTAATTGTGAGTTAATAATTAACCTGATTTTTT
Organism: Erythroxylum baracoense; assembly: GCA_025629805.1. Lineage (NCBI taxonomy): Eukaryota > Viridiplantae > Streptophyta > Magnoliopsida > Malpighiales > Erythroxylaceae > Erythroxylum > Erythroxylum baracoense. The sequence goes on from JAOTAY010000004.1 coordinate 16,464,585, forward strand.
TCCTAGGTAGTGTTTAATCAAGATATGATCGTTAATTAAACCTAACCATCGAATAACTTAGGATACGATCTCTAGATTTAATTGGAAAGTAGCATTATGAATTAGAAAAATTGATTAATCAAGGCAACAACCACACACGATGCATCATTTAACCTAGATCATATTATCCCTAATGATTATGAATCATTAGTCGCTACATATGAATTTTAAGATAACAATTACATATTATATCAAAATTCTAGCAATGTGTTTGAAAATAAACGATTCAATGAATGCATTCAAATCATCTTCTCACAATACCCAAATAATAGACATAGGATAACACAATCAATTCCTAAAGAGAGTAAGAATAACAAACATAATGAAAATATGGTTAATCGGGTTCGTTGGCATTGATGTCACCTCCGAACCAATATTGGGATGTCTAGCCCTTTATGGGTCTCTCCCGATTGAGAGCCTTACCCCTTATCTTCATTAAAATCAAGAGCTCCCAAAAAGATTTGCTTAAGCGCCAAGGAAGAACCCCAGCTGAAGACCCCCTTTGCAGTGCCTCCCTCTCTTCTCTACTCTCTACGCTACTGTTCTATCTATTTAATGATTTAGTTGTTGATCCAATTACTATTCACTCCCCTTTAATAACCCCACGTTTATGTTACATTTGCGTTTCTTTCCTTTAGACTATGCGTTTTGGTGCTTTGACTTGGACTGCTGCTGTGTTGTTTAATCTCTTAGTTATCCCTAGTGTGTGCTACATTTTGATGTGGATTATTGTGGATTTTGCTACTAGGGTTTTCTTCATTTGTGTTACCATTTCACGTTGTTGTTTAATTTCTTCTTATTCATGCTTCTTTAATTAAAAACCTGATGCTACCTCCTGATACACTGCATTTTATGCTAATCTTCTCACCACTTAATTCATGTTGTTGTTTAGCTAATGGACTGCTACGTTTTCTTCATATTGTGCATGTGTTTTGGTCCATTTATTTCCACCACATACACGTTTCATGCTTCTATCTGCTGCACCTTAGCTCTATGGATGTTACCTTATACATTGTCCATTAATTAACTTATTGTATGGCCATTAAATTAACGTAAATTGCATTTAAAATTCCATGCATAATCATGCGGCTCATGTTTTTTTGCATTTTGTGCTTTCATTTTTCTTGTCTTCTTCTTGTCTTTTAATTTTCTTCTACTTGCTCCAAGAAAACTGGTCAAAATTAATCTTCAAAAAATGATCCAAATATCATGCTTTCAACTTACTTTAGCTCCATCATTTTTGAATTGTGCCTAAAACCACATATGAACTAAGGTGAGTATCTTAAGTAATTTTATATCATTAATCGCTAAATGTTATGAAATAATAAAACAATCAATTAAGCACATGTCATGAATTCATTATTACGTTAGTCAAATAATTTCTTTTATGTCTTTTCAGTTTTGTAAGAAGCTTCTAATTCTTAAATTTTGTTTCTTTTTTAAAATATCAATTTTAATGAGGATGCTTAAATTTCTATAAATTGTGGCACAAATGAGATGAGTCAACATTATGTTAATGGAGTTATTCTAGACGTGATTCCTTCCTAGAGAAGATCTAACACAACATGTTATTAATATTAATAACTTAATATAAGAATTGTGTTTTAGATGTTTGCTAATGTTAAAAGTAAAATATATGACTTTACTCTCAATATTGCCAAAACATGAAAGTAAATTGTTAAACATGCTTTAGAATTTAGTTTTCCTAATTCAAAAACATATAAATGATTGGTGATAATGTTTATGAGAGAAGTTCAAAGATAATTGATTAGGATTTTATATTTGATTGGTCTTTCAATCAAAATTGTTATAATAATTACATATTAAGCTTTAAAAGCTTTATCACATGAATTAGCTGACTCTATTCCATGTATGGTACATTACATTTAGGTGATGTTCATATTATGTGAATGTGATTGTTATATGTTGAACTAAGTTATAATGAACTATATAAATTATGTTCATTTATGTATGCATGGTTGATATTTTCAATTTCTCAATATCTATTTTACATAAATTTTACTTGACAATTCCACTTGATTATGATAATCATTATTCACCACATGTATGTACGACATGACATTGACGTGTATGTATGTTTCTTCTTATAGAAACTTTGTGATTCAGTTATGACTACTGCATTAAAGAATATTATTACTGAACTTAAAAAGGGTAAAAAATTAAATGGTGACAATTATAAAACCTGAAGCATGAAAATCCAATATTTACTAAAGGAGTAAGACGCTCTAGAACCATTAAACATAACCATAGACATTCATGTGGAAGGCAATATGGCCCAACAATAAAAAAGATCATGATGCTTATAAAATATGGAAGAAAAAGAACTCAGTAGCTTGCATTATATTGTTGAGCAACATGGATAATTATATAATGCACGAGTTCTGAAAATATGAAATTGTTAAAGACATTTGGTCTGTTTTTGCTGTACATTTTAGAGGTACCTTAGTACAAAGAGAGGTCACTTACTATCAATTTTGACACATATAAGAAGTGACTAGATCTTACAATGCAAAAACATTTGAGGAATATGTCAAACATGATAATTAAGTTGTCTGATGTTGGTCATAAATTATCATTTGAGCAGTAAGTGTAAGCTATGATTCAGTCATTATCTTATAACTGGGAGCAAATGAGATGTATTTAACCCACAATGAGAGCATCAAGATTATAAATGATGCTATAAGGCATCTCATACTAAAAGAAGAATGTCTTGAAGCCTTCAAGACTTCCTTCAAAATATATGGAGTTAGTTCTAGCTCACATAAAGCATAAGAATTATTGTCCTAAATGGAACAAGGATACAACAAGTACCCTCTATACTCAAGAATCAAAGAAGGCAAATAGGAGCCAACACGGAAAAGGAAAATGTTCTTTTAAAAAAATAAAATATGAAAAGAGTTAAGTGCTTTAATTGAGGCAATAAGGGTCACTTTGTTTGCAATAGTAATGAGCCCAAAAAAGTACAATCTTATTGCACATATATTTGTTCTATGAATGTCTCTTGTTATTTTTTTCCTAAGTAAATCAAATCCTTTGTAGATTGCAAACTCATGAGCAACTAACCATGTAGCAAAGTATAAAATCCTTCGTTAAATTTCTAAAAATGTCATATGGAATACGACGGACTTTTGTAGGAGAAAACTCAAGGATTATTGTATAATGGATTAAAACTTGTAAATTAGACAGGTATAGTGTTCGACCCTTAATGCTACATATGTTATTTGGTTCAAAGATTTAACGAATTCTCATTTTAATGTTGGTATTAATTCATCTTGGAGTTTAAATAAATTTTCACAATAGTGACATATTTATATATAGGAAACATTTATTATGGTTATGGATTTATGATGGATGGTTTTATTGTTTTGTAAGTTGTTTATTCAAATAATAACATAAGTTATTCCTTGTTTACATCATTTAGTAATCTAATAACAATGCAACTGTATGGCATGGTAAACTATGTCATATTAGTTAAATTAAATAAGTTAATTAACTAAAAAAGGCCTTTTAGGTGATTTACACCAAGTAGATTTACCTATTTGAACATTTTCCAGCTGTTAAAATGGAAAGAAAGCCTTATGGAAAGGGAACACAAGCTTCCTATGCATTGCAATTAATATATTTTAACATCTGTAGCTTAATGAATGTAAGGACACGGTGTGAGGTTTTATATTTCATCATTTTTATCGATGACTATATTTGGTATAGTCACGTCTATTTAATTTTTTATAAGTCTAAAGCATCAAATTGTTTCTTTAAATATATGAATTTGGTTAAGAATCAATTAGACAAGAAAATAAAAGAATTAAAAATTGATCAAAGACAAGAATAATTATTTGATAAGTTTAAGATGCTATATGATGAAAAAGGAATAGAAGCACACTTAAGTAGTCCTTGAACCTCATAACAAAATGGTGTTGCAAAAAGACATAACAGAAAGTTACTAGAAATGTTTAGGTCTATGATGGCACAAGAAAGTCCCACAAAATCAATTATAAACATTCCTTATGATTTATGGATAGGTAGAAAACGTATCATGAATATAAGACCATAGGGGTATATTGCATACATTCATGATTTGTCTTAAAAATATGGGAAAATGAGCCTAATAGGGAAGAAAAGTATCTTTGTTAGATACTCTGAATAATCAAAAGTATATGTGATTATAGATAAACAATGTAATGGAGTAACTAAATTTGAACCATAAGATTTCATATTTTTAGAAAATGACTTTCTAAAATCGAGTGAAATAGGATAAAACATATTTTCATATAAGACTCTTGATTAGAATGATTATTTTATTGGAATCATAAAGGGGACTTTATCTAAGTGGGAGAAGTTTAGAATTTGAAGGTTTAACTTAAGGTCTATTTAGGATATAACTCAGTAAAAGTTTACTTTTTACATCCAATCAAAGTGGGAATAATCAGGACATTCATGAATTTTTTCCCATAAACCTTGTTTATGTCAAAGTATCATAACATAATAGTGGAGATTCCCATGACTATCACTCACAAAGAGGATGAACCAAAGAATGTATATAAAGCTCTTACTAGTCCTTCTAAAGAAGAACAAATGTATACAATGAAAGAAGAAATGACTTCTTTAAGATCAAATCAAGTATGACACTTGTTTGATCTCCCTACTGGGAGCAAAGCTATTGAGAATAAATGGGTTCTTAAAATAAAATAAAAATTGGTGGTAGTATCACAAGATACAAGGCATTAAATGGATATAAAGAATGCCTTTTTTATACAAAGAGTTAGAAGATGAAATCTATAAGGAACAACATGTATATTTCATTAAAACAGGATAAAATGGCACTTATGAAAATTGATTTATGGTCTAAAGCAATCCTCAAGGCAGTGGTGCATTCATTTATGGTAATGTAATTATTTCATATGATTTTCCTATGCTTGATGCAAACCATTGTGTATATATTAAGAAATCCAAAGATAAATTTGTGTATCTATCTTTATATGTGAATGGCATTTTTATTGCTTGTGATGACTGTGAATTTATCAAATAAATCAAGACTAGTTTTCATTTGAATTTGACATAGATGTGGGTGAATTTTTATAGATTTCAAGAGATCATTTAAAGAGATTATTGTTAGTTTCTCAAGTGACCTATATTTAAAAGGTTTTATAATGATTCCATATGAAAGATAATAATAGAGACGATGTAAATCTCTATAAACGTGTGAAGATGGAAGAAATTGATTTCTAGTCGTGTGGAGTTACACGCCCGTATATACTGAGATACATGGCCATGTATATTGATATGTAAATCTCTTTGCCTGTGTGAATTCACGAATTTAGTTTTTTTATTATATACTATCTCTCACATGCCTGTGTAAGTGATCGTGTATATCCCAGAAATCTTAAAATTTACTATAAAAGAATGTGAGCAAAGGCAATTTAAAGAGAGCAGACTTTTGTAACAGATTTAAGGCATAAGAAACCTAGAGAGGCTTGATCAAGGGACAAGGAAAACATGAAGTTAACATCAAGAGATCCTTTAGATTACAACATCAAACCTTAAACTTACAAGAAGATTCAATAGTAGAAAACGTTAGATCTAGAATTATGGTTCCTTTATTTTCTATTTGTTTTTCTTCATGTTTATCTTTGATTTTGTTTTCTATGATTAGTAGCTAAACCTTTTTAGTGTATAAGTGTGATGAATCCTAGTTTGGGATAACAATATGCTTTAATCTTATAATTAATGCAATGATATTGATTTATTATTATGATTCAATTATGTGATTTATTCTTGTTCTAATATATCTGGAATATTAGTGAATGATTTGATTTCATGTGATAGAGATTAAGAAACCTTCTTATATAAATAGATCTACCATAATTGGAAAGAGGTACATGCAAATCGAGAGATAGGTTGATATAAATCCTCTAGATTAGGATCAAATTTAATAGCGGAATTCATAAATCGATAAAAGCAATCCTAGGGTTTTTAACTAGAAAGATTTTTGTTAATTAACTAATGGATTAGTTGCTAATAGTCTAGAAAGAGTTATTAACATAAGATAGAAAATTTCATGGTCCAATAAGAAATGATATAATTGTATGATAAAAGGTTAATAATTTAATGATCTTAGGGGATTCATCACCTAGATACTACTACTTGATATCGATCTTTCTTTGTATTTTAATTGTCCTGAGTTCATAATCATTTAATCTTAATTTAGTTTCTTTGTTTATTTTTATTTTTAATTCAAAACCAAAAATCTTATTCTTAGGTTAGATAATATAAAAGGGTAATTATTAGTATTTATAGTCTTCGTGAATTCGACCAGTACTTGTCTATGCTAGCTACAGTTACGTCTTACACTTGTGATAATTTAATTATTATTATAGAAATAACCAATCACTTGGCTTAAAGAGGAAATCAAGGAGGAAATCTTAAAGGAAAGGGCCCTTTGCCCTCAACTCTAATCTATGCCAGTAGTCTAGAAAGTTAGGGGCATGAACTGGCCCCATAAACAAATGATCAAGGATTTTCCGTGCTTAAATAAATGATATATTGTAGGACTTTTGGAGACTAAAGTAAAGGTAGAGCATTTACAACAATGCAAATGGATTTTTGGTGAAGGCTAGGAGATAATTTCCAATCATCCTTCCCACTTTAATGATAGAATCATAATAGGCTTTAATTATAATCTTGTCAAAGTAACTCAACTTGCAACTTTGAATTAATTTTGCATCTAAAATTTAATAGGGAATGAAATGTTAGAAGCTATATTTATGTATCCTTCAAACTTTAGATTTTAAAGGTATCATCTTTGGAATGACGTTAAATCTCCGGGATCCTCTATCACTAAACCTTGGTTAGTTATAGGGATTTCAACTACATATTATTGTCTCATTAAGCATATAGGAAAAGGTTTTAGAAGCAGAAATGATATCTTAATTGACTATTTAATCATTAATCTAAGCTACAAGGGATCATTCTTTACTTGGTGTAACAAGTGATTGGATAGTTGGTTGATTAGGAAGAAGCTAGATTAAGCTCTTATGAACCGTTTATGGTTTTCCAGGTCTAATTCTAGCTCTTCCCTTTTCAATAAGCCCCTTTTCTCAGATCATTTTTATATTGAAGTTGACTTTGGGACAAGCAAAACACATTACAAACTTCCTTTCAAATTTAACAATTTTCTAACTAACTATGAAGGCTTCCATAAAGTAGTTTCTAAAGGGCTAGAAGTCTATATGAGGAAGCAATAACCAAGGCTAGAGAAGCCTTTACTTTCCTTGAAGCTTTGGCTGAAGTTCACTCTAAGGATTCTATCATTAGAGCTAAAGAAAGAGAAGCCCTTGATAACTACTTTATAGCTTAGACAATTACCACTCCTTGCTAAGGCAAAGAACAAGGTTAATTGGCTTAAAGAGGGTGACAAAAATACCAAAGTCAACTATAAGGAGATTCTCTATTGAAGAAACATCAATATGATAAATTCCTTAATAGTGGATTTGGTTACTTCCAGAAAATACTTAGAGCTTAAGGGTATTGTTTTCAACCATTTCAAGAATTTACCAGTCACTCCTAAGCCTTTCTCTGAAGTTTTGTAGGATCTTAAATCCTTCATTCTAGAGACTATCTCTTCTTCTTAATAGGCCTCCCTTATGAATCCCTTCTGCGAACAAGATGTCAAAGATGCTTTATTTAGCTTGGCACTGAGAAAGCTCTGGGACTGATATATTTAATGCCTTATTTTTTCAAAAAAAACATGGCACCTAACAACTCCCTTATTAATCATCATTTACATAGTTATAGCTTGTCTACTTCCTTTCGGAAGGACTCACTCAGACTTTGTAAATTCTCTTTTATTGCCTCTTTTTGGTCAGGCTTCATCTCCTAGAGTGAGCATGTGAGATTCACGTACAAGGGGGACTTCATTGTTTTCAAATTGGTCAACTATGGGATATATGCTCTGTGGTTAGAAAGAAATGCACAAGTTTTTGAAAGCAAATGTCAACCCGTTTAACAAATCACGCTACCAACTCTTTGAGAGATCGAATAGCTGATTCTGGCTGACAACATCTCCTCCAGCATGAGAAATGACCTGGTTTCTCTTTGGGACCTCCCTAATCTTTATAATCTTTCTCATGTACTCGATTAGCTAGGCTTCCTTTTCTAGTTGTTAGCTGGTGCTTCTGGACTTGGCTTACCTAGCTCCTGCAGATTTAGTTAGTGGGCCACTGTCCCTTATCCGGCAGTATACTTTATTACTCAATTCCCAGAGTATATCTATAAGAGCACGTGGGCAGTAAACTTTATTACTCAATTCCAAGAGTACATCTATAAGAGCACGAGCTGCACGTGCATGTCCCTAGATCCTGGGGTCGTGTTGCAATCTCTGTGGACTGTGATCCAATTCGGATGGCTACCGTACTTTTCCAAGCGGTTCGGCCGCTTCCCGTTTCACTGACGTGCCCGGTGAGCCCAGAACAGAAGCTTTCGCAGCAGAGACTTAAGTTAATTACAGTCTCGGCAGCTAGAAAACCACTTCGCGACCTAGAAACTCAGAAAACAGGTTCTGCAACAAAACTATATTTTGATACGTAATGAATTAGTTTCTATATTTTTTTGGTGATTGTAACAGATTAGGATTGTGGAAATGGAATTTCAGGCAGCAAAAAGTGGTTTGTGGAAGAGAAGAAAGACGAAAGTTCTGCTTTGGGATGGTTACCTGCTTTTCCTCATGCTTCGTTAGCTTCCATGTCCAATTTTCTCTTTGGTTATCACATTGGGTAAGCGACTCTCGACTCTCTCTCTCTCTCTCCTCCCTCTCACTCTCCTTGTAATATTCAAAGTGATTCATACGAAGTTTCTCTCAATGCGCTTCTTAGTTGCGTCGTTGAGACCGAATGAGTCACTCTTTTCGTCCCCTATTATGTTGGAAAGTAGTTGATATTATTGGGATGCTGCTTCTCGCTTGTAATTATTTTCTTTAGAAGTATAACACTAGCTGCGAACTGAAGCTTACTTAGCAACTAAGTATATCAAGGAAATGATGCGGCGCATCATCGTCAAATTTTAGATGATCTATTAAACAATGCTTACTTTAATCATTTTAAGTGCTGATACTGTTGGCTGAGAATGTCACCAGTCAGGCTGTACTGATTTTGCAAGATATACTGATTTTGGCATAAACCAACCTGATTATTCTAATATCCTCCTCTCCCCGGCAGACTCCGCCTTTCCTTTCATTTTGAGTTCAGTGCTCATGAAGTTTACCTGATGATTTGCAGAGTGATGAACGGCCCTATTGTTTCTGTTGCACGAGAATTGGGTTTTGAAGGGGACTCGATTCTTGAAGGTCTTGTTGTGAGCATATTCGTTGCTGGTGCTTTTATTGGAAGCATATGCTCAGGTTCAATAGTTGATAAACTTGGATGTCGACGTACTTTTCAACTTGACACAATACCACTAATTATTGGTACAACTATAAGGTACTTCATTGTGTGTTTTGTACTTAATTTCCATAAAAAATTGTTATGTACTGATTAGGTTTTTAACTTACGAAAATTGCCAGCTTCTTTCTGTCCAGTTTGTTCTTCAGATTGGTTTCAACACTGACTGATATGAATATGGGACTGCACATAGCTCACATTGTTTGATTTGCAAGTGTGTTAGGCGATCATATACTGCCTTTTCATATTGTCAGTAGAAAATAAAGGTTCTGATTTTCTATAAATATTAATTACTTGTGAAAGCATGCTGGTACGCAGCTTTACCTGATATTTTTACATCACTAATTCTTGTGACTTCTCAGAGTGGACATTATAATGAGAGAATGATGGGTATTCAAGTGTCTCGTAATATTCAATTCCTAAATTTACTTTTTGTTCCTCTTTACTGGAAAAATAAAGTGTTTCAGTGGAACCCATGATGTTTATTACAGATGCTGCCTTGCACCAAAAGATTGTTGCTTTAATGATCTCACACTTGCTTGTTTAAAATTTTTCATAATTTTTGACCCTTGAATTTGTAACAGTTCACAAGCACACTCCCTAGGTGACATGCTTTTGGGAAGGTTTCTTGTTGGCTTTGGGATCGGTGTCAACACTGTACTTGTTCCAATTTATATCTCTGAGGTATTTTTGGTGATTTCGCTGCTAAGATTACTATTCTTGTGTTAGTTTAAAAACTCCAGCGTTTATTCTCATCTTGTTCAAATTGTTGTCTTTTAACAGCCATTGTGCTGTATTTCAGATTATATAAAAAAAACTGGGTTCCCGATTGGTTATTGTAACAGGGAAAGAGTATTGTATTTTCTCGTATATTCACTATACAGAAGTAAGGCTATATATACATATTTACAAGATTAATTTAGGGAATATAATCCCTATGATCAAGGGATTATAATCCCTTTAATAAAGATTAGAATCAATAGGCATCAATGCTCAATATGTAACAGTTATTAATGAATGTAAGTATGAATAAGAATGATTTGGTTAACCAAATGCAGCAAAGTTAGTGCTTGAACATAAGTTAGTAATCCTTTTTCAACTAACAACAGACTTGTAGATTATGGGAGAAACAAAAGTTTATAAATTTTCAAATCTGACAAATGTAAGCTTGTTAGTGAAAAAAATTACCTGTCAAATTTGTATATGTTGAACTGTAAATTTTTATAGCAATTAAATCTATGTTTATGACATTTTAACTTGGTGTTTTTGAACTCGTCCAAATTCATTAGCTCACTTTTTCTGTTTTATAGGTTGCCCCAACAAAATACAGGGGCTCTCTGGGTACTTTGTGTCAAATAGGCACCTGCCTTGGAATCATTACATCATTGTTACTGGGAGTTTCTTCTGAGAATGATCCACACTGGTGAGAATATTTCCTTTTTGCAGCTTGCTTTTTCCTGCATTGATTAATGAACATCGTCCAAGGAACGGTTTACTTGCAGAAAGTGTTATCTTCTTTTTGGGTTTTTGGTAAATATGAATTGAATAAGGATGGAGCAGAGGTATAGTTCTATTGTGTCACTAATAGCATTCTTAAGATAGATATTGCTCAAAGTGAAAAAAGGGAAGTGAAAAAACACTTTCCTTTTGCTAGAGGTCATTGCAGCTTGTGACTATTAGTTTCTCACTGGACATGCTAAAAACTACGTTTTTAAGGCTGAACTTTGATATTCATCTTGCTTTTTGACCTTCATTCATGGTGCTGCTTTTGTTGTTGATTTCCAAAGGGTACCTTTTCTTCTGGATGATGTTTGCAGCATCTTAACAATTCAATCTTAGATTTTTTTTTCATGAATACAAAAATGTGACAAATTTCTTTCTCAGGTGGAGGACTATGCTCTTGATTGCAAGTGTTCCTGCATTTGTTCTTATCCTTGGTATGCAGTTTGCTGTAGACAGTCCTCGCTGGCTATGTAAAGTATGATTTTTTTCTTTTTTCCTTGCAAACATAAATTATGTTTTTGACATTTTATTCATAGAAGTTATGAAAAATTTTGTTGTAGGTAGGAAGATTAGAGGATGCTAAAACAGTCATTCGTAATCTGTGGGGACCATCTGAAGTTGAAAGATCAGTTCAAGAGTTCCGATCAGTTATCAGGACTGATGGTAGTGATGTGGGCAGTGGATGGCTGGGACTTATGGAAGAACCACACTCTAGAGGTTGTATCAAGGTTTTTTAATGTGATTTTCAAATATCTTCGGCTGCAGGCGATAATATTGTTTTGTTATTGCAGTTGCATTTGTTGGAGGTGCTCTGTTTGTATTTCAACAGTTTGCAGGAATAAATGGAGTCCTTTATTTTTCGTCATTGACTTTTAAAGATGTTGGTATTGCAAGCAGTGCTTTGGCGAGCTTACTAGTAGGAATTACCAACTTCGCAGGTATGAATCTATATGAATAGTGACTTTTGTGCAACGGAAGCTGTTTCTCCTTTATAACATTCTTCTGATCTTGTCCATGTATTATCAATGTCAGGTGCACTTTGTGCATCATACTTGATGGACAAAGAAGGGAGACAAAAGCTCCTCATTGGGAGTTACCTGGGCATGGTGGGTATGATGAAATATCTAGGCAAGATAATAATCTAAATATATCATGTTAGGATATTTACAGGACTCTTTTATGATTTCTGTTGAGGTATGAAACTCGTGTCATTTATGCATGCGTGATTGGCACTCTTAATTTTGCTTCGAAATACCTAGTGCACAAATATGTGCATGTAGTTTTTCTTTTTTCTTTTTTTAAATTAAGATGTGCATGTAGTTGGTAGATGTATTTTGGGGCTAAGCTATGAACATTTCCTGCAGGCAATTTCAATGTCTGTTGTGGTATGTGCTATCAGTTTTCCGGTAGATGAAGAATTAAGTCACAACTTATCCATATTTGGAACTCTCATGTAAGCAACTTTTTCTTGAGTTTTTAAACAAATGAAAATATGCGGACGCTTAGTGCATGCACAAATACATTTGCACATAAAGGTTCCTCTAAGAGAGCGGGTTTGTTTTGTTAGGGATGGTCTGATGTGCAATAATGAGCTTATGGTTTTAGTAAATGATGAGGAACTATTCATTTGTTTTATTTTTGCCTCTCCTTTAGGCTTGTCATTGTTGGCTTCTGCTTAAGTCATTATGAAAGAAGTATTGAACCATATAACTGAGCCTACTCCGTGATAGCTAATACATTTCCCATAGATACAGTTTTGAAGTATAAGTTACCCATCATTATCAAATGAAGTTTGTTCATGTCCTTAAGCAAAAGATGCTGGGTTACACTTAGAAATCAAGGCAAGATTGAAATAAAGTCGGAAGGAAAAGAGCAAGTGATTTTTTCATCAGATTATTGTTTGGAGATTGGTATGGACTAGATTTAATGTTTGACCTATTCTAAAAATATTCCAAGCTGATTGTTTCACATGCACTGAAGTGTGTTTCTTCCCAAGGCATTGAAGAGACATAAAGAAAGCTAATGGCTTTCGGTATTGATGAATATGAAGCTATAGTGTCATTGGGAAATCTAGAACTTCTCTTTGTTTAAATAATTAGGCAGAACGTGGCCAGGGTTGTTACTCAATTTAATTTCAGTTCTTGTACTTGCTAATGTATGCTTAAGTCATCTTTTTCAGTCGTTGCAAGAGATAAATATATGGATATAGATCCTTTAGTGGTACTTGATTCCTCAAGTACATTATTCATTAGAGTTCTATTTTCTTGGGTTTCAATCTTTTATCATAGTTCCAATATAAAGAGAAAACATCAATATTCTGGTGATTTTTCTTTCCTCGGATTAATCAAAATAGTAGTATTTGGATAGTGTTTTATACTTTCACATATGCTAAACGAATATGTTCATACAGGGAATAGCATTGTTTCATTCTTTCTCCGTATGTAATTGTTAAGTACTGAGGTGTCATTGCGCCAGCTTGTATAATGGGTACCTGAAAGGTGTTTATCATCATATCTCTTTTGAAGTAGAATGCATCTATCTAAATAGATTTCTTAGATCTGGACTTTGACTAAATGTATATTTTGTCTTGCTGATGTGGAAAAATCAAGACTACTTAATTTTCATCCTTTTGATGAACAAAGGTACATATTCACTTTTGCAATTGGAGCCGGACCAGTGACTGGTATCGTAATACCAGAACTTAGCAGCAGCAGCACACGTGGGAAGATTATGGGATTCAGTTTCTCTGTTCATTGGGTAGGTATGACGGTACTTCGGCTTTAATATGTTCTTCCCGAGCTAACAGATCACGTTGTCAGTTCTTTATGATTCTGCACAGAAGGTAAAGTTTGCATGTTTAAATAGTACATAGTTTTAAACGGTGGAATGTAATGAAAAATTTATTACAGGAACTGCATGGATATTTTAATTCTTCATAAGGCCATCTTCTTCACTTATTAGTGGATAATATCCGCTTGATGATGTTCATGGTGAAATTGTGACTCATATTTTGGGGTAATTTTGATTCAGGTTTGCAATTTCCTGGTCGGTCTATTCTTTCTTGACCTGATAGAAAATTTTGGAGTTGCTCCAGTTTACGCCGGCTTTGGCTTGACTTCCTTGTTGGCAGCAATTTTTGCCAACTATTTCCTAGTTGAAACTAAAGGGCGGTCTCTTGAGGAGATTGAAATGTCGTTGAACTCTACTCTACCTTTTAGAGACGAGTGACTTAAACCACCGAAGAGTTCAGCTGACCGCTATGCAGTCCTTGCTCCAACTTTGAGCATCAGTTAAGGAGATGGCGCTTTGTTATTAAAGATTTGATGCCGCAGTCTGATACGGGAAGAAGCAGCCGAAGCCAAAGAAGATAATGGTTTTTGTGTATTTTTCGACATGTGGGAAGGGAGAGGTAATCACCAATCACTAAGCAAAGGGGACGACTCACCGAGAAGGATGACCCTGCAGGTCCAGTAAGTGTAAGATTTGGTTTTCTTTGTTATTGTTCTTTTGTTAATTTTTAGTCTGCAGATCAATTAAGATTTACCAAAATCTTCATAGTTATTTGGGCATGCAATTCAATCTTCTTTTATTTTTCTTTTTATCTGAGCTCCTACCTTAGCCCAGTTTTTTCATCACAAAGCTTCCTTTAGGTCTAAATATCCAAATCACATATATTAGATTTACCGATTTCTTTAGCTTCTCAACTCCATTTCAAGTTTTGTTTCTAGTTAAGCCTTTTTCAACTTTAGTCCATTAAACCTTCTTTGTCTGTTTTAATTAATTAATTTCAAGACTTTTACCTTTAGATTTTTTTTCTTAATTGTTTGTTTTTAAATAATAAATTCAAAAATCATTTTTTAGATAATCTTTCTTATCATGCCTTTTCATTCTGTTTGTTTTACACCATACAATATGCATTCTTTTCGTAAAAGTCACATTTTTTAATAAATTTTTAACCAAATTACTTTTCAAATTGTCAAATTTATTATAAACTTAGGTAACCTTGTTTTGTCAAATTTTATATTTCTATTTCTTTTAATTAGATAGGTAAATTTATTGTAATTCCTTCTATTTATTGAATAGATAGGTTGAAATTATATTTGTTTATGTAAGTTGATACATCTGGCATTCCATGATAAGTTAAATATCAATTGTTGCTTATTCGCATTTATAAAAAACAATCTTATTTTTATCTTTTAGTTGCATTATATCAAATTTAATTGAAATCTAGACTATACTTAAAATGAATTCATTTAATTTTAATTCGACATGATTGCAGCTATTCAATTTTGATTTAGCTTAATCACATTCAATTTATTTTTAGTCTGTATCTATTCGCACTTTTATCATATTTGATTTTAAGTTTTTTTGAATTCTGATTTGATTTTTTTTACCATATTCAATTTGTGTTAAAATTTATCATATTAGGCCTATTAATTATTTTCTATTTTAATTCATTTTCGTTAGTTTTAATTGGTTCTGATTAAATTCTAGTCAGAGATTATTATTTCTAGTATTAATTAGTTAATTATAAATAATTAAATTTAATTAGAAAATTTTCTTGTTAATTTTTATTTCAATTTTTTACTAAATGGTTATAGTTTTAAAACGACCAAACAAAAAGAAGTAAAAATATTCTGAAAATTACCTGAGACCAAAGATAACCGGAGTGACAGAGTCCCAAGCAAAAGGACAGAAGAGTAAAGCCGATAAGTAAATAAAGGAGAAGGAAAAGGGAGAATATGTTTACAACCTTAGCCAAAAAGAACTAGCAATGAGTAGGCAAACGCCAAGAGAGCACACGGGAGGAGAGAGTGGCTCGGGGCGACGTAGAACAACAAATTAGCAGAGACATAAAAAGTACCAGCGAAAAGTTGAACAAACAGGGGAGAACGTATAAGAGAAAAACGAAAACGAAGATGAGAGATAAGGACATTGCTGGAAAATTAGGGTGGAATTTGTTTTCGCACTTAAGGAATAATAACAAAATTTTTTTGTTCGATTTCACTGAATCCAAGATTATTAAAATTTTATAACATATAAAAATATAAAACATAATAAATAATGAATCGTAATTTGTATAAGTTTGATCATTTTTTTGTCGTTTCCTTCAAATTGTTTTTGAGATAGATTTATCTTAATCACTGTGCCGCACAAGTGTCTCACTTCTAAGTTCTAACAATGTTCATGTTAAGAGTGTTTGTTTGATTCTAAATCTATCTATACTATAAGTATATAGGTCATATCTTTATAATATAAACAGTATCGTTCTCATAAGGATTGTCTTTAGATACCTAATAATTTTTGTAACGCTTTGTTTAAAGTAGACAATATAATAAGTGTAGCTAGAAAATAAACTAAATAAAAATTGATAATTGAACAATTAACAAGCAGCAGTGAACACATGATTAATTAGTGATAACAAGTTAATAATTAATTATATCCTTGTTTTGTTTTCATCTCACTTTCTTGATTTAATAATAATTAACCCTAGATATCTAATGGTTATGATTACCTTCTCTTAAGATCTAACCAACTAATCTCAATGGAAGTAGATAAGAATTGAATTATGACGTCTCAAACTCTCAAAACTCTTCCTAATTATCCAGTTAGATTTGAAACAATCTTTTGAGTAACTAACAGACAATTAAAATCTCCCTTCAATTGTAATATGATATTTATAGGCCTATTATGATACCAACTTTTGCCATGCAACATAACACAGATATTTCAACCTAATCTTTCAATTAAATCAAAAATTAAAACAATAACTCTCACAAAGTATGTTTCTATTAAATCAAGAATATAAAAGTTTAACAAAACAATTCAAAAGTAATTACTAAAACAAATTTAGCAATCTATAGCTAAAATAAATCCATAGTTGTCCATAATCAATATTTAAGAAAAAGGAAAGAAAAGGAAAAAGTAGAAAATTGAATTGAACCTCGCTGCTACTCTGAAACTTCAACCAACCCACAAGGATGTAGAGCTCAAGGCACTTGAGTATTCAGGCTCTTCTGACTTGATCCTCTGGCTTATTCTCTCTTCCTTTTAAACCTTTGCAAATCCACCATCCTCTTTCTCCATCCTCCTTCCTGCTCCTCCTGTTTAGGGGCGTTGTTATCTTGTCCTCCACTAACCTTTTTCCCGCCCCTTCTACTTATCGTTTCTCTTCAAACTTTTTTTTGCTACAACTCTTGTTCTGCTGCTACCATTCCTAAACTAGTTAACATGATTGCATTAACTCCTCCCAAGTTCTCTAAATTTCCCCTTTACCCTCGAGTTTTTCATCTTCTTCCTTTTCTGAGCTCCCCCCAAATTCGCCACAAGCTATTCCAAATCAAGCTATCCCAAATCCCTAACATTCCTAACTCCCACTCCCCACATCCTTCTCCTCCATTAAATCTCCTGCAAACCCATATTTTTTCTCCCAACATTAGAAAGCAAGTCCTTCCCTCAGATTCACTCTCAAACCCTCCTAAGCCGGTCAAAACAGCAAATAAGACTCAAAACTTTGCGGAAAAAAGAAAAACTTGGAAGCAAGTGGTAAGAGAAAGCTCAAAATCCTCTCTTTTTTACAGTCCCCTGGTTGAAATAGACGGAAAGGTGATGGTGGCTCCAAGTCTTGACATCTTGTAGGAGGGTGCAAAATCTTGGGAAGCTGCGATTATAGGTTTCTTCATGGATAAACGCCCACCTTTTCCTATAATACAAGCATGGGTTCAAAGAAACTAGAAAGGAAGAGGCATTCAAGAGATAATGTTAATTGAAAATGATAACATTATTATTACATTTAGTGCAAAAGTAGAGGCTCTAAAAGTAATAGAGGAAGGACCATGACACATTTCACAGCTTCCTTTATTCCTCAAAAACTGACAACCTGGTATGGAACTAGAAAAAATTAGAATTAAGAACATTCCACTATGGGTGATCATCCACAATATTCCACTAGAATATTGGACCACCAAAGGCCTAAGCTTGTTAGCTAACTACTTGGAAAAACCTATATGTATGGATAAGAATATAACATTGAGGAAATGGGTTGGCTATGCTAGAATGTGTGTGAGTATGGACATTTCAAAGGAGATGAAAGATTATATCCCCATTTTAAGGTTTGCTAATGGTAATTCCCTCAAGGAGGATAAAGTCATGGTAAACTACCATTGGAAACCATCCTTACAACTTCAGGGCAAAACATGGAAATCAACAGGGAAAGTTTTTGATAGGGGAGATTATGGAGAGTTGACGGGGATTGAGGAGAATAAAAATGATGGGAAACTTGATATTGATGGAGTTGAGTCGCAGAAAAGGATACCAGAGGATCAAGTGTAACACCCCACTCCCGCTGAACCCGAACCCGATATCGACAGTGATACCCGGATCCGTGCCCCGCGAGGGTGG
>JAOTAY010000004.1:16483082-16499446 GCA_025629805.1 Erythroxylum baracoense
GAGAGCGCGAGGCCCGAGAGGCCGAGGCTCAAAGCGGACAATATCTGCAAGCGGGTGGTCTGGGCTGTTACATCAAGGACAGATTAATTAAATAGACAAAAATCAAACCTATGAGACTAAGGGGGACCTAACTGAACACATTGCAGTGGATCAACAGTTAATACGAAGGCATCAGTGAATAAGTCAAGTCTACATAGTTCACATGGAATGGAAGAACATGTTATCAGTAATACAAATAATGGAGAATTATAAAAGGCTTATCCCCTTAGAGTTCAACAACAGATAGTCACCAATTTGCCACAACAGTCAAAATCCATGATTCAGGTGGAAAATCAAGAGGGAATATTTGAACAAGTATAAACTAGAAAGAGCATTTGGAGCAGTAGGAAAGGCTCAAAAGGTAAAACCAACATTACATGACCTTTTTAGTGTGAAATGTTGGGAGTAAACAACTCTTCGAAGCTCAATGCCTTGAAAGAGTTTGTCTGGCATGAGAAGCCTATTTTTTTTTCTTTTAGAAACTAAAATCAGGCTCGAAAATTTGAATAAATTAAGTTGTTTTGGAAGCCAATGAAAGATAAAGTCTAATCACCAATTCCATGGCTATGGGAGAATCATCCTAGTTTATGATGAGGATCTTATAGAGGTGGAAGTTTTGGAAGCAAGTGAGCAATTCATGCATACAAAAAAGACATTCAAAATTGAGCACATTTCAGTGATGGCTACCTTTGTCTATGAGCATAGTATTGCATTTCAAAGAAGGGACCTATGGAATGCATTGAGAAGATTAGAGGGAACAACTAATGGCCAATGGATCATAAGTGGCGATTTCAACTCCACTATTTATCAATCTGAAGCTAAAGGAAATTATAACCTACTTAACTACAATACGGATTTGCTTGAATGCACAAAAGATGTGGAAATTTCTGACTTAAAATACGAGGGTCACAAATTTACTTAGAGCAACAAGCATAGTTTAGATTGGCAGATCATAAAGAAGCTAGATAGAGCCTTGGTAAATGTGGAGTGGTTTACAACTTTTCTGAATAATAAAGTTGTGTTTTTGGATTCAGGGTTTTCGGACCACACCTCTATCAAGGTGGACAACTTCTTCAAAAAGTTATTTTAAAACACCCTTTTAGGTTTAACAACTTTTTGACCACTGTGGAAAGATTCCATGAAGCTATTATTAAAGGTTTGGAGGTAGAGGCAACAATTTATATGCATGCAAAAACTTAAAGCGATAAAGCAAGAATTGAAGAGATTAAATGGAAGTAAGGGTGGGAGCACAAACTAAGGGATAAAAGCCGCTAAATCTCGACTATCACTCATACAGAAATCACTGACTGACAACCCCACTGATGAGTTTATTACGAACGAGGAGAAGGAGGCCCTGAAGCTCTACTTACAAGCAGTAGACAACCACCACTCATTATTAAGACAACGATTGTTAATTGAAAAATAACTCCTAGTTTACACTCAAAAATTGCAAGTATACGGGCTGTGACTTGTAGTTAGAAAGCGGATATAAATCCCACAGGGATTGATCCCCATACACCACTTAATTTATATCAAACTTTGTTTAAGAAACGAAATTGTGTAATAGAAATAATATGAAAAACTAAACTAAAATTACAAGACTAATAATGAACAATAAACAATACCAAAGTGCAGAAAATTAGAACTCAAGAATCTAAAGACTAGAGATTACTTTTTCCCTATTTTGTCTCCCCCTATTTTGTTAATCGAATTATTTCTCACATAAGATTTTTGAATGTATTAATTACCCTCTCTCAAGATGTAATTAATTGTCCCTAATCAAATTAAACAGAATCAATTGAACGATCTCTCAACCTACCCAATCACTCCACTAATATCAATAATTATTAAACTATCCTATGGGTGATCAATTGAATAACCGAGATCTCTCTTCTAACAAATCAATTAACATGATGATTGCAAGTTTATAGGTTGTCAACTCTCATTATACAATCCTACACAAATAATCTTACTCACTCTCTCGATTTATTGCAAGATAGAAATAAAATCAACAATCATCGAAGAGATTTTCATTTAATTCAATGAAATAGGAGTTCAACAAAAATAGTTCAAAGGCAATCCCTAAAATTAAATCAGCCAGTCATGGTCTCTATAACATCATCAAAACACAAATAATCCATCTTACAAAGATTAGAAGAAAGAAAAACATAGAAAATTGAATAAAGGAAACTTCTTCTCTTCTTTGTCAAAATCTAGAATTTTTGATGTTGATGTGCTATTTTCTCCAATCTTGATGATAATCCTTGAATCTTCACCTTCCTCAAGGCTCAAAACTTGTATTCTTCACTCAAAGAGGCTCTTTCTATAGAAGGGTTTCGTCTCTCTCGCCATGGAGGCTTAATTATCTTTTTAATAGTCCAGAAATCCTAAGTTTAATGAAGCCCTGCATAATATCTTGGATTATAATTCCCATGATCGTGGGAATTGGCAATAGAGAGTCTCTTCTTCTCTTCTCCTCTTTGATATCTAGCTCAATCTTCAAGTTGCTCAATCTTCCTTCCTACATAAAAATAATCAATTCTTACCATAAATTAACATCAAACATAAAAGAACAACAATGGAATTCAAACTAAATTAAAACATGCAAAATGAATCCTAAACTACAATAATAACCAACAATTATGCAAGAAACACATGTCAATTACTTAGAAAAACATAGACTAATGTATAACTATCAACATCCCCAACCTTAAATCTTTGCTTGTCCTCAAGCAAAATAAATACAACCAATCCATTCTATCACTTTATTTTCACAAAAATCAAAGCATATAATCCCTCAAATTTAAGCTAACTCAAATATCAAGTTACTACACATATCATGATTACTTTTTCATTGATGTACATAAGCAAACTTAACAATTGGCACCATCACTCAAAAATAAGTATAGATTCAAAATGAATCTTCCTCACGGTTTTCACTCATTTCCCTCAAGTGTTTGATGGTTAGTGTCTTGCTCAAACTTCCTATAGAAAACTAAACTACTATAGGCTTGCTAATACACCAATTCTCCTCTACAATGATTACATGCATAAATAGATCGAAATGACTTGTTTAGGGTTGTAATGTAGTAAAGGTTAAGGTGGGTAAAGAGGGAAAAAGGTTAACACAAGCATTCGTAAGATAAAAAGTAGATAAAATGGGATAACAACACATAACTCCGAGATATACAAATGTAACTAATATTCTACACGTATTAATGCTACTCACTTGCTCTTCTTTTTTCTTTTTTTCTTTTTCTTTTCAACATTTTTTTCGTATTTCTTAATACATGGAAGAACTATAAATCAAAATAGCACTATATACAATGTAATTCATAGGCAGAAGTGTCCTTAAATCATCTTGGTAAAATTTGCACAACGATCCCAACTAATGTATTACTTAATGCTCAACTAAGCTTGTGAATTGGTAAGTTAATGAGGTTTAAGGTTTTAAAATTTTAGATGTTTTCAAGAAACAAAAGGTTACAACTCAACGGGGGTAACAAGGGATAATCAACGGGTAGGTCATTTAAGCCAAGAGTTAAAACAAAAAGGGCCTTAATCATCTCTATTAAGCATGCATACAGTAGACTCAAATCGATTCAAAGCAAGTTCTGAAGGTAATAACCTAAGAAAGTATCACTCAACAAAGAAATAGAATGACTACGGATAGAGTCATATGGGCTCAATCCTCACATTGGCTCAAATGAAAACTTATTATGCGTCTCTACATTACTCATTGCTCAAATGTCAATTTGTGACTATGCTTATATAACCAACTACTTTTCGTCATTCCATATGGTTCACTTTCTACTTAAGTAACCTAATCCAAGTTCAAGAATGCATTCAATCTAATTCCAACTAGTATGATAAAATCCATCAGAATGATTTAGGTGCGGTTTCATTGCTGACACAAAGCATATGATATGCCTAAACATGCATCCTATTTAACAAAATGTGAACAATGCAATTGAGTAAGTCAATATCACCTCCCCACCCTTAAATATCACATTGTGCTCAATGTGACAAGTAAACCACCAAATAAGGGAAGATGACATCAAACCAAACAAAAAAATTGAAACAAACAAATGACATCAAACCAAAGAAAATGATAACAAACCAAATAAAAGAAAATGACATGAAACCCAACAAAGAAAATCACACAATTTCAAAGTAAAAGGGGTAAGAAAAGCTTATTGAGATGATGGTGGCGATGGTATTGGCAAAGGAGCTTCAAAATTGTTCATTTGACATAATTTGAGGAACTTTTTCTTTAAGCTATGCTGTTCCTTATGGACCTGCCGAATTTGAGGAACTTCAAAATCTCAGGGCGCCTTAAATACGATATGTCAAACATATCGAATGGTATTGTGGGCACATCTTCCACATTAAGGTTATAAAACAGAGCTAAAGTAGTAACAACATGAGGCATGCCAAAATATGAATTCTTTTTATTTACAACACTCACGATTGATCGAAAAATTCTAAAAGGCTTGTTAATTTTAATTTTTCGACATGAGACATGCCAAAATATGAATTCTTTTTATTTACAACACTTATGATTGATCGAAAAATTCTAAAAGGCATGTTAATTTTAATTTTTCGATTCATGCACCACAAAAAGAAAAGTTCTTTGGCTGAGCATTTATTCCTTTCAAATTTATTAAACATAGTTAAACACATAAATTTGTGCAAAAGTAAATGCTCGGTACTATGAATTAAAGAATTCGGTGCATTCCTAGAGTTAAAATGTTCTTCCCCGTCAGAGTTTTCTAGTAATCATCTAAATAAAAATCATTGTGATCATCTAAAACTTTAGTGTTTGGCAAATCAAAAAGACTACATATGAAAGTATAATCCAATTGTAAACATTGCCGAATAACCTAAACCAAAAAACGTCCATTTTAGGGTTATATTAGACTGTAGTGAAAAACTCTAAGGTAATCATAGGGTGAATAGGCATGTCATACTTAATGAACCTATTCCAATCTATGTTTGTAGCTAGTCGCTCAATTTTTCGCCTCACTCCTATATTTTTTAACAATTCAAAATCAAAATATCTATGAGTGACTAATTCTCTATCCCTAAGGTCTTTGAAATGCGTACCTTCTTTTTCCGAATAAATTGAAAATGGGAAACAGTAAGCTGTTGCTAAATCGGGCTTACCTTCACCGAAAATTTGAAGGCGCAGTTCATCATCTAGTTTCCAAGCCATCATCTTCCTTGGTGCCATTGTAAGAAGAAAACTTGCAAAAATAAGAGAAAGAGAGTGAAATTTGCATTTAAGAGAAAGGAAGAAAATTCTTACCCAAATCTTTGTATTTTGAATGATTAATGTATGAAAAGAGCAAAGGATTGTAAGATTAATGAAAAGAGATGAAGAAAATATCAAGAATCTAGAGGAAAATGAAGAATTTTAGAGAGTGAGAGGAGAATTTTCATAGGTTAGAGAGAGGAGTGAAATTTTGAAGAATGAGGGAAAGAAGAAAAGGGGAGGAAAACTTAAGTTTCCCTCTGAATGGAATTCCCACAATCGTGGGAATTCTAATTATTCCCACGATCGTGAGATTATGCTCCAGAAACTTTATGGAGCATAATCTCACGATCGTAAGTTTCTGGAGGGATTTCTCATGATCGTAGGGAAATCCTGGGAATTCTTTCTAGAGCATAATCTCACGATCGTAAGTTTCTAAAGGGATTTCTCACGATCGTAGAGAAATCCTGGAAATTCCTACGATCGTGAGATTATGCTCCAAAAAGTTTTTGGAGAGATTTCCGACGATCGTGAGCTTTGTTTGGAGTTGATTTATTATATCTGTCATCTTGCTTGACTCAACCTCCTTAGAATTCCTCGCTGCTCGACATGAAGATGACTTCTGCTAAGCAAAAATCTGATGTGGAAGTCCAAGTTCTAGTTCCCTGATCTGCTCGCTTATTAGTTCACTTAGAAGGATTTTCAAAACTATTTGTCCCTCTCTCTTGTCTCCGTCTTTCTCCTCATGTTCATTTTCTTTTTTCTCTGTCTGAATGATGTTCATGATTCTTTCCTTCGGGTTAACTTTGGTGTTGCTTAATAGGCTACTTACATTTCTAGAAGATAAAGCGTTAGCGAGTTGACCTACCTGAACCCCCAGATTGTGGATGGATGATGCATAGTTCTTCACGATTATGTCAAACTTTGCTTCTATCCTCTTCTGACTTTCCTCCTAGCTTGCAAACAACCTCTCCTGATTCTCCTTTTGAGTTGCCAGTTTGGACCCCAACACTTCCATCATCTTGTCCATTATACTTTCCATCGATCCAATTCGATCTCGCTAAAATCCCAGTGGTCCTTGTGGTCTCACTTAGCCATCTGCAGTCTTATTGCTCCAAGAAAAATTTAGATGGTTTTTCTATCCTGGATTATATGTATTAGAGTAAGGATTGTTACCTCGCTGCAGTTGGCCCAGTGTAACTTACCTGTTCGGTACCACTGGTTCCCCATAAAAAACACTCCTTTCAGCCTTGGTTGTTCTACCCATACAGCTCACATTGCACTTGCATTGCCTTCACTGTAGAGAAGGATGCTCCTTGCATGTTGTTCAGCTGCTTCGTAAGAGTCGTAATTTGAGCCTGCAAAGCAGTAACAGAGTTAATGGGTATCATACCTTTTTTATCTTTCTGCACCTGTCTACTCCTCTTGTTAGACCACATACAGCTGTTGCTCGCCAACTCCTCTAAAAGATCATGAGTTGCTTCCACAATCTTTCTCATCAATAAACCTCCAGCTGCTGAGTCCATTGTTCCTTTCATACTCGAATTAATGCCATTATAAAATGTCTGCAGTAGGAACTCCCTTGGAAGGTTATGATGGGGATAACTGTTTGCAAGGTTACACGTGCTAAGTTTTAATATTTATAACCTTGGTAAATTCCGCAAGCGTACGGTTCATTTGTGTAATACCTAAGGTATCGATCCCACTAGGAGGGCTAAACTAGTCCTAAAATCTAAGGTTGTCGTAACCTACAATAATTTTAAACAAATAACTAATGCAAAAATTAAATCAACCAACAATCAATTATGAGAAATTAAAGTGCTGAAGTGTAAACAAGATAGCAATCACACAACCCAATCAAAAATTAACCTAGAAATCGCCAAGTGAGAGGAAGGGGATTTTAATTTGAAATTAATAGAAATCTAACCAATTATGCAATCACTAACTTAACAGGTCTAGACGGTCTTAGGGTGAAACTCTCTCTCTCGAGTTATAATTCTTAACCCTAATTGATGACCCCAAATTTAAATTATGATATTGCGATCTCTTGATTCGGAATCGGCCCAACACTTAAATTAATTCTAAGTTATATCGGGAACCTATGCTCGATCTCTCGTTATACAATTCTATCGGTTTGATTCAATTCTTAACCTATCAATTCACCTAACTCTTGTTAGCCCAAATTGATTAGTTTTACCTGGCTCACTCTCTCAGTTTATTGCTAAGTTATTAAGAACAGAATTGAAATCACAATTAAATCAATAAAAACACAATCAATTGATTTTTTATTAATCTCAAAAATCAAGATCCGAAGGTGAGTATAAACATAAACTCAACATTCATCATAAACAATTCTCAACACCTATTTTAATCCTATACATGAATAAAACTGAAATAAATAGAAAATATGTTAGGAATGGAGTCGGGGAGGCTGCGATAACGGGAAATTACCTGTTTTGGGAAGTATGTCATGTCTAGCTTGTCTCCGTGTCTCTCTTCCTTCGTCCCCTTCCTTAATCTCTTGATTTCTCTCTAGGTTTTCCCTCGAAATTGGCTGAATCAAAGCTCTCTTGCATGAATCTCTAGGCTCTCTAAAGACTGCTACCTTTGACTTGTAATGTTATATTTATCCTTTTGAGGCTCTAGGTCAAATTCGGGGTCGAAACGGTCTAAAAAATTTTGCAAAACTTAAGTTTTGCCGTCAACTCGATGCGGGTCACGATAGTGGCTAGCGCCTTAACCTTTTTATCACGATTGTGGCCGCATATGCACGATCGTGGCTTGGATGTGAGCTCTCTATCACGACCGTGCCCCTATGTTCATGATCATGGTCTGACTGCTCTGACTCGTCCTTGTTTATCACGATTGTGGCCTGCCGTGCCACGATCGTAGGCTATGCCTTTGGCCTGAAAAACTCCTCGAATCTTCTTCGTTTTTTACCGTTTAACTTGAAACACTAACAAACCCATCAAGTTACCTCAAAAATATAATAATTAAACTCAAAGACTCATACTAACCCATAAAAACACTTAAACACATAAACTAATACAATTAACACACTAAACACACACTTAACACTCAATTTCACACTAAATACATCACAAATTAAATCCTAAAATAAAATGTAATTGACAACTATCAACATCCCCACACTTAAACGTTTGCTTGTCCTCAAGCAAACAAAACAACAAACATAACAACATAGAGCACACAATGTAAAAATGAGACAATGACTTCGACTTCATAGAATAAATTTAATCCTGAACACAATCTGACAAGTTATAACTAATCATTAACCGGTAAAATCTATGTCTAAGGGCTTTGAACTAAATATACAAGTTAATCAGGAGCTAAGTGCTAATTCAATTACCCTTTTTAATTATATACACACATTAATAATTCTTTGGTTCTTCAGACTTTGTAACTGTTCCTAAGTACCTTTTCATGAAAACTCATCTTTATTACAAGTCTGGTAGGTTTTTATTAATAACACATCCTTTTTTATAACATTTTTAAACACAGACTTAGTCTTTTACTCGTAGACAAACATTGGTGATGAATATCGATCCGGTTACTCGACGAAGTCATTTACTAACAGCTTGGTTGAAATGTTAATATAGCCTTTTGACATGAAGGCATACATTTGTGATGTGTGTCGATTCGGTTACTCTGCTATCATCATGTTTTCAACTGGCTACTAGCTCTATCCATAGCCCGAACGTCAGCAGAATAGTAATTTATTATCAAAATAGATTTTTGCTTTTTTTATTGCCTACCTTATTGTTTTTAGCTACTCATTTTCATAAAAAATACTAGTTAAGCTACTTAAGTTTAATGGCCTCAAATTATGAACGAATGTGACAATAGAGGGTGCTAAATTTACACTAAATCCTAATTAAGCTATATATTTATCCAAAAACTCTATTTCACTAATTTTGCTAGCTAACGATCATTCACAACCTACTAGACTATGTTCAAAATTAAACAAATTTCACTAATCTAAGCCATTGACACATTCAAACAGTTCGCACAATGCAACCTAATAACTATCATACAATTTGCAAAATTACATTCAAAAGAAAAAACATAGAATCCCTCCCCACACTTGAACAACACATTATCCTCAATGTGAGAAGGAGGCACATATCATATAAGATAAGTAAAGACAGAACAGAAATTAGAGTGATAGTAAACAAATAAAAATAAAAATAATTAGAAAAAACAAAATATAACTGAAGGCTAATTTGGAAAAGAAAAATTAAGTTCGGTATAAATCTTAAGGAGATGGAGGTGGTGATGGTGTCAGACTAAGAGTTCATATGCATCGCTTACGTTTTATTAAAAATAAATCTAACTATCCCTAACTTTTTCAAACAAAATCTAAATTTTACTGGTTTATAGTCCTTAGCTTGACCTTTCGTCTAAGAAGGTTTTTTCAATTATTCGGATATAAGGAAATCACTTCCTTATCTTTGGGAGTTGCTCCTCTAAAATACAGCTGCACCGATGCCCATTAACTTTAAAAGTCTCTTTATTAGTATTTTCCAATTTGAGAGCTCCATGATAAAAAACTTGAATAACTGTAAATAGGCCACTCCATATAGACTTCAACTTCCCTAGAAATAGCCTCAACTGGGAGTTATATAGCAGAACATTGTCTCTTACTTTGAATTCCTTTTTCTTGAGATGAGCATCGTGCCATTTCTTAACATTTTCCTTGTAGAGTTTGGTGTTCTCATAAGCATTAAAATGAAACTCTTCAAGTTCGTCTAATTGGAGAAGTCTCTTTTCATCATCTCGGTTCCAGTCTAGGTTTAATGCTTTAATCACCCAGTATGCTCTATGTTCTAATTCGACCAAAAAATGACAAGCTTTCCCATACACGAGCCTATATGGAGTTATTCCAATGGTTGTTTTAAAAGTTGTCCTATAGGCCCATAATATCTAGCTTTACGGCCCAATCCTTTCAGGAGTTGTTCATTGTCTTTTCCAGAATTCATTTCAGCTAGTGGTTAACAACTTCCATTTAGCCATTGGTCTACGAATGGTACGGTGTGGCAACATAGTGGTGCACTCCATATCTTTTTAAAAGTGCATCAAAAGATCTATTGCAAAAATGTGCGCCTCCATAACTTATAGTTGCATATGGCACTCCAAACAGATTAAATAGTCATCTACTAAACTTCTGCACTTCCTTGCCGTCATTTGTTGGAGATGCTACTGCTTTAGCCCAACAGGAATCATAATCAACCGCTACTAAAATATATATGTTCCCCATTGAAGATAAGAATGGACCTATAAAATCAATGCCCCAAACGTCGAAGACCTCTACCTTTTGAATGTTGTATAAAGGCATTTCATCCCTCTTAGAGATGTTACCTATCCTCTGGCATTGGTCACATTGTGCTACATAGGTTTGTGCATCCTTAAACAACTATGGCCACTAAAATCCACTCTCTAGTATCTGAGCCGTTGTTTTGTTGACTCCATAATGCCCAACATACTGCCCATAATGACATTGCTTAAAGATGTCTAACATTTCATCATTCGGAACACAACGTTGCATTAACACATCCACACACACTCTATATAGGGTTGGTTCAACCCGTATATAATGATTACAGTCATACAAGAACTTCTTCCAACGTTGGTAAAAAAGATCTGATGGAAGTTTATCACTGGCCACATAATTGGTGATATCTGCAAACCACGGTATACTCAAACTCTCAAGTAACATTATAATTTCATCGGGAAAATTCTCGTTAATATCATTGTTTGGCTTGCATTCCCTTCCCTCAATCTTGATAAATGGTCAGCTACCATATTTTGAGCTCCTTTTTTATCTATCACCTCTAAATCAAATTCTTGTAAAAGTAACACCTATCGAATTAGCCTAGCTTTTACATCTTTTTTGTTGAAAAGATGTTTCAGTGCCACGTGGTAAGTAAATGTAATTACCTTTGATCCCAAAATATATTGCCAAAATTTATCACACATGTACACAACTGAAATTAGTTCCTTTTCTGTGGTAATATAATTCAGCTGGGATCCTGCAAGAGTCTTGCTAGTTTAATAAATCGCATGCAGCTTCTTGTCTTTCCGTTGGCCTAAAACACAACCTATGGCCTGATCACTTGCATCACAGATAACTTCAAACAGAAGTGTCCAACCTGGTGGTGATAAAATTGGTGCTAATATTATTGCCTCTTTTAAGGTGTTGAATGCAGATATACACTTGTCATCAAACACAAAGAGCACATCCTTAACTAAGAGTTTTGTCAAAGGTCGTCTAATTTGTGAAAAGTCCTTGATGAATTATCGGTAGAATCCTGCATGACCTAAAAATCCTCACACTCCTTTTATATAGCTTGATGGTGGAAATTTTCTATTACCTTTATCTTTGCTCAGTCAACTTTAAATCCTTAATGTGAGATTTTATGTCTAAGAAATATCCCTTCTTGAACCATGAAATGACATTTCTCTCAATTCAGCACCAAGTGTGACTCTTCACATATTTGAAGAACTTTATCCAAATTAGTTAGACACAAGTCAAAGTAATGTCTAAAGACTGAAAAGTCATCCATGAACACCTCTATTATGTCTTCTATTATGTTAGCGAAGATCGACATCATGCACCTCTGAAATGTTGCTGGAGCATTGCAAAGTCCGAAAGGCATTCATCTGTATAGGAAGGTCTCGTAGGGGCAAGTGAATATGGTTTTCTCCTGATCATCAGGGTAGATGAAGATCTGATTATAGTCTGAATATCCATCTAAGAAGCAATAGAATGAATGGCCAGCTACCCTTTCTATCATTTGATCTATGAATAAGAGAGGAAAGTTATCTTTCTTAGTCATCGAGTTGAGTTTGTGATAACTATACATACTCTCCACTCTATGACTGATCTGGTTTAAATTACTTCTCCACTTTCACTCTCTACCATCGTCATTCCTCCCTTTTTAGGCACACATTATATTAGGCTAACCCATTCACTATCAGAGATGGGATAAATTATTCCTGCATTTAGGATTTTTATGATCTGCTTCTTGACGACCTCCTTTATATTAGGGTTTAGTCTCCGTTGACACTCTCCCACCGTTCTACATCCTTCCTCTAAGTTTATTCGGTACATACAGACATTCGGGCTTATTCCTTGAATGTCAGCAATCAGCCATCCGATGGCTCTCGTCCGCTTTTTAATAACTTCTACCAACTTACATTTTTTATTTTCACTCAGTTGGTTAGAAATTATTATTGGTAACGTTTGACCTTTACCCAGAAAGGTATACCTGAGGTGTGCAAGTAAAAGCTTAAGCCTTAATATTAGAGGTTTCTCTGAAGATGGTGGTATGGGTGCTTCAGTTTGAGCTAATTTGTCCTGATGCACTAGAACATCTGCCTCCTCCAACTCATTATCTTCTTTAGATTCAAGATTTTGGTGTTCATTTTCAGTCTCAGCTTCCAATGACTGCACTTATGCTATGCAACTCTCAACTTTTTTTTGCTCATTTTTATCCATAATTTCAACTTTCATGCATGCACTACTCGTTATTGGATTCTTTAAAGCCTTATTCACGCTGAATTAAACTTGATCTTTGCCTATTTGAAGTGTTAATTTCCCTTTATGAACATCATTTATGGCCTTTCTTGTGTTCGTAAATGGTCATCCTATGAGTAGTGGGCAGTTCTTATCTTCTTTAAAATCTAAAACCATTAAATCTAAGGTGAATTTATCCACTTGCATCAGAACTTCTTCCACTATTCCATACAATTTCTTAATATATTGATCAGCCAACTGAATTAACATTGATGTGGGCTTGAGCTCTCCCAATTCTAACTTTTTGAATATCGACAGATGCATAAGATTGATGGTAGCTCCCATATCACACAAACACTTTGTAGATTCTAATTCACCAACCACAAAAGGTATTATAAAACTTCCTGGATCTTTCAGTTTCGAAGGCATTTGACTGGTGGCTATTGAGCTGCAAGTACCAGTTAGGGCCACTGTCTGATTATATTCCCAAATACGTTTCTTTGACAATATATCCTTTAAAAATTTTGCATATTTCATCGTGTGTTTTAACGCCTCAACAAAGGAAAGATTTATCTGTAGCATCCTTAGCTTCTCAATGAACTTTGCCAATTCTTCATCCAACTTCTTCTATTGTAATGGTTGAGGAAAAGGTACCTTGAGTTGATATGGCAAAGGTGCAACATATGGAGGATATTCGCTCATATCCACTTCTTTCTCCTTTTCTTGATTTTTCTTAACTAGCTAAATAGGCTCCTCTATTGTCCTTATGTGTGGTTCAATTTCCTTCCCACTTCAAAATGTGATAGCCTTTAATTGCTCCCTTTATTTTATTCCTGAAGTGTTACATATAGAAAAGGCATTTGACATTTGACTCACTTGGGCTTCTAGGTTATGAATGGAAAAAGCATGATCCTTACACTCAAATTTCTCTTCCAGCTTCTTTTGTGCATTATCTAAAGCTCCAAGCTTATCTAAAATTTTGTCCAACTCTGACTCCATTAAGCTTGCTTTATCTTATTGGAAGCTCGATTGCCCCTGAGGCTTGAACTTTCCTCCATTAATGTTGTTTGATCAAGAAAAGTTAGGGTGATTCTTCCACCCAGGGTTGTAAGTGTTGGAGTAGGGATAATTTCCCCCTCCTCATCCAAACTAACCCCTATATAGTTTACTTGCTCCTCGTTGTCCTTTCTCATCAAGTAACAGTCCACAGTGTCATGGTCTATCTAACCACAAAGCTCACACTTCAGTTGAACGGCTTTAACTTGAGCCAAGGATGATGCCTTCATACCACTAAGTTGTCACATCAAATTGTCGATCTTTGCTTACATCCCCATCATCTGATCGACCGCGACGATTCCTTTTTACTCTCTAGATGTCATAGGCTGCCTACCTCGCTCACTAGTCCATACGTAGGTATTGCTAGCCATCTCCTCGATCAACTCCTCTGCTTCATCGATCGTCTTCCATATTAAGAATACTTCTGATGCTGTATCGATTATGCCTCTGGTAGGTAGGTTCACTCCATTGTAAAAAGTTTACAATAGGAATTCCTTCGGTAGGTTATGGTGTGGGCACTTCCTCTATAGGTCCTTGTATCTCTCTCGTGCTTTATAAAATCTCCCCATCACCTTATTGGAAATTGGTGATTTCCTTTATAATCTTTGTGGTCTTCATCAATGGGAAGTACTTGTCTAGAAAAGCACACACAGGCTGCTTCCACATCGTGATGTTGGTGGGCCTCAGTGAGTGATACCAAACCTTCACTCTATCTCTAACTGTGAAAAGGAATAGCCTAATCCTAACAACATGTTCCAACATCTAATGATACCAGAAAGTATCACCGATCTGGAGGAAATTCACGATATACGCATTTGGATCCTCATTTGCCATCCGTAAATTTGGACGTTCTGTTGAAGCATGATCAGGAGGCTTGGCTTAATTTTGAAAGAGGTCGCTTGAACAAGTGGCCTAGCCACTCCTTGGTTTGAAGGGTTAAACCCTGGCCTCATGATGCCTATGAGGGTCTATTGTTTCCATCTAAGGTTCACTTCCTGATCCTTATGTCTCTAAAATTCTTCGGCCATTGTCAACTTTTCTATTTCCTTCTTCTTCCTCTCGCTGAGCTTTCCTAAAAACCTTATTCATAAGGTTACACGCGCTAAGTTTTAATATTTATAACCCTGGTAAATTCTACACGTGCACGGGTTGCGTAGTATTTAAGGTATCGATCCCTCGAGGAGGGCTAAACTAGTCTAAAATCTAAGGTTGCCCTAACCAACAATAATTCTAAACAAATAACTAATGCAAAAATTAAATCAATCAACAATCAATTATGAGAAATTAAAGTGCCAAAGTGTAAACACGACAGCAATCACATAACCGAATTCAAAATTAACCTAGACATCACCAATTGAGATAAAGGGGATTTTGATTCGAAATTAAAGGAAAACTAACCAATTATGTAATCACAGACTTAACAGGTCTAGATGGTCTTAGGGTGAATTACTCTCTCTCGAGTTATAATTCTTAACCCTAATTGATGATATTTAAATTATAGAATTACGATCTCTCGATTCGCAATTGGCCCAAAACCTAATTAGTTCTAAGTTGTCTATTAACCTACTAAATACCTATGCTCGATCTCTTGTTACACAATTCTATCGGTTTGATTCAATTCTTAACCTATCAATTCACCTAACTCTTATTATGCCAAATTGATTATTTTTTCTAGGCTCACTCTGTCAGTTTATTGAAAAGTTGTTAAGAGTAAAATTGAAATCACAATAAAAGCACAATCAATTGACTTTTATTAATCTCAAAAATCAAGATCCAAGGGTGAGTATAAACATAAACTTAACATTCAACACAAACGATTCTCTACACCTATTTCAATCCTATACATCAATAAAACTGAAATTCATGGAAAATACATCAGGAACAGAGTCGAGGAGGCGACAATAGCAAGAAACCACCTATTCCGATAAGTACGTCACGTCTAGCTCATCTCCGTGTCTCTCTTCCTTTGTCTCCTTCCTCAATCTCTTGATTTCTCTCTAGGTTTTCCCTCGAAATTGGCCGATCTAAACTCTCTTGCATGAATCTCTAGACTGTCCAAAGACTATTACCTCTGACTTGTACTATTTTATTTACACTTTTCAGGCTCTAGGTTAAAGTTGGGGTCAAAACGGTCTAAAAAATCTTACAAAACTTGTGTTTTTTTGTCAGCCTAATGCATGCCACGATCATAGCCAACGCCTTAACCTTTCTGTCACAATCATGACCCCATGTGCATGATCATGGCCTGGATGTAGCTCTCTGTCAAGACCATACCCCCATGTGCACGATTGTGGCCTGACTGCTCTAGCTCATCCTTGTCTGTAACGATCGTGACCTGCTGTGCCACCATTGTGGGTGTGACTTTGACCCGAAAACTCCTTAAATCTTCTCCGTTCTTCACCGTTTACCCTAAAACACTAACAAACCCATCAAGGTACCTCAAAAATATAACAATTAAGCTCAAAGACTCATACTAAC
>JAOTAY010000004.1:16504601-16561541 GCA_025629805.1 Erythroxylum baracoense
CTGATTGAGCTGCTGGTGCATCACAATCAGTTTCATCTGTTACAAGCTCAGTAACAGCATCTGCAACGTCTTGTGCTCCTGTACCAGTGGCTCTGTCCCTTCCAAACACAAACTCAAGTCTAGAAAAAGCAGGAAACGCATTCCAGGAGTGTAGTACTTGTTAGGATGTCTCTAGATAAAAGAACATAAAACTTCAGCCTGACAAACAAATTATTATTAAGATGCTTCTATAAACAACCAACCAATCCAAACAAACAATTACCCTCGTCCATTCTTCCAACACTTGCTTACTGTCAACCTCAACACATTGCTTGCTTTCATTCCAATAAAACCCACTGCAGTTCAACATGTCAAAGGCTATATGATATTTGTCCTTTAACCTCTTGTGCTTATTTTTGACATGCCTCTTGTCAATGCCACAATTAGGAAAATTCTCTACCATCATTCTAGCAAGAAGTTGAAAAGTGCCAGGCTTAAATTGCCCATTATCAGCTCTGTGACCAGCAACAACTGTGTCCTCCATGAAGGTCATAAGCGCATCTGTTTCTTCTTCAGTCCAAACTCTTGACATTGCTCCTAAACCATGCAATATTATAACCCAAACCATTGTAAACCATTTCCATAATTGACTAACCAACATACATTGAAACTTAATTTGAAATGAAGCAGACAATATTGAATTATAAGAAACATTGAATTAAGTTTAAATAATAGAAATAAACCGAAATTTAATTGTGCCTTATCAAATTCAGTTACAATGAAAGTCAACAATACAACATTTAAACCCTCAATTCAATAAAAATACACATTAAGTAAATGAAAGTTCACAATTTAATGGTTTCTTCGCTAATCATCAAACATATTCTTAGCTAAATCCTCTCTCCATTGACTCCATTCATTACTTGTCTCAACCCGATCAACAAATTCAGGGAAAGGTGCATCTTCCCCAATTGGCATATCCTCAGCTTCAAGAGGAGTAAGCTCTGCTGAATCATAAGTCATATGTAACCTAATAAAGTTGTGCAGAAGGCAGCATACAAGAATGATGTGCACATGAGTGGATGTTGGATAAAAGATGGATTTCTAAGAATTTTCCATCTTTTTCTCAGTAAACTAAAAGCATGTTCAATCTCATTTATGGCAGATGAGTGTCTCTTATTATAGAGCTCTTCTGGGTTCCCAGGTGCCCTTCCATCTCTTGGCCACTCTTGAATGTGGTATCTTATGCCTCTAAAAGATGTAAGAAAGCCAGGACCATTGGTATAGCTAGCATCTACTAAGTAGTAATTTCCTATGAACAAATGACACTATTACTATTGATGTTTTGAATCAAACCTTAAAATAAAATTAACAAAATTGTGAAAATGTTCATCTTACATACCCCGTGGAACTTGAAGTCTATTAGGCCTAGTAACAACATCATGCAGAACCCTTGAATCAGATGCTGACCCCTCCCATCTAGCAAGAACATAAACAAAGTTTAAATTCTTATCACACACCCCTAACACATTAGTGCATATTTTCCCTTTCCTACATCTGTATCTAGGTTTGTCTGTATAAGGAACTAATATTTCTAAATAGGTCCCATCTAGAGCACCAAGAAAACCCTTTGAAAAAAATTCCAACAATAAAAGGATCTACTTTAGTATTTACAAAAAGTTAAATTACACAGTTTATTGTAGGTAATTAAATTTACTAACATTAAACAATTTCATCTATTGTCTGTGCAATCCTCGGTAATTGGTATGGACTTGACATACAATAGATGTTGAAGCTTCAATACAGCCTTTAACACACTATAGAAGACTCTAGTTATTGTTTCTCCTGACCTCATAAACCTAACTTGTAGTACTCAATTAGATTCATTTTGTGCTAATATTCGTAGGAAGATTATAACTTTTCTTCAATAGGCACGTGGCCATTATTCCTCAACCCACCATGGACTTGAAGCATTTCACATAACAATGTAAATGCATTTAAGTCCATCCTTAAATCTCACTGGCTATTCCTATCACCCTCATTCAAAATCCTTTCTATAGTAGCTTGCCTAGTTGGTACCCTCAAGCATAGCTATATGACCATTCTCATTAAATCCAATTCCCCATTCTAAAGGTCAAACAAAGTCAGACACTTAAACATAACATCATGACCCAAGTTATCCATTTGTGAAAATAAAAAATGTCTGCAAAGATTAAAAAATACCATGATCATAAACAAGCCACAATGAAGAAGTCAAGAATAAAGAACAACTAAAAATTTCATTATGGAAAACAGCAAGCAAGCAATCAGCAAACACGCCAAAATTTGTGATTTAGATCCATAAGATTGCCCATTCTTGTATTTGTCCATGTTCCCAATTTTAAAATTAGATTTTTTAATATATATCATTTACATTAA
Organism: Erythroxylum baracoense; assembly: GCA_025629805.1. Lineage (NCBI taxonomy): Eukaryota > Viridiplantae > Streptophyta > Magnoliopsida > Malpighiales > Erythroxylaceae > Erythroxylum > Erythroxylum baracoense. The sequence goes on from JAOTAY010000004.1 coordinate 16,506,999, forward strand.
ACATATTATATTGTAATTTGTAAAGATCATAAGACAAACCTTCTCAATTAAGAGTCAACGCTAACTTGATACACAAACTTTCCTCTCGTCACTTTCAAACTTCCGACTTTGTTGTCCGTTGATAAATAGCAGAAACAGCCTAAAAGAAGAATTTATTAGAGACATAACACAAATAGAAATTGAACAAGGTCCAAGAAGACATGGAAGAACAGCAGAACTTTGATCAAGTTCGTCGGAACAATCAAATTGCAAGGAAAAAAAGAACAAGGGAAAACATAATATGACTGGTGTAAACACCATCAAATATGTTTGTCACACCCAATCAATTTAATTAGTTGGTGCTGTGGCACTCTTATGTTTTCACTGACTCAGCTGATAAGGTAAACCAAGACAACATGATAACTATATTAATCCATCAATCAGGTTCATGTGAAAATTGCTTACTAAGAAATTCTTCTTTCTTATTTTTTGCTCCTGAGACAATTAATATCATTTTCGGGTTCGTGTATTCCATTTCTATTGACTTGGACCAAAGATGTAATCACATATTACTGATTTCATCTTAATCCATATAGTGTTAGGTCAGAGGCTCAGTGCATAGTTTCACATTTCAAAATTCATAGAGCACTTAGTTCCAGGTTATGCCTCCAAATCTTTATTTTTATGATGGGTAAGAAACATTATACCTAAAGAAACTAAACAGGACAAATGGGGTTGACATGAATCTGGAAATTCATCATGCCCCACAAACCTTGTGCTTTTTTTATTTATGAGAAGTCATAGAAAATGTTTATTTCTTTTGACCATAACCCTTTGTGGCTTAAGGCATCGAAAAATCCAACTCTGCTCTATTTTAATATGCTCGTGCTTGAAGTTTCTTGTGTGTCAAACCACTAACCAAGACAACAGAATCTCACTTAAGACACCCACACAAATAGAGAGAGAGAGAGGTCGAGGTTATCTATGTTTTGTAAAATGGAGAGCTAGTGACAAAACAACTATAAGTTTTGGTTGAATGGTGCTTCTGCCTTGTATGGACAAGAAGGAAGATTCATTTACTTAGGCAAAACTTGGGAATGAACCATTTTGTGTCCTTCACGCAACAAGACAACCTAAAAATGGCAAATTCACATTACTTGCAAGTGTGAAGAGAAAAAGAAAGCTAGATATAACTCTTAGATGTAACTAAGCACATCAAAGCTATACGTGCATAAACACAAGGTTAGTAAAATCTCCTCTTTGCTAAAACATGACGGTGGTTTAGCTCAATCACAAAATAAGATCAAGTAAGAAGCTTATGATTACTTTCTTTGATTCTCAAAATTTTTACTAATTATTTTTAATTATTGTCGTTGACGCCAAATGATTCACGCAGCCAATTCTTATTAGACAAATTATGCTAAGGAGCTGAAGTTAAAAATGAAAGTATTCTGTTTCTGCCTCCCAAGTTATCAGGTGGCCTCTTTCCAAGAAATTGAAAATGAAAGTATTTTTTTAAAGTTATCAGCTGGCCTCAGCATTGAACCTTTCAATACTGAGGATGTTGAGAGAGACGTGTTTGAGCTCAATCTAGATAAGTCTCTTGGCTTAGATAGACTAATACTAGTTTTCTATAATTAAAAAAACTTGAATCTTAATAAAGAAATAGTAACTAATGTTGTCTTAAATTTTTTTAAAGTAAAAAATGTTAAGAGAAATCAATAAAAACTATTTTTGCCTTATTCTTAAAATTCAAAATCTAAGCTCCCACAAAGTCAGTTAATAGTTTCTGCAACTACAAAATACCTTACCCCTTAGTTATCCTAAATCACAAATCTACAATTTTAGGATCCTCCTTTTACCTATCTACCAATCACAACTAGAAAAATAAGATTTAAGAAATGCTCACTAATATTGGAAAAAATATATACAAGATTTTGTATTTGATGCAGTATATGTCTCTCTTTTACTGGTAGGGTGCAATTATTCAACTCTATACTTAATTCTATACGTCTACTTATCCCCTCATATTTTTCTCTTTAAAGGGCTTATCAAAACCTTAGAGAAGAAGTTAAGGAGTCTTCTGTGGTCATGTGATCTAAACATGAAGTTATTTACAAAAGTTAAATAATTAGAAGTCAGTTTACCTAAGAAAGAAGGAGGCATGGTAGTTTAATCACAGCAACTAAAGCAGGAGTTCAAATATTGACCAACTAAAGTAGTGGCTGAAAACTTCAATCACAGCAAAGGAAAGCAATTCCCAAGTACGAAACTAGTAAGAGAAGAGGCAAAATAATTAAAAAAGAAAGAAAGAAAAGCTGATCCAATGCACATAACTAGAGGGGGTAAAATCAAGTCTTGATGCAGTAGCAACAAAATAAGACACAACCTCAAATTCCCACAGACAAAAACAAAACGAAATCAGAAAGAATGAACAAGTTAGGGTAACAAGGGGAGAGATGCAGCGACAGGATAGAGGCAAACAAGGGGAGGAGATGAACAACAAAATAAACTTACCTTACTGCCAAGACGAAGCACAGCGAAGAAGGGCGACAAAACAGAGAGCACTAGTCGAAGAGGAGTGGTCGGCAAGGAGGTGCGTTGTTGGGTTTGAAGAAGCAATCGTCTTACCCTTGAATCAGAAGTAAATCATCTGAAGGGTATTCCTGTAAATTTACGTATGTGTTTTGTTTCTGTCCCCAGGACAAGAAATCTTGTCCCTCGATTTTGGAAGGAACAAAAATTTTATGTCTCTTTCATCCGGAGTCGGGATAAAAATCGGTGGGGACAACAAGCAAACAGGTCAGAGACAGGATTTTTGTGTTCCTGTCATCTGTCCCCAGCCATGGGGACATAAACCAAACATAGGGTTATGGTATCAAAGCACAAGTTAGACTTTGAAAATGGGGTCCAACATTCTTATGGTATCAGAGCGACTAGGTTTAGGTCTAGGATGGGGATTAGGTTTAGGAAAACATTCGGCTGTGAACGAGTAGTTTTCAAAAAATATGAAATGAACATGCATTATTTTTAAATGATCCTCATGTATTGTTTTTTTAAAGCATGAGCTAAAAGTTTTTTTAATGTTTTCAATTGAAGGAGTGAATATGCCGCCTCGAAAAAGAACTTGAGGAACTCTGACTCAATCTGGCTCTCACCGAGGAAGTACGGATGAATCGTATGTCTCACAAGATGCTAGGACACACTCTGCTCCTGATTCTGAGGTACCTAGTGTGCAGCATGAAATGCCACCGCCTCCTCATCCTATGCCTAATTTGGATATGCGGTTCTTTCAAGCCTCTACTCAGGTTTTTACAAATGCCATGGGCCAAGGGTCACAAGTTCTGATACCAACTCCGATGGAGAGGAGTGGGCAGTATGATAAGCTTCGCAAGTATGGAGCTATAGATTTTAATGGTAATACGAATCTGAAAGAGGCTGAAGCATGGTTGAAGAGGACCGAGAGAGTCTTGCTTAAGATGAAGTGTTTTAATGAAGAGAAATTGGATTATGCAATGGGTTTGCTGCAAGGGGATGCACTGCATTGGTGGAAATCAGTTTCCTATAGTCAGGTTATGCCTCCTGTGTTATCATGGAGAGATTTTTTGGAAGTGTTCAGGAAGAAGTATCTCTCCAGGGTTTATGTACAAGAGAAGGTCAGAGAGTTTTTGAATGTCACACAGAGGGACATGAGTGTGAGTGAGTATGAGCTAAAGTTCACTCAACTTTCTTGATATGCGGCCAACATTGTGGCGAATGAGGAGGATAAATGCCCAAATTTGAGGGAGGACTTCATTTGGGGATCAAGGAGAAGGTGCTAATCCAAAACTTCTGTGACTACCAGCAGTTGGTAGATGCTGTACTTCAGGCCGAGAAATTGGAGAATATCAAGTATGAAGTGAATAAGAAGAGGAAGAACTAGGAGCAGTCTTCCAAGAAGGGAATGAGTGCTCCAATGCCTGAGAGAAGTACAAGGAGTTTCCACACTCAGAGTGAGGTGGGGAGTAATGCCTCTACTAAGAACAAGAAATCAAGGGCAGATTCAGTGCAAACCTCAACTGTGGGAGGCAATAGTAGGGTGGAGAGGAGCAGGTACACGAACCCTCAATTGAGCATTGTGAGAAGTTTCACAAAGAAGAGTGCTTCAAGTTACTTGGAGCATGTTTTCAATGCGGGAAGAAGGGACATATGATCAGGGAATGTCCCCAGATGACAAGGCAAGAGGGGTCGTAGTTGCAAGCCCTAAGGAGAGCAGAAACAGTGGGAACCAGGCCAGTCACTAAGGTGGGCAGTTCTGAGACTACAAGGAAGGCTATCCCTTTAGGAAGGCCAAGGGGTCAGGCACAGGCCAGGGTATTTGCCATGACAAGAGAGGAAGCCGCATTCACGCCTGAAGTTGTCACGAGTATGACTCAGTTATTTAATTCTGAAGTATATGTCTTAATTGATTCTGACTCTGCTCATTCATTTGTTTCTGCAAGCATAACATTATGTGGTGTGAATTTGGTGCCATTGGAAGATCTATTGATGGTTAGCACTTCTTTAGGGAGGAGGGTGATAATAAGTCAAGTGTATAGGGATTGTGAACTGGTTATTGAGGGTGCTAGACTAGTAGTAGATTTATTGTCGCTAGAGCTAAAAGGTCTAGATGTTAAACTGGGTATGGATGCCATGGAGAAATATTGTGCAAAGTTAGACTGTAGTCTCAAAGAGGTAGAGTTTGACTTTGGCAATGGAAAGAAGGTGACCTTTAGAGGAGACAAAAGAATGCCGTCACCTATAATGATTTCAACTTTATTACCTGACAGGATGATGAAATATTACCTATCAATGTCTAAACAAGCAGTTGATGACAATTTAAAAAGCTTCAAAAAACAAATCTAAATCACCAAAGTCAAAATTAACTTAAGGGGAGAAAAAAAGGCTAGTTCCTGATGTGAACCCCGTAAATCAAGATCTAGGAACCTACGAACAAGTTGTTTAACGGAATTTCAAGAAAAGCTAAATCAGTTCTGTTTTTAAGAAAACCTTGACCAATGTTTTAAGAAACACAAACCAAAGTTATAAAGAAGGATATTGACATCACACTCTACGAAAAGAAGAGATTGAGAGTGATAAGTCAGATGAACACCATAAGGAATAACCTTGATAAGTTCCAAGTTCAATGAAGAACTAACAAAATGAATAAACTCACCAATTTCGTAGAAAGCAATTCTAATCTAAATTCTTGTACAAAGATAACGATTATATAGGCTAAAGAAAACCTTAATCAATCTTCTAACAATGATTGATTCCTAAAAATAAGGAAATTCCTAAGATTTAGGAAACCTTTTCAAAATTGATTCCAAAAGCCAAATATAGAAAGCACACTTTTAGGCAGCCCAAATCAGCTAGAGATCTCCTAAAATCATCAAAATAACATAGTCTTCTAATTAGGTCAAATAAACAATTAATTAGGTCTATTTAATGCGTGAATTATAGGGTTGATTGATCTGTCAAAGCCCAGATCTTCTTCTATTGTTGCTTGGTTAGCCCAAACATCTTTAACCAGTCCAATAAGAGCTTTCTTCATCCTTTCAGCTAAAGCCTGAGTTATTGGACCTCTGCCAATATGTAATGGATCATCGAAATATGTTGAACCAGATTGCACCATCCTTTGCATGTCCTTAGTTGCTTTTCCATCAATTCCTCTTCAAATTCAAGGAATCGACATATCAAATGCTTTCGATGCATAGCAAGAGGACATATTGCCTATTAATGTCCAAACAAAAAGTTAATCATAATTAGAAGTGGAGAACTCATTAATAAAAGTGAAGATGAAGAATATATTGACATGCCTAAATTAAGGCAGAAAATTATTACAAAAGCAAAAATGATAACAGGAAAATAAACACAAATAAAAGAATTATGGAATAAAATGATTACACAAGGAAACAACATAAAAGGAAATAATCTAAGGATGATAATAGGAGGATTAACACCAAAAAGTTTGCAACAGTTGAAGATAAGCAAAATGTTGCAGCTTTTGATTTAAACAAATTTGCACAACTTTTTACAACAATTGAAGATGAACATATTTTTTATAATTAATATGACCCAAAATAAAGGAAAATAGATTAACAGAAAAACTTTGATGTAATTTTGGCTAAAGAGAAAGACGAGAACAAAGAAAAATATATCAAAAATTAAAGAAACGTGAATAAAAAACAAAAGCAAGCAAGATGGAACAATAAAATGAACACAAGGATTTATGTAACCTGATTCAAGGAGTTTGATTCTAATAGCAAATGATAACAATCTTGGTTAGGAAACAACTAAGACCCAAAATCAATAACTAAAAAGAAACCCCCAAATCCTTCTTGAATCAAGCAAAGAACCTCACCCCAACTAAACTTGTTGATTAGAGCTAAAGTTATAAACTAACCACTACAAATTACCTTAAAGAGACCTAATTTATTTTTGACTGAAGAACCAAAAGAAAGTCCTCAAAATAGAGAAAGATTCACATTTTATTGATGATAAGAAGATTTTCGTAATTCACCACATTTCCTCTTTAAATAGGCACCAAATGATGAAAATCCTATAAGGATGTTGCCTTATTAAATAGGCACCAAATGAAAAAATCCTATAAGAAGTATCTTCTTGACTATTCCTAAATATGACTAAATAAGAAAGACTTGACTAGGAAGGATTCTCTTAAGTAATGGATATGAATCAACCTTAATCAGCCTTAAATTTGAAATCCTTCATAAAATCACTTGACAACTAATAGTAATTAATGAAAAGAAGTCAAAACACGAAATTGCCGACCCACATCTTTAACCTTTTCAAAAGGTAAATATTAGATTGGGCTTCATTAAAAACAAGCATGTGGATCATCCTTGCATATCAAAGCATTATTTTTCGTGCATTAGGCTTAGTCCTTCTTGGACCTGAAGATAAGTAATTAATCTTGATAATGCCTTAGAATCTTTGACAGCAGCCTCATTGTCTTGAACGTCCATGATCAACCCTTGCAAAGCCTCCTTCATGTGCTTAGTTCTTGCTCTTGTCATAGGACCTCCAATGCCTTGTAATCGATCAAAGATTGTTGATAAAAGTTAATCTCCACCATTCCCTCCCTCCTTAAAAGGATATTTCACTCAAATCACATATATTAGACAAAAGATAAGTCAGCAATATTAAATGTAGCACTAACATTGCCATAACGACTTGATAAATTGAGCTTGTAGGCATGGTCATTGATTAGCTCCAACACTTGGAAACGGTCATCTCCTCTAGGTTGCAATTTTGATTTCCTTTGGCAGCAAATCTTTCTTTACTCAAATGAACCTAAACCCAATCTCCAAATTGCTCATTCTTTTTCTCTATATTAGCTCAGGTCTTGGCATGTAAATCCTTAACAAAATCTAGCTTTCTCTTTCCATCAAAATTGGCCCATTCATTAGTAGGTAATTGCAAAACATCTAAAGCAATCAAAGGGTTAAAACCATAAATAATTTCAAAAGGAGAATATGAAGTAGTAGAATGCATAGCCCTAAGAACTCAACATGTGGTAAACATTTTTTTCATTATTTCAACTTATTTTGAGTGATGGTACACAGCAATGTAGTAAAGATCCTATTAATTAACTCAATTTATCTATCAATTTAAGGATGTGCAATGGTAGAATATAACAATATAGTGCTTAATTTATTCCACAAAGTGTGCAAAAAATGATTCAAGAACTTACGGACCTATCATCAAAAGCAAATATGTTATTCTTATCACTATGAGATTTAGTTAAACCCAATACAAAATTCATAGATATGTAAGGTTGACTAGGCATAGGTAAAGGAGTATACCAACTATAAGGTATTTCTTTTGACTTCGCTTGTTTACAGGTTATGCATCTATCACATACAAATTGCACACTTAGGACATGCAAGCCGCACTTTTCCAAAATAAACATCACTATCGTACAAATTCTTAATGAACCCAAGCAATTTAGTTTGTAAAGAAGTCAATGGTGCATCCCTCCTAAATAATGCATCAACTATAACATTTTCCATACTTTATCAAATGATTGTATAAGGAAATGATTCAATGAACTCTAAGAATCTGTCATGTCTTTTAAGTAGTTTACCTTGGGACCTCAAAAATTCCAAATGAATAATGAACTCCTTTAGCCATAAGTATTGTTTCCATATTTGTAGAGTCTTCACTAATGCATACAATTCCTTACCATAAGTTGGGTAATTCAAGGCTACTACACTAAGCTTCTTGCTAAAGTAAGCAATTTGTTTAGAGTCCTACATCAAAATAGCTCTTATACCAATTCCAGACACGTCAAATTAAATCTCAAAAACTTAAATAAACTTGGGTAAAGAAAGCAAAGGTGCATCAGTCAACTTACCTTTCAAAGTATTAAAGGCCTTTTCATACACATTAGTCCATTTAAACTCAACATTTTTTTTAAACAAGTTCATTTAGAGGAGCAGCTATAGAACTAAAATCCTTTACAAACTTCCTATAAAAACTTGCTAAACCATGAAAACTTTATTCCTAGTTAGAATTCTTATGTGTAAGCCACTCCTTAGTTTCCTTGATCTTCCTTGTCTACACTAACTTCATATGCACTCATAATAAAACAAAGAAGCACAACAGAATCCATACAAATTGTTCACTTCTTCAAATTAGCATACAACTTATATTCCTTAAAGCACAAAGTACAATAACAAAATTTTCAATTAAAGGTTGCAAAACATGGTTCATTAATCTCATGAAAGTACTTGCTACATTAATTAAACAAAATGGCAATACCAACCAGTCATATAAACCATATTTTGTTTTGAATGCAGTTTCCTATTCATCTTTCTCTTTTTTGCTATTTTGATAATTACCCACTTTTTAAATCAAATTTTGAAAACAAGCAAGAACCATGCAACTCATCAAGCATATCATCTAATCTATCTATGGGATGTCTATAGTTTACCTTGATTTTGTTGATGATTCACATGAGCCATGTTTCATCTTTCTTTGGTACTAGAATTACAGGAACCAAACATGGGCTAAGACTCTCCCCCACTAACCCTTTCTCCATTAACTCATCCACTTGCTTTTGAATCTCCTTGGTCTGTCTAAGTTAACTCTATAAGCTAGTTGGCTAGGAATTGTTGAACCTGGGATGAAATCAATTTAATGCTCAATGCCTCTTAAAGGTGGTAATAATTGTGTCAACCATTTAGGGAATGAATCAGCAAATTCCTACAATAAAGACATAGCAGCACTAGCCAAAGAAGGACTAAGCTTGTTAGTTTAAAGGTGAACATCCTTGTACATAATTACAAATAGTTTAGTAGTTGCTTCGTTAACATAGCACTCTTGACCTTATGACTGCTAGCATAGGCACTAATCCTCATATTTTTCTCTCTATTTTGAACCTCACAATCTGATTTTCTTTTTCATTACTTACTACTATGTTCTTTTCACTCTTTTTCACACTCTTTTTTTATCACTCTCACACTTTTCTTGAGTACTCACTTGCTAGTCACATAGCATCGAGTATGAAAGATATGTTAAGAGTTCAACTATTGATCACCAATTCTCCACTCATGAGTCCTTCAACATCCACATCACTACAATCCTCCAACGGCAGCATTTCATCAACAGTTGAGCTATCGCTCTCCACCTCAAGATTATCCAACATAACCATAGTCCTTTTATTTGGACATTAAAAGGTAACATGCCTAATCCCTTGACACCTGTAAATTTCAAGTGTTTTATCTTTAAAAGAAGAAACCAAATCTTTGACTTTTTGCATCATCTTTTGGTTTTGATGCAGTCTTGCTATTCTTCCAATTTGACTTTGTGAGGAGTTAGAAATCAAAATAGATTTAGAAGTTCCCCTAGACTTTAATTGCCTCTCCACTTTATTGTCCTTATATAACAAATCCTCCATCTATACATAATGTTGCAAATCCACAACATATGCAATTTCCCAATTCAAACCATTAATGAATCTGGTCATAGTAGCTTCTCCATCCTTTTGAACATTAGCCCTAATAATAGCTACCTCCATCTCCTTATGGTATTCCTCTACACACTTGGAACCTTGATTCAAACTTTGCAACTTACTATGCAAATCTCAATAATGATAGCTAGGTATTAATTGTTTATGCATTACCACCATCATCTCTTCTCATAACTGCATAGGTCTCTCTCCATTCCTACGCCTACTAAGAAACATTTATACCAAATGCTAGCATATTCCATGAATTCAACCACTATCAATTTGACCATCTTCTCCTTATAGTAGTTATGACAATCATACACATGTTTCTTCTCTTCTTTTCCGTTCTAACAACAACTTCAAATCATTCTTGCCCTAAAAAAAGGAATATTCATCTTAATACTATCCAAATTATTTTCTTGCCCTTAGATAACCCCTCTTCCCCTCAAGAAACCAACTTCATCAAAACTGGTTTCCTCCTCTGCCTCCACATTAAGTGGCTAATTTCTAAAATAATTTATTCTATTTAATGTCTCCAAATTATCCAATCCAATATCAAGAGTCTTGAATTGATCTTGGATGGATTTCATGAACACCTTGATGTTAATGTTAATATTTTCTCCACTACTACTCATGATTAAAATTGCAAAGAAAGAATTAGTAATAAAATAGAATGGGTGCTTACACTATCATTGTTGTCCACTAGTGTTTTCACTCAATATTAAATTTTCTTGATGCTAGAGACTCCATTCTTGCCTTTTACCACTCAACTTTCACTTACAATCCCTTTAAACAAAAACCTAATCAATGATCTCAACAAGAAAACATATAACAATTCAACCTTAATTACCTTGAATTCTAAGTTAGCAAGAAAGATAAGACATAAAATAATAAAAAATTTTGGGCAAGGAGATAACAAAAGTAGAACTCAACAAGTTAGGTAATATTAGATTTCCATAAACAAGAAATAAAAGATTCTTAAGCAAGAATAAGGAAAGCAAAATTAAGGGAAAACGATTGTATGAGGAAAGAAGATAAAAAAGGAAATAAAGCACAAATTTTGGCTAAAGGAAAAAAGTAGAGCACAAGGAACAATATACTAAAAAATCAATGACACAAGAATAAGAAAACAAAAGAAAGTAAGATTTAGTAGGAAAACAAACACAAAGGTATATGTAACTTTATTCAAAAAGTTTGGATTTGATACCAAATGATAAGAAACTTGCTGAAGGAACACCTAAGACCCAAAATCAACAAGGGAAAAGAAACCCTAGAATCCTTCTTTAGTCAACCAAAGTGAAGCAAACCCCAAATGACTAAATCTAGACAGCCACAAAAGAAGATGGATTCCACCTCCAAGAAAGTTAAATCAGGTCACAACAACACAAACAAAGGATAAAAAGAAGGATATGGATGCCACACTCCATAATAGATGAGAAGTTTCTCTCAATTCTCATAAAAAGATGTCAGAAGTTGTTTTTGAATACATAAGATGAATATTTATATTCCCTAGGTCTAAACCTAACAAAAGAAGTTAAAACAAGTCTGTTTGGTATGGCCATTAGCCCAAAATTCATAATACCCAGCCTTAGTGGGCTAATAAGCCCATTTAAGACTCAACTGACTCTAATTTATGCCCACTAAGTACTTGGACCACATTAATAATACTTGGGCTGTATGTTCCACCTTCAAGGCTTCTCTTTTGGCCCAAAATAACTTGTTTGGTGCATATATCTTAAATCAGCCCATTAAGTGCTTCCTTCATCTTCTTAGCCCTTGACCTTGTAATTAGACCATCTGGAATTTGTAAAGGGTCTTTAATAACTATTCGCATATTGGCTCCTTGGTTTTCATCATCCTCCCTTTCCTTAAAAGGATTTGTCCTCGAATCTTCACCTGTGTCAATGGGAGAAAGTTCAAAAATGTTAAATGTAGCACTAAAATTGTACTTACTTGGAAGATCCAATTTGTAGGCATTATTATTAATTCTCACAACAACCAAGAATGGACCATCACCTCGAGGATGCAACTTGGTACGTCCTTGAGCTGGAAACCTCTCCTTGTGCATATGCACCCAATCCTAATCTCCTGGTTCAAACACAACTTTCTTGCGCCCTTTGTTTGCATAAGTAGCATATTGTTTAGTTCACTTTTCAATTTGCTGCCTCACATTTTCATGCATTTGTTTCACCATTTCAACCTTCTTTTGGCCATCGGAGCTAGCTCTCTCATCAATTGGAAAAGGTGACAAATCCAGAGGAGTTAATGGATTAAAGCCATACACAATCTCAAAAGGTGAAAGATTAGTAGTAGAATGCACACTTCAATTGTAAGCAAATTCAACATGTGGCAAACACTCTTTCCAATTCTTCAAATTCTTTTGAATAATAATAGAATGCAACAAAGTAGACAAAGTTCGGTTTACCACCTTTATTTGCCCATCTGTTTGTGGATGGCATGTAGTTGAAAAGAGAAGTTTGTTCCCAACTTACCCCACAATGTCTTCCAAAAGTAGCTCAAAAACTTGGGCATCATGATCAGAAACTATGCTTTTTGGCTTACCATGCAAATGAACTACTTCCTTAAAGAACAAATCGAAATATTATTGGCATCATCAATTTTATGGCGAGCAATGAAATGTGCCATCTTGGAAAACCTGTCAACAACAATAAATATCAAATCCCTACCAAGTTTTGACCTAGGCAGTCCCAATACAAAGTCCATAGAGATATCAACCCATGGTTTACTAGGTATGGGTAAAGGGGTGTATAATCCATGAGGTAAGACCTTAGACTTGGCTTGGCTACAAGTGATGCACTTCTCACAAATCTGCTCAACAACATGCTTCATTTGGGGCCAAAAGAAATGTTTATGCAAGACATCTAGCGTTTTCCTTCACACCAAAATGACCCATCAGTCCAACACTATGAGCTTCCCTCACAACCAACTCCCTCAAAGAGCACATAGGCACACACAATGTAATAGCCAGTTTCCTAATCTATTGAGGGATTAAAGTGTCAGTCACATGATTTGCAACATATTAGAATGAATTGGTACATTTGGGTTATGATTTCATGATTTCATTCACATGCATAACATAGCATATACACACATGAATTTTAATTTAGAAAAATTGCACTCAATTGACATGTTCCGTGGTATGAAAGTTTCTAAATAATTTTGACATGTTTGTACATTTCTAATGTCTCGTATTTTGATTTACTAATAAAAAGAATTGATGGAATTCAATTAGTAATTTGGAGTTAATTTTTGCATTTGGAAGATTGTTAAATTAAAATGTAAATTTAAACTAGGAAAAATTTCAAGTAGCAAGACAAGTTGACATGTAGAAATTTAGGATGACAAAGCCTCACTGAGTGACATATGGTAGTAGAAATTGAGTGCCAAATGGCTTAGGAACTGAGAGACATTTGGTAGCCTAAAGAGTGGACAAGTAGCTAGCTTAGACCCTTGACAAGTGTCCTCTCCACTCACACCACACGACACACACATGGCAAGCCTCTTCACTTGTTGAATTCTGCTGAAACTTTCTTCTTCTTCCTCTAACTATCGAAAGCTTACTTCTCTCTCATATCTTTGTGTTTTTGGTTAAGTTTTGTTAAATTTCCACACTAAAATACATGCAAAAGTCCTTTATAAAGATAGTTATAGAAGCAGAACATTGTTGTATTTTTTGTCATCTTCTTGTCTTTGCTAAAACCATCCTACTCTCACCTTGTTCTTAAGATGATCTTGCATGCATGTGAGGCAAAGTAGACTTGATACATTGACGTGGAATTTGAGTTGTACAAGTAAGTAAAATACTAGTCTTTGTGGCATGTTGTAGCGTAATTTTATGATAATTGAATTAGGATAAACTGAATGTAGTGTTGATGTTGAAGTTGTGCTGGAAAATGATGGAACAATTGGTTACTTTTCTGTTTTGTTTTTGGATGCATGAAAACAGTAGTTTATAGGATGTTGTATGAATGATCTAAGTTGGGATTGGAATTGTAATTGATGAAAATTCATGCTAAAGATAGATTTTAATAAGATGTTTTAGAATCTGGAAAGTTAGAGATATAAATGAGTTTGCAAAAAGGAAACTGTTAATGATTAAGAGAGCAGAATTTGGGAGCTTTAGTGTAATCAATATGAATACCAAATTAACCTGAAATGAAGTGGATTTAAGGTCATGAAATCTGGAAAAACTCAAATGTTAGTGATGGTTCTAAGTATATGAAATTTGTGGAGAATTGAGGAAGAAAGATAGTGCACGATCTTGGCTTGTTGGATTAGCTTCTGTCACGATCGTGGCTTATTGGACTAGCTTCTGTCACGATCGTGGCAAAGTCCACCACGATCGTGGACCTAGTTCTAGAATGATAATTTTAGTTTTATGTAAGTGTTGAACCAGCTGAGGAGAAGTCACTCTAAATTGGTGTATTTGGACTTAATTAAGGCTTGGAATGAACCTAGATGGTTACTTGATTAATTGATTAAAAGCTAAGTTTAGGTTGTTAATTGATGTCGTAACATAAAGAATGGACTGTTTTGATATCTATGTATCAAAATCTTGACATTATCAGTTGTCAAAGGAATAAATGTGTTCTTATGAATGCAAATATGATCTTAAGGACTTGAGTAACATGTATTAGGTATGGATGAATGAGAATTGGGTAATTGTAAGAATATATATTACTAGAAAATTTTTGTGAATGTATGATTGATGAATTTGGAGTAAATGAAGCTTACTTAAGATATAAACCTAATTACACAAACTAGTTGTATACAAGCTATAATGTTTGAATGGCAAAGATTTTTGTATAAGGATGCATACCCGGAAGGTCGATTGAGCATGTATTGAAACATGACAGATATAAATGTGCATGATTGCATATTCATATGATTAAACAAAACAGTGATTTGTGAACTATGTTTGTATTGCAGAACAATAGATGTGCAAGGTGATTGTCAACATCCAGACATTGCCGGAACATCAAGATAATAGCTTTTCTGGAGTGTACTGCGAGTTAACTTAGATGTGTAAACTCAATTATATGTTCTTTTGTATAAATTGAATGTTAATATGAAATATGTTTACAACTGATTGATAAATGTCGGACTTAGATCCGTGAAGTTTTTTTTATATATGGTATGACTATACTAAAATGAAAGCATGGAATATGAAATAATGCATCTCATCACATTGAAATGTATGATATGATAAAAGAGTTGTGACCAGAGTGACTGATGTGTAGAAAAGAGCTTTGAGCTCAAGATTGTGAAAAAGAGCCTTAGGCTTAGATAATATAGACTCAGTATCTACAAAGGATACGAGTCATAAATGAGCTCGATATCTACAATAGATACAAGACGATAAATTGGGTTGATAGGCACTTGGTCACAATAAAACAAAAATGTGAATGGAAACCCTTGTGCATTTGCATATAAACTACTACATGCATCATATGATTGAATTTTTTGAAATAGGGAAATACAATTGAAGTTAATGGATAATGTGATATGATGTGCTTGTGAAAATATGATGAACTTGATATGTTTGTTGAAGTGTGATGAAATGTGATGTGATATTCAATACTGAATGATATGAATTACTTGTTTTTCTTATGATCTGACTTGAGTGAATACATCGATGATGGTTCACTCACTGAGTTCACAAACTCATTAAAATTGCCACGTTATTTTCAGGTTTAAGGGAGTTCTAGCTACCGAGGTTATATAGTAGAAGTCTAGTACTTCCATTTTAGGGACAAGAATGGCTTAAAAGTCTAATCAGCTGAATCTGAGGAGTCTAGATAGATGTCTTGTGTAATAGTATCCCACTTCATGTTATATTTTTGATACTGAGATTGGAACTCATAACAATGTTGTGTAATGTATATATATGGACTGAGAATTGTAATGACATGTGACATTTATTTTTGTGAATGAAATGGGAAGAAATGATCATTTAAAATGCTTATGGTATATATGATGCCTTTAATGAGTTGGTTTGATTGAGAAATGTACCATTTTCATAGAGTATATTCTCAAATATCCTCTAGAATATTTGGGCTTACGCTCTATGGGAGTGGTATGTTACACACAATCTGTTCTACCCATCACGCCTATAAAACTTTCCAATTGCAACTTTCTCACGAGCCCCATAAACATTAGCAAAATCAGGATCATTAGAATATAAGTCTTTGATATACTCAGTAATTTGCACTTAAAGTAGAGATAAGAGAATACCTTCGAGATAATGCATTAGCAACCACATTCTCTTTACCTTGCTTATACTTGATCGCAAAGGGGAAGGTTTCAATGAATTCCATCCCCTTAGCATGCCTCTTATGCATCTTTCCTTGTCCTTTCAAATGCTTCAAGGATTAGAGATCAGTATGTATGACAAATTCCTTAAGCCATAGGTAACGCTGCCAGGTTTGCAAAGCTCGAACCAATGCATACATCTCCTTATCATAAGTTGGGTAGTTAGGGGTTGCTCCACTCAACTTCTCACTAAAGAATGTAATTGGATGTCATTCCTGCATCAAAATAGCTCCAATCCTAATACCTAAAGCATCACACTTAATCTCAAAAGTTTTAGCAAAGTTAGATAAAGCAAGCAATGGTGCAGAACTCAACCTATCCTTAATCAAATTGAATGCATTTTCTTGCTCATCACCCCATTTAAAACCAACATTCTTTTTTCACAATTTCATTCAGTGGTGCGGCTATGGCACTGAAATCCTTAACAAACCTCCTATAAAAGCTAGCCAAACCATGAAAGGTACGCATAATAGTAATTATCTTAGGTGTAGGCCAACCATGAATAACTCTAACCTTTTCCTCATCAACTGAAATTCCCTTTGCACTAAAAACATAACTAAGAAACACTATCTAATATGTGCAAAAGGAACACTTTTTAAAGTTAGTATACAACTATTGTTCACGTAAAACACTTAGAACACTTCTCAAATGATCAATATGCTCATCTAAGCTTTTGCTATAAATCAGAATGTCATCAAAATAAACAATAACAAATCTGCCAATTAAAGCATGCAAAACATGATTCATTAACCTCATAAATGTGCTAGGTGCAGTGGTTAAACCAAATGGCATAACTAACTACTAATATAATCCATATTTTGTTTTGAAGGCTATTTTCCACTCATCTCCCTTATGTATTCTGATTTGATGATATTCACTCTTTAAATCAATTTTAGAAAACACACAAGAACCATGCAATTCATCAAGCATATCATCTAATCTAAGAATGGGACGTCTATACTTTACAGTGATTTTGTTAATGGCTCGAAATCAACACACATCCTCCATATCCCATCCTTTTTAGGCATAAGTAACACCGAAATAGCACATGGACTCATGCTTTCCCTCACATATCGCTTAGTCATGAGTTCCTCCACTTGCTGTTGAAGTTTCTTTGTTTCCTTAGGTTTACTTCTATAAGCTAGTCGGTTTGGAATTGTAGCACCAGAGATGAAATCAATTTGGTGTTCTATTCCCCGAATTGGTGGCAAACCACTTGGAACTTCCTCGGGGAATACATCATCAAAATCCTGCAAAAGAAAAATAACACTTGGAAAAGAAGAGTTAATGTTGTTAGTGTTGATCAATGCCTCTTTGTACAATAGTACAAACATAGGCTGTTTAGAATAAAAACCTCTCTCGACATCACTTTCTTTTGCAAAGAAACTCTCTTGTTTTCTCTCTTTCTCTTTTGCACTCACTTGTTGCCTTTTCTTTGTTGTTTTGGCATTTTTTCTTTTTTTCACTCTCTTGCGTTCCTTTCTTTCCACTACACTCAAGTTGCACACTCTCTTTTCTTTACACTCTCATTTTTAATTCTCATCTGATCCTCATACACTTGTTGAGGTGTTAATGGTAGAAGAGTGACTGATTTTCCATTAATGGCAAAAGAGTACTGATTTTTGAACCCATTATGCATCACACATTGATCAAACTGCCAAAGTCTACCCAAAAGAATGTGACTGGCTTGCATTGGCCCCACGTCACACAAAACCCCATCATGATATTTTCCAATACAAAATGAAGCCAAAACCTGTTTGTCCACCTTCACTTCTCTACTATCATTCAACCATTGAAGAGTATATGGTCTAGGATGCTTAGTGGTAGGCAAATTTAGTTTTGATACCATTACTTCACTAGCTACATTAGTGCAACTCCCTTCGTCTATGATCATGCTACACACCTTTCCTTGAATATGACATCGAGTGTAAAATATGTTCTCGTGTTGCACAACATCTTCCTCCTTCTCTTGCACATGTAATGCTCGCCTAGTGACTAAGGCCTCTCCCTCCCTCTCCCTCCATCGAATATTGTTCTCCATCACTCTCATCATCATTTGGTGGTAATTCATCATCAAGTTAACTCTCAGACTCAATGTCTCCATTTCCCTTTAAGATCATGGTACGTCGATTTGGACATTACAATGCGATGTGCCCCCTGCCTAAACACTTAAAATACTTGATATCTCTATTTTGAGTTTGGAAAGCATAATTACCTTTCTCCTTGCTAGAGATCACATCCTTGCTCTTGGAAGACTCAAATTTAGGCTTGTTATCACTCTTGGAATTATAGTCTACCTTCTCCTTCTTTTTGTTCCAATTTGATTTCCAAGGGGAACTAGCACTTGAATTCTGCCCAACTCATATGGAGCCCTTCTTTTTAAGCTGCTTCTCCATCTTCATGGCCATATGAACCATGTCATCAAGATCCCACATAATGCTGCAACTCATCAACATTAGCAATGTCCTTGTTCAGTCCATGTAAAAATTGTGCCATGGTTGCCTTTCTATCCTCCTCATCATTTGCTCTAATCATGGCAATTTCCATCTCTTTATGATAATCCTCAAAACTTTTTGCTACCTTGAGTGAGTCCTTGCAATTTTGATACAATTCCTTATAGTAATGATTAGGAATGAATCTCTTTCTCATGATAGTCTTCATTTCTTCCTATGTACGAATAGGTCTCTCACGATTTCTTCTTCTAGCTGAAGCAATTTGATCCCACTAAATAATTGCATAGTCAGTTAATTCAACAGCTACAAGCTTGACTTTCTTCTCTTCAAAATAGTTATGACAATCAATGTTGGGCCCCAAATTGTTTTATTGATTTTATTAAGCATGATTTGAACAAAATTTGTGGTCTTGTTAGAAAAATTATTTTATTTGGAGTTTAATTATTATGTCAAGTTTGCGAGGATTTATTTCATGGATTGATGGAATTAAAGTATTAATGTTGTAAGGTGATGTAAGGGCATTTTTTGAAGTCCACTTAAGTTTAAATAGACATTAGGTATAAATGGAAGGGCATAGTGGACTTTGCTCATTCATTTAGGGTATTAATGAAAGAAGAAATGGTAGTCTTGCATTTTAGAGAAGCAAAATTGTGAATGAAAGAAGAGAAAGGAGAAAAAGAAGAGGAGCTAGGGTTTTGGAGATTCTTGAAGAGTTTGAAGACATTGAGGCTGAACAAGTAAGTATAAGCATTAATTGTTCGATGAAGAATATTTAGTGATGGTTAGAAGTGAAAATAAAGTGAATATGTGTAGGAAGTTGTTGATGAATGGTTTATGTAAATGTTTTAGTGTTTGGTTAATTATCAAAAGTAGATTATGAATCTGTTGTGAATGATTTGGGGTTGAAAATGAAGTAGAAGAGATGGTTTAGGGTTAAGATGGGTTTATGTAAAAGGTGGGAAGTTAAAAACTAGGAAAAAGTCGCAGAACATGTCTTCGGAGCATATTTCTGGACAAGTTCGCTGCGGCGAACTTCTGGGTTTTTCCGCGGTTAACTCAATTTTTCCTGCACAAACATGCTTTGGTATTTTGTGCATAACTTTTGATGTAGTTATCCAAATGGACTGATTTTTAATTTTTTATAAACTAGAGACATAGGGATACAAATTGTGTGAAGGAATCAAGTCTAAATTCAGTCTTTAAGAATTTCAATTTCGGGATGGAATCTGAATATAGAATTTTATTTCAGCATGAGAAATAGTTTAAATTGTTGAGGTATGACTTTATGATTTCTAAACCAAAATAAATGGAATTTTGGTTATTGTTAAAGGAAATCAAGAAGGTGATCAAGAGAGGCAAGAGGAGCAAGAGAAAGGACATCCTTAAGCCACTTTTATAAACAAGGATTTCAAGGCAGGTTACACTTTTATAATTAAGTAATAAGCCCCTAATGTTTCTTCCAAACCAAGAAAGTTTGAAATGTTTTCAATTGTGTTATAAATGTGTCGTTAAGGCTTCTTGAATGATTTGATAATGTGCCATATTTTTGTATGTGAATTGTGTTATTGGTTTATGAAATGAACAATGAATAATGAAAATGATTTTTTAAAGGATATTGATTTTGAAACGATATTATGGTTATGAAATCAAGTTTCAGAAAAATGCCATTGAGGCAATATGTTTACGAATTGTGAAATGCATGATTATATGGGTTTGTGGTGGTCCCCTAAGTTAAGTCAGGTGCACTTTGACAAAAGGCTTCTCCCGCCTGCCCGCTAATGGCATGGAACTCCTTTATGGACTCCCATAAGTTTACGGCTACGCAAGACCATTAAGTGGGATTACGATAGTACGTTTTGCTCACGGCTACACAGGACCCTTATGAGAAATGTATAGTACATTCTATTTTGGATCCACCCAAACTATTTTGCTGCCTACGTGTTTATAATTTGTGAAGTTGATGAATGCATAGATCATGTTATTTATGAATTCATTTGCATGAAGAAAATTTGAGAAATATGTGCTTATGATTCAATGTAAATTTTTAATTGTTTTGCTTGTTACTGGTTATAAATTTGTTACCCATAAGCTTTAAGCTCACCCCCCATTCTCCTCCCCCTATTCAGGTGATGAGCAAGAAATCGAGTAAGTTAAGAGTTATGGCTTCACTCCGAATTGGCATACTTTTGTATTTTTAAGTTAGATTTTTGGGAATTCAAAGCTTTAGTCACATTTCAAGTTCTGTTAATTCAAATGTATTTTGTATTATTGTTTTTCGAACTCAACTGATGTATTATGACTTGAAATGCCATTAAAGATTTGTAAAACTTATGCCTTTTGTTATTAATGAAATATATGTTTGGCTTTGTCTATGATTTTTCTTGTTTTTGCAAAGTATCCATTTATGGAAATGAGATTAAGATTTTGAGAAACTGTTTCTGGTTATGTTCTTATCCATTTTGTTTTTGGTTGAATTGATGAATGTGGCTGAAGGATTTTAAGTTGCATTTTAGTAAGATAAGTAGTTAGGTTATGAGTTCTGCCACAGGGGTTTTCTCAACGACGAAGCTAAGAGTTCGCCGCGACGTAATTCACCCGAAGGAAATTCTGATTTTCTCGCGGTGACTTGGTTGCGGTGAAGTTATACTTGTTCGCCGAGGCGTAATTCACCCGAAGGAAATTCTGATTTTCTCGTGGCGACTTCATCGCTGCGAAGTTATACTTGTTCGCCCCGGCATAATTCACCCGAAGGGTCAATGAGGTTTACTCACATATGTTCATCGCAGCGAAATCATAGCTCGCCGCGGCGAAGCCCGCCTTTAAGAATTCTTCTTTAAATTTTCAAATTCTAAGCCTCCCTCCATGCTCAAGCTTCATGATCCTATGTCTGATGTTGGGCTCCGAAAACGAGGTCCAATAGATAACCTAGTCCTTATCTCCACATTTAGCCCATCTTCAAACCGTCTACATTTGTCCTCCTCGGTCTGAATTAATGTAGTAGCATACCCTATCAACTCATTAAACTGTATATCGTATTTGGCTACTTTGAGATTGCCCTGTTTTAGATCCAAATTTTCCATTCTTATCCAAATAGATCTTGGGCATATAATTCTCTTTAAACACCTTCAGAAAATCTTCCTATGTCAAACTACAAGGTCGGAGGGAATTGTCGGGAACAGTCTTCCATTATTGATATGTTGGACTTTGTAGTAGTGAGACCACGTAGTCAAACTTCTTGTCAGACTCACAGTCCATTTGAATGAATACTCTTTCTGTCCTCTCTAACCATCTTTCTGCCTCAACAGGATATGTACTTCCATAAAAGTCTATAGCCCCCTGCTTCCTAAGCTTATCATACCTACTCTCTCTCCTTTTAGGAATTCTCAAAGGCATGTGTTCAAATTCAGGTATCGAAGACTCTCTATTGGCTCCTACAAACTCTAGGTCAGCTGATTCTGTAACTTGATCTCTTATAGCGAATGACCTATAACAAAAATAATTGTGATCAATAGACGACTCCCTCACTATAGATCATGTCTAAATTATCTTATATATCCCTATAAATTCCAAACTATGCTCTAATACCAAAAATGTAACATCCCACTACCATAAAGTATATACCAGAACATCCAAAGGACGTTCAAGAACATACCCTATGACAATGGCATGTTAGAGCAATCACAATCACTTAAATTAGAGCAATCATAATCACTTAATATGGCTTCATAATAAATCACAAATATACTAAAGATCAATTCCTCATTCCATTTAGAAAACATAATTTACAATGTCTCTTTTCAATCCACAATCCATATATACACTGTATCAAATCTTGAATCTTTTAGTTCATTAATGTACGAGTCTCTTCTCACCAACTGTCTCCTAGTCAAAATTTAATTCCTTAATCACCTAATATGTCATATGCTCTAACTCCATAGCCAATTGACAAGCTTTTCTATAGATACGTCGAAAGGATGTTGAACTAATAGGTGTCTTAAATGTGGTTCGATATGCCCATAAAGCATCAATGCCTAATCCTTCCACAAACCATTAACTTTCTTCTATAAGATTCCTTTAACTCTCGGTTAATAACCTCCACTTAGTCATTTATTTGTGGATGATAGGGCATGACCACTCGATGATAGACTCCACATCACTTAAGAAGAGCATCAAATGATTACTGAAAAAATGTGATCCTCCATTGATTATGATTGCTCTTATAATTCCAATTTTACTAAATATTCTTTTCATGAATTTTTGCACCACTTTACCATCATTAATTAGGTCATCATTGCCTCATCCCATCTTTGGACATAATCTACCCCCACCAATATATATGTGTTCTACATAAAGGATGAGAAATGTCCCATGAAATCCAATCCCCATACATCAAATACTTTAAACTCTAAGATGTTAGAAAGGGCATATCCTTACCTTGGCTCCATCTTTAAGCATGAATAGGAATATCAACATATTGACTGCATCTTTTGATAACCCATTACATTCTAATGTATCACATATCTCTAAGAAATTGAATCCCCATTGTTCAGTCCATAAATTTAGACATTGGTTTGTAACATGTCAAGCAAGGGTAGTTTAATTTTGAAACTATTTAACTGCACTGGGGATCTTGTGATCTGTAACACCCAATACCTGATAATGGAATCTGCATACCGAGTGTTACCATATTCTTAAATGCTTAAAACTTCAAACTACATCTTTTGATAACCCATTACATCCTAATATGTCATATATCTCTAAGAAATTGAATCCTCATTGGTCAGTCCATAAATTACACATTAGTTTGTACCATATTAAGAAAGGGTAGTTTAATTTTGAAACTATTTATTTGCACTGGGGATATTATGATCTGTAACACCCTATACCCAATAATGGAATTGGCATACGGAGTGTTACCATATTTTTAAATACCTAAGACTTCAAACTACAACATTTTCTATTTAAAACCTCATTATTCTAGCAATTACTATTGACTTTATAAAAATTTAGACAGACTTTCCTCTATATTTACTCAAAACCTCCTACAAGAAACTTCAATACACTTCTCATGCATGTTACTCAAGTATCCATCTCCATGTCAAACTATGTGAAAAAATAATTTACCCATCCTCCAATACATTTTGACACATCTAAACTAGATTTCATACATAACTTTCATTTATTCATATATAATTCACAATAAAATCCTGTAAGATCCTTCATTTCTTTATATGTATATGCCATATCCAAAACCAAAATAAAAATTTGTAGTACACCCACCTCTAAATTTTTCGAGATCCTCTTTGTGACTTTTGTCTTGTAGTAGATCTACCACAGCTTTCTTTTAATTCTCTTCAAAACCTACGTGCTGAAAAAAAATCTACACGCTAAGCTATAGGCTTAGTGGTGTTCAAGAAATTTCATTTCTCATTCAATTCAATTCATTCAATCATAACACGCATAATATATAATATTTTTCACATATAAATATCTTCATTTATTTATAAGCATAAATAGGCATTTAAAATCAAGTTATGAAATACAACCATGTATCTGTTATAGTAATTTATATCTAATTATACAATGATAAAAAATTGTAAATTCAAGTACTACTTTCATTTGAAGTTCTTTAATTATTAATCGTGCATTTATTTACTTTCTATAATTTCCCCAAAACAAAATCCATCAGAATTGCATCACCAAGCCGGATATGCGAGATTTTTTAAAAAATACAAGAATGGGTTCTCGAAACCATACGATCAATTTTTTTATATATATTCATATTGGAATTGAGCTCTCAGAGCCATACAGTTCATAACCCAAATCAAATACCTTACACTGGAACTGAGCTCTCGAAACCATACAGTCCAGTAACATATATCATGATGCGGTATTGGTAACTCCTTAATTGGCATGCCAACCTTCTCGCATTCTTCCAATTCCTATTTTACTAGGGGCAAATCTAATTAAATTCCATTAAAATTTCATAATAAAAGCTCATAATAACCAATTCAAGCTATTCCATATTCGGCCAAGGTAAATGTCATTCTTTAATGTCATTTTTTTCTTCCGTTATTGATTTTAATTTAATTCATATAACATTCAAGACATATTCATCTCACCAATTAGTGAAAAAATAACATGCATATCAGGTTTCTCAATTCAAACATAATGTATGCCAATTGAGGAAAATACAAATTATAAGTCCAAAATCTCAATTAATCACATATACTACTTCATTTAACAACCAATTAAACATTTTTAACAATAATTTTATAAACTCCCAATTTTACTCAAGAACCCTAAATTTCCTTATACACAATTTTTAGGAAAAAGTATAATTGCAAAAACACTTTCCAAATTGATGTCCAAATCTTCAAATTAAACTTCCATAAACTTCAATTTCGTCATCAATTCCTTATTCCTTCTCTTTCTCTTTCTCTCTCTCATTCAATTCATCTTCTCTATCTTCATAATATTGCATAAAAAAATCAATTTCATGCATTTGATTCATTAATGCATGCAACCAAAATCATGTACTAAAATCAATCAAAACTCTATTAACTTATCTTATAAATTTTTGGGTACTATTCATCAAGAACACCCATATACCTTTTCTTCATATTTTTTCAATTTTTTTTGTTAATATGGTGGGTTTAAGGACCCTAGGTTGATGATTTAGTGTTTAATAGGTTATATGGGGGTTAAAACTAAAGAGAATTCGTTTGAAAATGAAAGAAATGAAAAAAATGGAGAAGAAAGGAGGGAGGTATTCTTAGCAATGTTTTAAAGAAGAAGAGAATGGGAAGTTGGCAAAAATGTCATGCGATCCCTCATTAAAGTTTTCTATTTTTTTTAGATCCAAAATTAACTTTATCTATTAATCCATTCTTTCTTTTTCTCAATAAAAAAGTCCATAAGAAAAATATCAACCTCAGATAAAGACTTTAATTAATATCATTTATTTTCATTAATAATTTCAATTTTGACTTTTACCCTTTTCAGGTCAAACTTTGATCATTGGTCAACTCTTGGTCAAACCCTCAAAATGAACTCGTTTGGAGTTCTAATTTGATCCTTGGGTTGTCCTTGAACAATATTATCGAATTCCAAATAAATTAAAATGTAGTTTGGGTCCCAGGAGTCACAATTCACCTTGGGATATACTATTCACAACCCAAAAAGTAATATTCATGAAATCGAGATTTTTGAGGCATTACAATTCTTCCCCTCTATAATAAAATTTTGTCCTCGAAATTTACCTGTGTCAAATAGTCATGGATAAGACTTTCTCATGGTTTCTTCTGGTTCCCATATAGCTTCCTCGCCCTCATGGTTCATCTATAGTACTTTCACCAATGGAACTATCTTATTCCTTAGTTGTTTTGTATCTTTTGCTAGAATCTTCACCAACTTCTCTTCATAAATTAGATCTGGTTGTATTTCAATATCTTCTAGTTTAATAATCTGTGATGGATAAGACTGATATTTCCTTAACATAGACACATGGAAGACATTATAAATCTTTTCCATATCTTGTGGCAATGCTAATTTGTGGGCTACTAGTCTCACACTCTCAACGATCTAAAATGGACCAATGAATCTAGGGCTTAACTTACCCGTCTTATCAAATCGAAACACTTTCTTCTATGGTGAAGCTTTCAAGAAAACCTTGTCACCAACAGCATAGTCAATGTCCTTTCTCTTCAAATCTACATATGATTTTTTGGGCGATCAGAAACGGCTTTCAACCTTTCCTTTATAATTTTCACCTTATCCTCAGTTTCCTTTATTAATTTTAGACCTACGATCTTGCTCTTACTAAGTTTTATCCATCATAAAGGTGTTTTTCACTTTCTACCACTAAGAGCCCCATATGGTACCGTTTGTATGCTTGTTTGATAGCTATTATTGTATGAAAATTCCATCAATGGGAGGTGTTCATCCTAACTTCCTTTAAAATCAATAACATAACTCCTAAGCATATCCTCTAACACCTGACTCACTCTTTCTGATTGTCCATCCATTTGAGGATGAAAAGATGTACTAAAATGCAGTTTAGCACCCAAGGCCTTATGTAATTTCTTCCTAAATTTTAAGGTGAATCTTGGATACCAATCTGATATGATAGAAGATGGTACTCCATGCAGCCACGCTATCTCACTGATGTATAATTCTGAATATTTTAATAGTTAGTAGTCAGTTTTGACAGGTAAGAAGTGAGCTGACTTGGTCAATCTATTTATAATCACCCATACAACATTATACATCTTCCTAGTTTGAGGTGACCCAAACATAAAATCCATCGTGATTCGATCTCATTTCCATTTAGGTATTGTTACTAGTTGAAGTAAACTTGATGGAGCTTGATGTTCTGCTTTTACTTGTTAGCATGTAAGACGCTTGGTAATATAATCTACAACGTCTCTCTTTGTACCTGACCACCAATAATGTGTCTTCAAATCTTAGTACATTTTAGTACTTCCTGGATGCGTAACATATGAACTGCTATAGGCTTCCTTCAGTATGTTCTTTTTCAGCTCATCATCATTAGGGAAACATATTTTATCTTTGTGATATAAGTTGTCATCCTCTTTGATTTCATATTCACTATCTTTCCCCTCCTGAATTTGTTGGAGAATGATAACTAGCTTTTCATCTTATTTCTTTGCTTCCTTCACTTGCTATTACAAGTTTAGTTTAAGCCTCAACTCAGCTACAATGGCTTCATCACTGGCTACTGATAATCTAGCATTCATTTCTTTTCAAGCTGATAATGATTTCCTGCTAAGAGCATCGACTACTACATTTGCTTTGCCTGAATGATAGTCAATGATGCAATCATAATCTTCAATCAACTTTATCCATCTTCTTTACCTTAAGTTCAACTCTTTCTGCGTAGGCAAATATTTAAGAATTTTATGATCTGTGTAAATATAACATTTCTCTCCATATAAGTAATGCCTCAAAATCTTTAAAAGAAAGATTATGGTTGCCTACTCTAAATCATAGGTTAAGTAGTTCCTTTCATGAAGTTTAAGTTGCCTAGAAGCATAAGCAATTACCTTTCTCTCTTGCACAAGTACACATCCCAACCTGTTATGTAAGGCATCACTATAGATCACGAAGTCTCTACTAGGTACAAGTTGTGTAAGAACAGGTGCTTCAGTCAATATGACCTTTAGCTTCTCAAAGCTTTCCTAACATTTATCACTCCACACGAATTTTGAATTCTTTTGAAGTAATGGTCAAAGGTGTTGCAATTATGGAGAATCCTTTAACAAATCTTCTATAGTACCCTGCCAAACCTAAAAAACTTAATAATCTTTGTAGCATTCCTAGGTGGCTTCCATTATAGAATGGCTTTTATGTTCTTTGGATCAACTCTAATCCCATCTGCTGATATGTCATGACCAAGGAAAGAAACTTCATCAAGCCAAAATTCACATTTATTGAACTTAGGATAAAGTTATTTATCCCTTAAAGATTGCAAAATAATTCTTATATTCTCATTATGCTCTTCTCAGTTTTTCGAATAAACCAAGATATCATCAATGAAGACTATAACAAATTGATCCAAGTAAGGACAAAAAGTACGATTCATGAGATCCATAAAGATTGCTGGAGCATTTGTGAATCCAAAAGGCATTACTAAAAATTCATAATGCCCATATCTTGTTCTAAAAGCTATCTTCGAGACATCTACTTCCTTTACTCTCAACTGATAATATCCTGATTTCATATCAATCTTAGAGAAAACACCTGCACCTTTAAGCTGATCAAAAAGGTCATCTATTCTAGGCAGTGGATATTTATTATTCACGATCACTTTATTCAGTTGTCTATAATCCATACATAGCCTAAGAGACCCCATCTTTCTTCTTGAAAAATAACACAGGTACACCACAGAGAGATACATTAGGGAGTACAAAACCCTATTCAAAAAGTTCTTGCAACTATATTTTCAATTCTTTAAGTTCTGTGGGTGCCATTCGACATGGTGCAATAGATACTGGTGTTGTACTAGGTATCACATCAATAGAAAATTCAACTTCTCTTTCCAATGGTAACCCTAGCAACTCCTTAGGAAATACATCTTGGAAGTCACATACAGTTGATACATCTTGAATTTTAGGATCATCCTTTCTAGGTTCAAGAACACAAGCTAAGTAGGCTACACACCCCTTTCGAATAAGCCTTTTTGCTATGATCGTTGATATAACATTAGAGAGAAAATTTAACCTTTCACCAATAACTGTGATCTCATAAATATCAACTATTCTAAGAGTGATTATTTTAAGATGACAATTTACCACTATATGATGTCTAGATAGCCAGTTCATACCAAGGATCACTTCAAATTTGCAAAAAGGTAGTTCAATCAAATCACCAGGAAATTCATAACCTTGTATTATTAATGGACAATTCTTGTAAACCTTATTTACCACCACACTGTGACCTAAAGGATTTGTAACTAGAATATCATGTTCAAGAGTGTCAGCAAATAACCCCATATTTTCAGGCAATGGCATACATATATAGGAATGTGTAGATCTTGAGTCTATCATGCATGAACAAAATGTCAAAGATAGTAAAAGTATCTATTATCACAGGTCCGCATAGCATATACATAAGCTAGAGTGTGGGTATTAGGTCCATCAATTGTCTCTAATGTGACCCTCTGACCACTAGCACTAGAACTAGCTCCCGTTCTTCTACCTTTACCCCTCAAAGTTGTAGGAACTGGTTTCTCTACTTAACTAACTGTTTGATACCATTTACCATGGCAATCTCTCTGAAAATACTCCATAGATCCACATCGTAGGCATGCTCCCATCACCTTCCAACATTTTCAGCCATGTTTCTTCCCACAATGATCATATGGGATAACTACCTCATGTTTTGACCCACTTTCTATACTAGTTATAGATGAGGCAAGTTGTCCTGCCCTAACCATTGATCTCTAACTCTGCCCTGATTGGCAGTAGGATATCTATGTTGGTGCTGAAGCTTAAGACCCTGAAACCTTTTGCTTCTTACTGGTTGAGAAGGATGAACTAGATTGTCCCTGACTCCTCTTCTGTTGTCCCCTATTTCTCTATTTCTGTTCATCAATATTAACCTTTTCAATCCTCAAGGTTGCTTTCACTGTCTCTCCATAATCCCTAATCTGCAATGCAACAAGGAGTTTCTTCATATCATGGAGGAGGCCTACTTTAAATCTCTTACACTTATTTACCCCCGTAGGAATTAATCTCTCCGCATACATACTCAATTTATCAATCTCTTTCTCATATTCTGATACTATCCTATACCCCTGTTTCAAATGAAGGAATGTACCCCTTATCTTATCCTTATAAGCCTCCCCTATATATTTATTTGCAAATTGGGACAAAAAGTACTCCCAAGTAAGATCTTATGGTGGAACAAGCTTTTTAATGGACTCTCACTATTAATATGTTAGTCCTTGAAGAAGACCGTCTGCACATTCCAATCTCTCTTTTAATGTACAATGGAAAAGATTAAAAATTCTCTTTATCTTGATTAGCTAAGACTCGGCATCTGGAGCAGTAATTGATGACTCCCCTTGAAAATCCTCCACTCCCAACCTATTGGCTTTCTCCAATGTAAGCTTCTATAGTGGAAGAGGTGGTTGTGGTTGTACAAAAGGAGCAGCAACCATCTGTTGTTTCATTAAATTCACCATAGTTCGAAAAATCTCTACCGAGTTAGGAACTAAGTGATCAGCAGGTGGTAGTACAAGCTGTATTGGCTATCCCATCATGCCCTTATCTGTATCACTCATTGAGGCATGACTTTCCTCCTGTCACTGATCGGCTCCTAGAGCGCTTGGTTCCATTCTTTAATCTATAACATACAGAAAGGGTGGATCTACATTAGAGTCACATCATATTCCCATATAATCCTTCATTTGGCATGTACACAATTCACTTTTCCTTTATGTCCTTAATTATAGACCCCAAAACCACCCAATGACTCTGATACCACTAAATGTAACACCCCATACCTAATAATGGAATCGGCATACTAAGTGTTACCATATTCTTAAATACCTAAGACTTCAAACTACAATATTTTCTATTTAAAACCTCATTATTCTAGCAATACTATTCACTTTATAAAAATTTAGATAGATTTTCCTCTATATTTACTCAAAACCTCCTGCAAGAAATTTCAATACACTTCTTATGCGTATTACTCAATTATCCATCTCCGTGAAAAAAGATAATTTACCCATCTTCCAATACATTTTGACACATCTAAACCATATTTCATACATTACTTCTTTTATTCATTTATAATTCACAATAAAATCCTGTAAGATTCTTCACTTCTTTATATGTACATACCATATCCAAAAACAAAATAAAAATTTTTAGTACATCTACCTCTAAATTTTTCGAGATCCTTTTGTGACTCTTGTCTTGTAGTAGATCCAACATAGCTTTCTTTTAATTCTCTTCAAAACCTAAGTGCGGAAAGAAAATCCACACGCTAAGCTATAGGCTTAGTGGTGTTCAAGCAATTTCATTTTTCATTCAATTCAATTCAATCCATTCAATCATAACATGCATAATATATAATATTTTCACATATAAATATCTTCATTTATTTATAAGAATAAATAGGCATTTAAAATCAAGTTACGAAATACAAGCATATATCTATTATAATAATTTATATCTAATTATACAATAATCAATAAATTGTACATTCAATTACTACTTTCGTTTGAAGTTCTTTAATCATTAATCATGCATTTATCTACTTTCTATAATTGCCCAAAGTAAAATCCATCGGAATTGCATCATCAAGCCAGATAAGCGATGTTTTTAAAAAATACAAGATCAAGTTCTCGGAACCATACGATCCATTTTTTTATATACATTTATATTGGAACTGAGCTCTCGGAGCCATATAGTTCATAACCCAAATCAAATACCTTACACCAAAACTGAGCTCTCAGAGCCATACAGTTCGATAACATATATCATGATGCAGTACTGCTAACGCCCTAATTAGCATGTCAACCTTATCACATTCTTCTATTTCCTTCTATTTTACTAGGGGCAAATCTAACTAAATTCTATTGAAATTTCATAATAAAAGCTCATAATAACCAATTCAAGTTATTCCATATTCGAACAAAGTAAATGTCATTCTTTAAGGTCATTTTTTTCCTTCTGTTATTGATTTTAATTTAATTCATACAACATTCAAAACATATTCATCTCACCAATAACATGCATATCAAGTTTCTCAATTCAAACATAACGTATGCCAATTAGGGAAATACAAATTATAAGTCCAAAATTTCAATTTATCACATATACTACTTCATTCAACCAATTAAATATTTTTAACAACAAATACATACCCCCAATTTTACTCAAGAACTCTAAATTTCTTAATACACAATTTTTAGGAAAAAGTAGAATTGGAAGAACACATACCAAATTGATATCCAAATCTTCAAATTAAACTTCCATAAACTTCAATTCTTCTTCTTTATCTTCATAATATTGCATAACAAATTCAATTTTATACATTTGATTCATTATTGCATACAACTATACCAAAATCATGTACTACAAACAATTAAAACTCCATTAACTTACCTTATAAATTTTTAGGTACTATTCGTTAAGAACACCCAAATACCTTTTCTTCATCTTTTCCCTTTTTTTATATGGTGAGTTTAGGGACCCTAGTTGATGATTTAGTGTTTAATAGGTGATTTCGGGGTTAAAACTAAAGAAAATTGGCTTGAAAATGAACGAAATGAAAGAAAAATGGAGAAGAAAGAAGGGAGGTATTCTCGACAATGTTTTGGAGAAGAAGAGAATGGGAAGTTGATAAAAATGTCATGTGGTCCCTCATTAAAAGTTTTCCATTTTTTTTAGATCCAAATTTAACTTTATCTATTAATCCATTCTTTCATTTTCTCAATAAAAATACCTATAAGAAAAATATCAACCTCATATAAAGACCTTAATTAATATCATTTATTTTCATTAATAGTTTTGGATTTGACTTTCATCTTTTCTCAGGTCAAACTTTGACCATTGGTCAACCTTTGGTCGAACCCACCCTTAAAATGAACTCGTTTAGAGTTCTAATTTGATCCTTGGGCTATCCTTGAACAATATTATCATATGCTAAAATAAAAAAAGTAGTATAGGTCCCGAGCGTCATTATTCACCTTAGGATATACTATTCACAACTCAAAAAGTAATATTCATGAAATCGAGATTTTTAGGGCATTATATGATCCGTTGTTGATTAACATTGAACCTCGACCTTATAATGTCCATAAAGGTTCTTTGCTTACCTCTTTGATTTCCTTTTCTTTCCATTGTTCTTTCTATAGCTTCCTAGCATCTTGCTTTTCGAATTTCTCTCTCTTACTTTGTGATGCAAAAAACTTATGAGCCGTTAAGCTTATTAGAACTCTTTTTTTTTGTTCATACACTTATAATCACACAAGATATGTGTTAAATTCCTTAAGTCAAGTAACTCAAATTGCATTAGATGCTAAGTTTATAATCCTCGATAACGATATCAAAAATT
Organism: Erythroxylum baracoense; assembly: GCA_025629805.1. Taxonomy (NCBI): domain Eukaryota; kingdom Viridiplantae; phylum Streptophyta; class Magnoliopsida; order Malpighiales; family Erythroxylaceae; genus Erythroxylum; species Erythroxylum baracoense. Next base: position 16,540,347 of record JAOTAY010000004.1, read on the forward strand.
TGATTGTTTGATTTTAAATATATTTATACCCCAAGTATACGTGTCATATATTTATAGTATAAATAGTACCATCCCAAGAGGATTGTTATTAGACTCCTACCAATTTTTATAACATTTTGTTTAACGTAAACAATATAATAAGTGTGGCTAGTAAATTAACTAAACTAGAGAAAATTGACAACTGAATAATTAACAAGCAGTAGTGAACTTGTGATTTAATCAATTACAAAAAAATTAAGAATTACTTATATCCTTGTTTTGTTTTCATCCCACCTTCTTGATTTAATGATACTTAACTCTAGATATTCAATAGTTATGATTAGGTTATCTCAAGAGCTAACCAATTAATCCCAATTGAAATAGATAAGAATTAAATTGTGACCTTTCGATCTCTCATAACTCTTCCCAACTATCTAATTAGATTTGAAGTAATTTTATTAGTAATTAAAAAACAATTAAGATATTTCTTCAATTGCTAGTTAATATGATGTTTTTAGGTCTATTATGTTTCCAGCTCTCACTATGAAATATAACACAAATAGTTCAACCTAATCTCTCGATTCAGATTCAAGAATTAAATAATAGCCATCATAAAGTATGTTTTTATTAAATCAAGAACATAAAAGTTTAATAAAAAATTCAAGAGTAATTCATAAATCCATAATTGTTCATAATCAACATTTAAAAACAAGGAAAGAAAAGAAAAAAGTAGAAGATTGAATCTTGGATGTATTCTTTTTCTTGTTCTTGAGCTGGAAAATTTTATAGCTTTGTTCTTCTAGAAATTTTGCTTCTTTGATCTCTTTCTTAGATGTTCCAAGCGCCTCTTTTGGTCTTTCTCTTTGCAATTTATACTTCAATTCCATCAGATTTTAGTTTTCTCAGCTCGTGAGTTTTTTTTTTGTACTTTTGATTCGGGGCTATTTTTGGAACCAAATTAAGTGGGAAAATCCTAGAAAGAACCCGATATGCCTTAAGAACTATCTAAGAACAAGCAAAAAAGAAAAAAGGGTGCAGCCACCATATTTAAAGAAGATTAAGAGGAGACATCAAGAGAGCTCCAGAGAATTCTAGATATCTAAATCAAGACTCTGACTAGTTTTTCTTTCTTTTCCTTTTATTTCTTCCATTATTTTGGATGTTTATTTGGATTATCATGAGATTTAACATGAATATGGGTTTCTAAATCCATATTAGGGATTGTTCTTGATTTGTTTTGTTAAACTTTATTCTTGTTGAGTTTAATACATCTATCAATGATTTGAGATAATTGTTATGCTTATACTTGGTAATAAATCGAGAGAGTGAATCAAGTCATAAGTGTTAAGGTGCACAACTAGAGTTGGTAGCTTAATAGACCTGCAATTATCATATTAATTAACAACTGAAAAGATATCTTAATTGTGAATTAATTATCCTTATGATTGTTTCAATTCTAATTGAATAGTTAGGAGTAGTTTTGTGAATCGAGATATTACAATTCTATTATTATCGAATTCAATTAAGATTACTTGATTAGATCTAGAGAGTAGGTAATCAAAACCTTAGAATATCTAGGATCAAGCATAATTGGATCAATAAGATAAAGGGAAACAAAATAAGGATAGAATAATTCCTAAATCTCTAAATTTGATCAACCTTATTTTATTGGAAACTCAATTATTTACTTGTTTCGTTTTATTAGTTATTTCAAATTCAATTATTTATTTTAATTCAAATCAATCTGTAGTACCTTAGACAAAGTTTTATTCAAGATTTTAGGTGTCTATTGATCCTTATAGGAATGATACCTTTGATACTACAAGATATGATCTGTATACTTACAGTATCGAAAGTTTTCATTATAAAACTTATCAACAATGATTTCATTATAATTTTTTTGTAATGTATTTTTATCTCATGGACTTTATTATATACATATAACTATATATATAAGATAACAAAGGCTTTAAATGATTATGTTACTAAACTACAAAGAACTGATTGGCTCTGGGGCATAAACCACAATATGGTACACCACTAAAAGGAACATCATTCACAAGTTGAGTGTTATTACAATTTAACTCTTTATAAGAGTTCAAATGGCTTGGAAACATGAAAGTGTAGCATCAAGCTTCTTTATAGAAACATCCCCATCATGTATGATGTTGGATGTAAAGTGTTGCATATTTTATGGCTTTGTGCTCTCCATGTTACTGGAATTAGAGCAATATTAGGGAAGTCATTCTTTACTAGAGTAGAGGTGGACCCCCTTAGTAGGAGGCTTATTAATTCACTGTATTCTACTACTTTGAAGAGTTTTGCGGTCCTTCTCCATTCCTGTCCAGACTATTTAAGTGAGGACTTCCAATGATAACATATTTGAATATCATCCCCCACCAATTCCCCACTTCCATTCAATTGTATATGGGGAATAATTTTTTGAAAACTGTAGGACATGTCCACTTATACACAAATTCTTACTAACCCAAGCCTCTTCATTGAAGCTATGTATTCATCTATGTAAAGAGGAATCCCAAAGAATCTTGTCAAGCAATTAAAGCTAGTTATGGACCAATATTTAATGAAATGTTATGAATATTGATCCATAACTATACATGTTTAAGCTACATTTGGTCTATCCTCAATCTTAGAGACCATTTTAACAAAAAGATAGGCTTATCTTTGATGTGCCAAAGACTAGCTTTAAGAACCTTGCTAGCTCCTTTAATAAAGGTGAACCTAAAGACAAATTTCCCTTGTAGGTTGATAAGTGTATCATATAACTCCATCTTGCCTTAGTGGTGCATTAGCTTCCATTACCAGATATGCAAGCCTTTTATCATAAGAGAAACCCAACAGACATGGGCTCCACCTCTTATTACCTTGCAATATGATGTCCTTCAATAGTTTAACCACTTGCTTACCCTCCTAGTTAACAGGTGAGAAATAGTTCTCCTTGAGTTGCCTTGGAGGTTCGTCGAGAATAAAGTTGGCATAAGAAGGAGGGCTAGCTAACGTGTAACTTAGTGGAGGAACTTTTTCAATCAAAGTTTGGAATAAGGAGCCTGCAAGTAAGTTAAGAGGGGGCAATGTTAAAGAAGAAAAATGTCTTTTTGAGCTAATGGCATGAGCAAGATCAAAAGTTACACACTCCATGAAGAGAGACAATTGTGATTTAAAAAGTTACCAGCAGTGCACTTAAGACATGATTTGTTATTAACATAAGGGTTGTTTGGTTTCACTTTTGTTTTTTTATTGTGGTTTTTATTTTTTCTTTTCTATTTTTTGTTCCTATTTTTTCTTTAAAAAAACAAAAAACCTATTTGGTTAAGATTTGTAATATAAAAACTAAAAACAAAAACCTGTTTGGTTGAGATTAGTAATAAAAAACAAAAACAAAAACATGTTTGGTTTTATCATCTTGTTTTTATTTTTATAATTATACTCTTATATTAATAATTTTTATTTAATAAATTATATTTTTAAATTAATTAATTACCATTACAGTTAAAACAAAAATATTTGCAAATTAAATATAATTAAAAATTACACATTAATTTTATATAATAAATTTCTATAAATTAGAAAATTATATTAAGTCATTCTAATCAATAAAAGATGTCCATCATATTATAATTCTTGAAAATATAATAGTACTATCATTTACAAAAAGAAACATAAATCAATTAGAAATAATATAATCATTCCACATTTGCCTAGTAATTTCATCTTGCTTCCAAGACATACCTTGAAGTTATGCTGGAGTGATATTATACTCCACTTGAGAAATTGCATCTTCATTTTCATTTTACCTAATTTGTTCTTTATTTTCGGCACAAATGTCAAATAATTCATTGCTTTGTCCATACATTCTAGTATAATTGTGTATAACACAGTAAGCAATAATGATGCAATTTTGTTTCTTCATATCATAACTTGGCATGTTTTTAAGTATAAGGAATCTTGCCTTTAGAATGCCAAAACATCTTTCAATAACATTTCTTAATGAAAAATGTCTATAGTTAAACAATTCCTGTGGACCTTGAGGTCCTCCTCTACCTCTATAATCTCGTAAATGATATCTTTTATCTTGGTATGGTGAAAGAAATCTAAGTATATTAGTGTAGCCCGAGTCAACCAAATAGTACTTACCTAACATAGAAAGAATATAATATTAACAAAAAGATATTAAAAATAATCATAATTACTATGTTTATTTAAAATAATATAATACCTTGTGGAGGCATAGGAAATTTATTCGTTGGATTTGTCACTGTTTATAAAAGAACTCGAGAGTCATTTACTGTAACATCCTATTTTCCTGAGCAAAGGGTTAGAACCTTAGAATATTGTATATGAGAAAAAACAATGAGAAATTAGGAAATAAATTTCATGCTCATGCATAATATAGCATACATACATGTGAATCTAATTTTTTTGCACACATTATAACAACTACTTATGCACTCAATTGACACTTTCCATGTATAATTTATTTTTAAATGATTATAATGTGAATTATGAATTATATGTCTTGAAAATTTAATTGGTGAGTATAAAGATTGACTTAGAATTTTTGGTGAAAATTTAGGAAATTTCTGAAATTTTGGCTAAAGTAATTTCAGACAAGGGAAAATGTCAACTGGCAGGACAATTGATTTATGGTAGTAGAAATAATAAACGAATGATAATAAAAGTAATTGTCACATGGCTTTAGGTTTTAGTGTCAAATGTTATAGAAAATTGGGAGACAATTGGATTAGAAAATTGGAGACAAATGGACTAGTTATTAAAGAGGACTAAGTGGAACCATGGGGAGGCGACAAGTGGCACTTGCCTTGCCACACTCACCCACGATTCTTTTAACACATTGAAAGACCATTTTAATTGTTTTCACTCTTGCTATATGCTCTATTTTCTTCATCTTCTCCATTTCTTCTTCTCCATATCACGACACTCTATTCTCACTCTCTCAATGTTGAATCTTCCTCTCATATGTCACTTACTACTTCCAATTTTTTGCCTTCTTCATTTGTCACTAAAAAATACCTAACCTACTCCACCTCCATGTTGATGATCGTATAATGCTTGGAATCTAGGGTTAAGTTGTGAATTGAAGACCTTGAAGCTAAAACAAGTAAGTATCTTGATGATCTTATGGGTTGTTTTAAAGAGAAATATTTTGATGATAGTTAGAGGTTAAATGATCATAAAATAGTGATGTACATATATTGAACGGTGAGGGAAGAAATGAGCATATAGATGTCTTGTTTTTGTGTATATGATGATTAATAATTCATAAGTTATTGTATAGATGATTTAGAGATAGCAAGATCATTATGATGGTGTAAGAAGAATGCAGAAATTTTTACAAAGGGATGATGTTTACATGTTTTGTTTTTATTGTATAATCACATAAATTTGTGGTAGTTGTTATTAAGATAAACTAAAAAGAGTTTAAAGCTAAAGAAAAGGAGTAGTGTGGTGTCTTGAAATGAGAAGAAATTAAGGTGATAGTTTAGAAACGAAATGAAGGTGATAATTAAGTTAAATGTGTGCAAAAAGTTGATGATAAATGTGAATATATGGATATTCTGTTTTTTCGTTTATTATCAACAATAGATTATGATTTGTTTGTGATTGATATTAAGATGAAATCAAGGTGAGAAGGAAGAGGAAATGATGAGGAATTAACCTAGAAATGATAGACTAAGCATAAGATGTTTTAGATGTAACTTGAAAGAGTTGGAAAAGCCGAAAAATGGGAAGAATTTGGGCTGGGATTTTTGGATGTGAGCAATCCACGATCGTGGGAATAAATCCCCAATTGTGGGAATACATGAAAGGGGCTGAAATGGTCTGTTTTCATAACCTACAATTGTGGGAATGGTTGTTACGTGAGTTATGCTTCTTTTATGTGTGGTTTGAAACAACAAATGGTTAGGTATTTTCCTATGATGCATTTAGGGTTAAATGAAGCTTGAAATGAACCTAGTTTGATAATGGATAAAGTGATTAAATGTGTGATATGATTAGAGTGATAATTGAGGTTATAACTTAAGAATGAATTGTTATACATTAAGTGTTCAAATCTGGAAATTTGGAGATGTTATAAGAAGGAAAGTGATCCTATGAAGGCTAATGTGATTCACAGAAGATGAATGATGTGTATTAATAAAGGTGAATGATAAATTAGATATTTTATGATCTTACAATGCTAGAATAACCTTAGTGAATGATTGAATGATGAACTTAGAATAATCTTTTACAATTGATGTGTAAGCCTAAGTTCAAAATTAGACATATATGAGTTTTGAAGTATGAATGATCATAAGATTTGAATTAAGGAAAAAAACCTGGAATAGTCAAATTAAGCATGCATTATACATAACACATATACATATGTGTATGATTGAGTATTAATGTGATTATGCAAATTAGTAATGTGTAAATGTGTATGTGTTACATGATATAAAATCACAATTAGAGCGGCAACATCCAGACATTGCCCGGACGTCAAGGCAATAGCTATCTGGAGCATATTTTGAGTAACCTAGATGGTCTCACATTGATTAATTGTTTGTTTAAATTTCTGTATTGAATTATTATTGAGGTGAATGTGTTAATTCTGGACAATTATTGTCTGAGGTGTTTGATGCATGAAAATCATATTGAAAGTGCTCATTGTATATGAATTTGACAAAAATAAGTGTACTCGACATATTTGTTGAATGTCAGACTTAGGTCTGATAATATGCGAAAGTAAATGTGTAAAGTGAATATAAGTGACTGATTGATATATGAGATTTGATGTGTTTCACCACTTGAATGCATGATCAGATAAAGGCAGTTGTGATTAGAGTCGTCAATGAAAAAGAGCTTAAAACTCGAAATATGGTAAGAGCCTCTGGCTCACTATGTATAATGAGGCTGGTATCCCCAACGGATACAGGACAGTTACTAATAAGCCCGGATCTACAATAGATACAGGACAGGGAAAAAGACACTCGGTCACAATATGTTAATAATTAAAAGTGAGTCTCATGAGCATTGCATATATATTTGATATATATGTTTTAAATTATTGAAATGAATTGTTTGAACTGTTCTAAATGTCAAATGTGAAATAAATGATCAAAGTGATACTTAATGCTACATGATGATTGGGGAAGTGATGTGCAATATGTGCTATTACTTATCTGCAAATTGAATGTGAATCGTGAATTAAGTTGTGTTTGGTATGAGTGAACCATCGATGATGGATAGCTCACTGAGTTCGTAAAACTCATTAAAATTGCAACGTGATTTTTCAAGTACAAGAGAGGAGACTTTAGTTACTAAGAGGTTTTAGAAGAAACTTAAAACTGCTTTTGGACTCGAGAGATGGCTCAAAGGTCGGTCAGCTGAAATTGAAGTGATATATAGAATTTTTGTATAGTTCCTTATTTATGTAGCATATTTTGTAAGCAGAACTGTAGACTCTGATAAGCCTTCGATATTGTATATATAGAGATGATGTGTGTAATGCTACAATGTACATTATGCTTTATAAATGAAAATGAGGAATTGAGTTTTAGATATTGAGTAATTGTGTTTTCAATATGATGCCATGATAAGTGATGTGATTGCTCTAGCACACTATTTCCACCGGGTATGTGCTCAAATTTCTGATGGACGTATGGGCACGTGTCAAATGAGAGTGGAGTGTGACCTTTGCAGTACCTTCCCATCCAACCATTACGTATGTAAAATGCATGTCAAATGAGCAACAACACATAATATTTTGGGTTGGATTAATTCTTTTACCCATGTATGGTATTTGATCATTGGTTGGAATATGTGCATCAATATGTGTACCATCTATTGCTCTATACAACCCTAAAAATTATAAATATATTAAAATAATTATTAATCGTAAGGATATAATTAAAATAGTAGTTAAATATATGAATGTACCTGAAAATATGGAAAGAATTTTGAATTATATTAAATCTCATGAAGTGTATTAGTAAAAGATGGTAGAGTAATGACTTTTTTTGCAAGACGATTAACTACATATAAGACCTTACGAAAGTACTTCAAAATTGTCTAGGTCGAACATTGAAAGCGTTCTACATTAACTCTAGTCGTCTCACGACGTCCTATAGTCATCAAGAAAATTGCTACTTGTTCCTCCATGGTCAAATGACTTGTTGCCTTTAAGTCTCCTATACTCTTCAATTAATCACATAAGCTCAAGAAGATTATCTTTCTCATTCTTAAGTTTTTCATAAATCCTTGTAGAATTCCTATTCAAAAGTTCTAATATCCAATTATGACCTGGTAGAGAAAAAGTTCTACATGGTTGCTTTTATAAATGAAATTATTTGTTCTCTCTCCCAACTACAGAAATAATGATTACCTTCTTCCATTCATCATTAGAATCTAATTAGAAATCTGATAAGAAATCTATGTATCTACAATGCCAACATTAAATAATTAATAAAACATTCAATCAAGTAAATTTAATCAAATATAGAAAAATATTCATACAAAATATAGACTTAAAATTAAGTCAAATATTTATTCAAAGCATAAACTTAAAATTTTCAAAATATGGAATAGTGCTTAATATAAAAGTGTCAAATCAATAAGAATTTAATATGCAATAACATGAAAATATAACTAAAGTGACAATCCAATCTAGCTTCCTTATTTCTGTCATCTTTATAAAAATATCCCTGTAAAGTGGAGAATCATGTAAAGTGTTCACAGCTATTCTATATTGCACACTGTCAACACCCAATTCATCTGAGAAATTTAGACATTTTATCATTATGTTAGACTCTAGAGATCTATTCTCTGCAGTGGATGATGTTTCACTCAATTTTTTCTCAAGGAAATAATTATTCCTTTTTGATTGTTCACCAAGTATAAGTAAGATTTCTTCTACAATGTTAGAACGTGTCTTCTTTGCCTTCTTGTTCTTAGGAGATTTCTTTCTCTTAAATGGAGAACTTTTATCTTGATCTTTTTTTCATAATATGAGTAATCTTCATCGACATCATCTCCATGTTTCTCTTCTGTACTATTCGATACAGATTTAGTTGATGGATGTGCATGCACACCAGTTACAGTAGTATCTCCAAAAATATGACACAAGTCTAAAAATTTCTTATATCCTTTTTTCTTGAATCTTGGAAAAAGAATATGAGAATGAATATTATATAATATAATATATTAATAAAAAAAGACATATTTTACCTTGAATAGATTTTCCCAACATTCATTTTTAGAATTAACTTCACGAGTAAAACGGTTGTAATCGATTCCTGTTTATTTGAGTACGTTCTTGAAATTCTTCAATCTGGCCCTTAATCCATTATACTTATTCTTCAATTGAATATCAGTATACTCCTTATTGAATTTTGTTTGAAGCCCTACTTTAATATTCATCTGTAACACCCAATATCTGATTTACCCAGTACACCGGAAAAAAATCGGTATTTGAAACTAATGTTATTAAAACCAGGAGGCGTGAATCAAAATTTTTGGTGACATCGAATTAATGACCTTTGACACTTTTTCAGTAGTCACAGGAATTGTACGAGCGGATTTTAAAGAACTAGTACAAGAGGGGCATTTTTGTAAATAATGAAAAGAGTGGCTTATAAAGGAAGCAAAACTCTTATCTTCCTCCTCCCTCACTTGGCTGAACCATGGAAACTCCTCTCTCCAATTTTTCAAGCTTTGTGACAAGAAAGTGAAGGAGAATCAAGCTGATTAGTCGATAAAAAACGGTAAGCCTCGGTCCTGACACTTGATTCTACCAATTGAAATTTAGTTTCTCATTTTCTTTTGCCATAACTATGAAACCTACTTGATGAAATTTATGGGTTTGATGCTTTTGATGATGGATTCTTATTCTATGATGTCTAATGACTAATTAAAATGAGGAAATTTTCATTTTCTATGGTGATTCGGGCTTAAACCAAAACCGAGCGTTTTGGAGTTCAAAGCTGCCAAGGGAGGCAAATTCATAGGTCCTTCTTATACAATTTTCTTAAGCTATTTCACGTGTGATTTTGAAGAAACTCAAAACTTGAAAGTTGTCGATATGGGTGTCTACTACATCCCTGAATTTTTTTTTGGAATTTAGGGTGAGCCAAAAATGAGATATAAGTCCCGAATTGAAACTGGTTCAAAATACCAACGGGATTGAAACACGAAATGAAAAGGACCTTAGAGCCAAAATTGGATGATGGGTTATTCTTATGAAATGCTCGACAATGTGTTATCTAAGTTCTATATAAAGGGAATTTTAATTGGATGAGTATCCTATGAGATATGGCTAAATAAGTGAAGGGTGTTACTGACCTTAGTGACACAGAAGAGAACAGAAACAGGACGGCCTTAGAAAAATCACAATAAATCCAAATTATACTTTTTTTAAGCCGTATTTGGATATGTGATAGCCATATGGGTCTATTAAAAATGGTAATTTGAATCACCTCAATTGGATAAGAAATGAATAAGTGATAATGATTTTAGTCAGGAAGGGTTCAACTCGTGACAAAATATTAAGGCTAACTGTAAATGAGATATTTGGAAGCCTTAATGACCGAATTAGAAGATGATCATGAAAGGAAAAATGTTAATTTATGTGTTAACTAGAGGTATGGAAATATTTAGAAACATTGAACCTATGTAGAAAAAGTTATACCTCCACAAATGAGACTTGTGCAAATAAATCAGTTAAACCGAATAAGTTCAAGTATGATTAAACTAATCAAGACATAAAGAATCAAGTATTCGGAATTGTGAGCTAAATTTGGACATAATGAAGTCCAAGACTCCTAATTTCAAGAGAAATTTTGGCTTGAAACCATTTTGATCATTATAAAAGAAAATATACATTGATAATGATATTTGTTAAGAAATGAGATTTTTGTAAGAATGACTAATGCAGGTATATGTAATTTTTATGCATGCTACCCAAATAGAAGCAGACGAGGAATAGAATTAGAATCGTACCTAGTACCTTTCAAGTTCAAGAAAATTAGAAAAGAGATAGGAACCCCTGAGATAGTCGAGGTGAGTATAATTATGCTACTATACTTGTGTAGTAATCCTTTTTATCTTGCGGCATATTGAATTGTTCTCGAATCTGTATGACTTATTTGATATATAACTCCCTGTGAGTGAGTCTAGCATGTTTTATGTCAGTTTGGCCAGATGATATTCAGATTCTTTGCAACTTCTAGCTCCCTTGTTATGTTGAACCTATTGATTGAAATTCTTTGATGAATCATGTTTTTCTTTTTAGCCATGATAGATGAGTTCATAGGATACCCAGCTAATGGGGTGTATTATCAGACTATGTGCACATAGGTAACCCACCGATGATGGGTTAGATCCGGGTCCTACCTGGAGAGGGCAGGCCTCCAAGGGCAGGGTTAGGCCAACATTGTCTAGAATTAGAAAAGGGGGAGATATAACGTACTAACATGCCTTTGTCTCTTCCTAAGAAATTCAGAAAATAAAAACTCAGAAATGAGAAAGTTCATAATTAGAAATCCTGTGGAACTTTATCAAAGAAAGAACCCAGAACTCAGAACTCAAAAAAGAATTCAGAAACCAGATTCATTTCTATAACAGAATAATTCATATTTAGATTTATTATTGATATTCATATGCTTGCCACATTTGAGATTTATACCTGTTTATTCATTGATACCATGTATTGTTGTTTAGAATGCCACATACCATTCTTGTGAAGCTAGCCTTGTGTTTCCTAGCCTCACAAGCATGGTAGCATGTTTATATCTCACTAAGTCGTGTTATTAGACTCCCCCCTCACTATTATCATTTCAGGGGATTAGCAGATCGTACGAGAGAGAAATCCAAGCCTTTTAAGACTAGCTTGGATAATCAGACAAGTAATTTTTTTGACATGATGTTAATTGCAGATACTTATAACTGCTCCATGATTTGTCGTAATCATATGTACATGATACATGTATGAATATGCTTGTTATTGATAATGATATTAGTTGATGTTATGAATGATCATAGATTGGCAGATATTAAGTGGATAATGTATGTTAGAACTATATATTGAGATCCTTACTTCATTCAAAACTGTTAGGCAGGTATATGGGTGATTAGTTAGACAAACGAATGGGTCATGTCGAAATTTCAGTAGAATATATGAAAGTTAGGCTTACTACGGGTTTTGGTGGCATTAAGCTTACTCATCCCCTAGTGCCAACACGGTCCAAAAGGCTGGTCGTATCAATGTGATACATAGAAGTATGTCTTTGAATGATGGAAAAAGAACCAACAACTTAAAGGGAGGAGGATGTATCTTGCTTTTATAGATAGGAGAAGAAAGCCAAGAAATAATCGTTGGTTTTTAATGTACCCACTCTATCAAAGGATAAATAGCCTTACAACAGTTATTATTATTTTGAGCATTTTTTTCATTGGCTATAAGTGGTAAAACTTTAAACACTAGGTTAGTGGGTCACCCACTTAATTTAACGTGGAAATAACATATTTGACATAGATCGTAAATTCAAGTATTTGATTAATATTTTTAACAATTCTAACTAACATTAAAAATTTAAAATAATATTTCTAATTAAAGACATACCATCTTTTAAATTGATACCCATTCAACTATAAATGAATATGGTAAAATTTGAACAACTTACAGAGCTGGTAAATGTGAAACTACAAATAGTTAAAAGAATTATTAATTCCATTAGTAACTATTTTTTTTAATTCATTCATAATTTAAAATATTTGAATTTTTTATCGTCCGAAAATATGCTACTTATGGCATTCTTAATTCGGAAAAGATATTTCTTAAGGTAAAAATAATTATTTTATTCCGTAAGATGTCTGCGTACAGATGTTTTCATGTGTATATGTACTAAATTCGGGGTCTCTCTGTCTATGCTTATAATATATTTATATAGAAAAAAAAAATTTCCGATTAGACCTTAGGACTACGTGGTCGATGCCTTTGGAATGTCCTTTGCTTGATCGACCGGTGCATTGTTTTGGGGAATTGATGGTAGTTTCAGAAGTTAACCATGGACGATTAACTCCGGGTATTTGCAGAGTTGACAAATGGGCATTTGGTCTAGTGGTATTATTCGAGTTCAATTCTCAGAATGCCCCGAACTTCACGCTTGTTTTCTTAAGCATATATTTTGAATGTGGATTGTCGATTGCTGATGGCCCACTCTACTCCAAATATTTTGAAATGTTCACTGCACACCAATTGGCAATTACGCCAATAGAAGAAACCTAACATTGTATTTATGTAGCAATTGCTTTTGGTGCGTTCAATTAACGATTGCTTATTTGCACATTTTCCTTCCATTCATTCTTCTGTTACTAACACTAATAAGTAATAAATCCAAAATCGTAATAGTTTGGGTTTAAAATATAATTTTTTTAACCAAGTATGATTGGTGTGCTCGGTTTAATACTTTAATCCTTAACTAGAAATCTCAAATTTAAATTTTGAGAATAAAAAAATCTATTTGATTAATATTTTATTTTTTGCAAAATGACTCAATGCGAGCGAGAATTAATTTAAACGTGGATAAATTAAAGGTGAAAAAATATTTACAATATTTTATTTGGAGGCAGGCACAGTAATTAAGAAGATTGAAAAACAAAGGTTTAGTTGAGGAAAAGCAGACTTTCTATTTAAGAAATCTTTTATTATTCCAACTCTCCTCTATAAATATCCAAAACACATGCTATACTCTCCTTAACTCTTCGCTGTTCCTTAATTTTGTGGTTTGGGTCTATATTGTTCTTTCAATAACAAAGTCATCGATGGCCGTGTCTCAAGCTAGTCTCCTCCTCCAAAAGCAGCTCAAGGGTCGGTTACCCACTAACCCTGCCTCCTTGACATCTGCTTTGATTTCTTATTCAATCGTGATCTGATCAGTTTTTTCGCTTCAGATCTCTGCAAGAACCCAGTTGATGGGTTCTCTGCTGGATTGGTTGATGAGACTAATGTTTTTGAGTGGAGTGTTACAATCATGGGACCCCCGCATACCTTATAGTAAGTATTCCAAGTAGTACATTATATATGCCTAAATGTTAGAATTTATGTGCAATTTCAGAATATATTGATGCCCTTCCGGGCGATATAGTTGCTTGTTTCGTGCTAGGTTATGTTGTTCTGTGAGTTTTTTGAAGTCAGTTTGTCTCTTTGCTTTGGCCTATTTGTTTTTGATGCTATGTCTATGCGGTACTTCATCTTGTTAAGGGGTTTGAGAGTCTTGAATATTTTAGGAATTGGATGAAGAACGGGTTGGTCTCCGAGTTGATGTTAATCCAAATATAGGTTAATTTCACAAATTGATTTCATTTTCTGTTTCTTGACCGTTAATTCTTCTTTTTATTACAGTGAAGGAGGTTTCTTTAATGCCATTATGATCTTTCCGGAAAACTATCCTGTCAGCCCCCCAGCTGTGAGGTTCACCACGGAGGTGTGGCATCCAAATGGTGAGTAATTGCTTATATCAATTGACACGTGCGTAGTGCTTGGCAGCATGTATGATTGTATATGAAATCTAAACTTTCTAACATCTTGTCATCTTCAACAACAGTTTATCAAGATGGAAAGTTTTGCATATCAATTCTCCATCCACCAGGTGATGACCCTAATGGTTATGAGCTTGCAACAGAGCGATGGAGTCCAGCACACACGGTATGAATGCCATTATATGAAGTTCCGTTGCCTTTCCTATTGTGTTGATTGTCAAATCCCATAGATCCATTATATATGTCCGCCCTTTTGTTCCATACTTTGTGAGATATGTTCCATCTCACTGCACACCTTACCATTACACCGTTCTTAAACGTTGGTTGGTCCCTGCCTTAAAAGACGTGCTTATGGAAACTCTTTGCATTGATCCATGTTTTCTGTGCACTTTGTGGCATGACCATCTGATGGCCGTTCTGATTTGCAGTGCATCTTGGTGTGGACAACTGTAAAGACAGAAACTTGAGGTGACTGCAAGACAATTGCACTTCAACTTTGAGGGGCTCAATACTAGCCCAGATTGAGGTGCTTTTTCCTTTGGCTTGACACAACAGTAGTGTAGAAGAGAAAATTTAGGTTAGGAAGCTTTAATATTTAGGTTAGGAAGAGACAATTCATTTTTCCACAACAAACGAATAGTATGGCTTGTCCTTTCCCCTAATGGCAGCTTCTTTTCTAACATTGCTGATGTGCCTTAAAATATTAAAGCTCACTAACCTAAATTTTATTCATTTTTTAGCTGGAGGCAGTGAATTTACCTTCACAAAAGCTCTGTCTGCCACTCTAAATCTATTTGCCTAAAGATGGATGTTTGTCCGAAAATGCATATTGTGGGGATTGGAACTCAAGCAATCCTAGTGTCTTCTGATTGTTTTATAATTTTGATAATGTTGCTCAAAAATTTCCTTTAGAATTGTCAACTTATAGCTGGTGGTGAAGGCTTATATGCTTTGTTGCAAGATTGCGGTGTTTTTGTTTCTGCATTATGAACTACACACTAGCCCGATCAAAGACTGAATAAAAGGTCATGAGTAGCAATTCTATTCGGGGGAAGCATCAAAGAAAAGCCAAGCAGAATGATGACAAGCAGAAGACATAATAGCTCTGCTTTCTTATATTTTTGTGAAAGAAGTAATAAACTTCTATTCTATTATCATTAATGACCTTTATGATTCATGATCTTGGCTTGCTTGTTGGTTGCAAACAGTATTCGTTCAGTACTATTTAAGGACTAAAATTGAGCATCATATCAATGCTCTCCACTCCTAATGATGAGTCTCCTGCAAATGTTGACGCAGAGGTAGGTGTATATATTTTCTTTCTGAAAAATAGGCAATCTTTGCTATTGTGATATCATATTATTGTGAATTTTAGCTAAATGTGCAAGTGTCCCTCTATAAATCCATCGCCGGGCTTTGACCCCTCGTAGGTTTTGCCGCATTAGTACCTATAGATAGCATTTCAAGATATGGATAGCATTCAGGGAAAGGTTCTATTTGGAGACGCTCTCTGTGTGTTGGCCAAGCACACATTAGAATCACATGTTCTGCTATTCTGTTTTACTCCAGTATAATTCGGGCCATATTAATACATCTACCAATTCTTGCTACTGCAGAAACAATGGAGAGAACATAGGGAGGAGTTCAGGAAGAAGGTTAGTCGGTGTGTTAGAAAGTCTCAAGAGATGTTATGAGCTCGATGTTTTCTAATTTTGCTCGCTGCTGCTTCCTTTAATCAAGAGAGAATATGAAGATATAATCAAACTCGTAGAATTCTCTTTTAAGTTTTTTGTTCTCTTTTGCGACTAGTAGTTACTGATATAGGTTTTAGTCTGTTCTTGAAGTTGTATGAACCCTTCAGTTTCAGCAATATTTTATCCTCTGGTTAGGTTTGACCTTATTATTTATGCAACAACTCTTCCCTTTTGAAGGATTTCTATGTGGTCGTTTTTGTTTTAGTAAATTTTTTGTTTCGCTAAAACCTGTCCAATAGTAACTTAAAAGGTCATAGTTTAGGCTTTTGAAGCATGTGCCTGTAAAGAAGCATGTTCCATGGGAAGGAAAGAAATAAATTGCAAAAGGATTTCAATTAATCTCTGATTGATACTCCTCGTTTTCATCTCCTAATCACACCAAGACTGAGATGGTGACAGTGACTTCTTATAGTATATCTTCTTATGAAGATAATTATACCCTCTCCCATTAAAAGCAAGAATAGGTCTGAATGGCAATTCTGCAACGTCAATGATGTGCCCACCAGTCAGTTCCATTTGATGTGTCTTTCAACTAATTCTTTAATATGTGTATTACTCATAATTTCGCCTATAAAAATTAGTCAATTATAACTAAATTGATTTAGTAACAAAACATCTTTTTATGAATTGTAATTACAATAATACTAGAAAAGCAAGGCCGTTAAGAAAGCGCGTAGGAAGCCATCAGTATTCAGTACTGACAGACAGGGAGCCCAAAAAGCTTTAAACCAATTGAACACAGAACTGTGCACCCTATTCTTTTGCTCCCTTTTATTCTCTCTATCTCATATTCATATTCATATTCATATTCAACACGAAAAAGCTCTCTTTAATCTCCACTCCAGTCTCCTTTCCTTTGCTTTTTCATCACTGTCTGTCATTGATTCGTTTAATTGGACTCACTCACTTTTAGTTTTTCACATACATTCTTTTTTTCGCTTCACTTTCCCATTTGTTGTCATGAAACTCTCGCTCCATGTCCCGTGACACCAACACTCACCTCATTCTCAACCCCCAAAGGCCAAAGACAGTCTTTTTCTCATGACTTCTCTCTGTTAATCCCCACCGTTGTTTTAGTTACCATCACCCATAAACATGCGTTCACCACAGTCCCTCCGTAACGGCGAGACTCCGTCGCCACATCCCCGGATCCCAACTCCCCACTTCCGCTCTACTGTGTCCGAGCAGAAGCTGAAGCGATTCAACTCATTGATTCTCATCTTCCGAGTTGCAGCATTTTGCTTCTCACTTGCTTCAGCTATTTTCATGCTCACCAACAATAGGGGTTCTGCTTCTCCTCGTTGGTACGACTTCGAGGCCTTCAGGTATCCAAACGTTTTTGTACGTTCAATTTACTAGGAGTTCTGGAAATGAATATGTGCCTCACTCAAATGTGCAGGTATGTTTTAGCAGCTAATGCAATGGTGGCTATCTACTCCATCGTCGAAATGGCGGCCTCGGTTTGGGAAATTTCTAGAAATGCCACTATGTTACCAGAAATAGTCCAAGTCTGGTTCGATTTCGGACACGACCAGGTCAAAACCCTAATTGATATGTCTCTCTAGTTTGGCTACAATGATATCGAGTGTTGGTGTTGTATGTAGGTATTTGCGTACTTGTTACTGTCGGCAGACTCAGCAGGGACGGCACTGGCAAGGACGTTCAAGGACGGCGACAAGTGCACGGTTAACAATGCATTTTGCGTGCAAACAGACATCGCGATTGCGTTGGGTTTTGGCGGCTTTCTGTTTCTGGGCTTCTCTTCCTTGCTTTCTGGTTTCCGTGTCGCCTGCTTTATTATCAATGGCTCCCGTTTTCATCTATAGAGAAGACAATGATTTGCTTGTTTTGAGGCTGTGTGTGACTTTTTAATTACATACCATACGCTCAATATATTTTCTTTATGCTTATCAATTTATTACTTGCTAACTCATTAGTGGCTGCTAGTTTATTGATAGAATGAATCGAGGTCCTACTGATTTTCAATTTTACTGTATCGAGCTCAAGCAGTCAGTTCTATCAATCAGGATGTGACAAAAAGCCTTTAGACAGCTTCTTTAGATCGTTTGATTGGTACGAGAAGCATTAAATCACGCCCAGCCAACGGTACTGATGATCTCTACCGTCATCAACAAATTATACTCCTTAAGAATTAAGATGAACTTTACGGCGAGAAAATGTGCCATGAATAATATCAGTTCCAAGTGAAACCTTTTTGCTGTGGTGAGATTAAGAACTCAAAACAAATCTATCTTCAGAAAAATGTCACTTGACCTCCATTGCAAACCAGCTAACAAGACCTCCTACAAGAGATTAGGATAACATTTCAGTTGCTTTCATGTTCTGATTCAGCCATCACACAATGGTAGGCTATAAACAAAACAAATATGAATATGCCAAGAAAATTGGTGAAAAAAACTTAGATATTGATGGTCAAGCATCTGTCGAAATCAAAAAAGAAAAGGAAATCATTAGCCTGACATCCCACATTGATAATGTTAAAATCAATCTATATGTTACGATTATGTTGGGGAAATTGCATATTTTCTTGATCATAATACTGGAGAATACTAAAAGGTATGAATCAATTATGATACTACATGTTTCAGGTTTAGAAAAGAAACACTGCCATCAAGATAATTTTAAGGTCTACCAATGTGATTAACATGTATAGAACAAACACATGACACACGTTTTGGATACGAGCTGAAAGGCCAGAAGCCAACCAATACATAAAGAACTAACGTAGTGGACTTCATGCATTACTTTCAGCTTCATTTAATTACCTTGTAAACTAAAATTGCAAGCATCTAATCCAAATAATCTTGACCTAAATTTAGCAGATAGAAAATTGCTCTTTTAAAGACACCCACCCAAGAGAGATGGTGAATTGGGTATTTATAAAATTCAACAAATTTTCTAACTAATGTACGTATTAATAATAATCACTATAAACAAGGATAAGAAAATTGCTTAATATAATTTAATCAAACAATTAAACAATAAATTAAAGAGGACAGAGAAGAAAGAGTGCAAATTGATTTATAGTGGTTTGGAAAACAACCCTTGCTTATGCTTACTCCTAAAACTCTTCTTGAAATTTCATTATAATTCTTCTTTCAAGGTAAAAAATAATCTTTGTATAATCTTTCTCATAAAGAGGAATCCTTCTTACAATCTTCTTCTAAAGTGAAGACAAACATTAATACTACTTGGATTACCCCTAAGTATAATATTGAACAACCCACTAAAGTACTACAACTAAAAAATATCTCACTTATTCGCTTGATAAATCCAAAACATCTCACTCACACAAATATGACAAAATGATACTCAAATGATTGAAAACTCTTTGTAATGTGTGCATACAACACTGAAAACCTTCTTGATGTCAAAACCAATGAGAAAACACTTATTTATAGTATTTTGGGACCTAAAATACTAGTTAGAGCCAAGAATTAGTCGTTACAACAACTATACTGGTCGACTAGTATGCATTTACAATACCAGATTCATTAGTCGTTGGAACACTGGTCAACCGATATGGCACATTGCTTGGTCAATACATCAACCAATATTGCTACAAGCTTATGGTACATCAATTATAATAAATTTAACTTATATTAGTCGATCACTAATCCATATAGATTGACCAATCATTAAAAAAATGTTCGTAATAACTTCAAAAGCCCAAAATCAAATTGTTTAATCCAAATATGATTAAAACATTTCAAAAAATATTCTCCAAATATTATTTGAAAGATCAAGATTTTTATATTAAAATCAAAAGCTTCAATGCCTCTTGAAAAATGTAAAGGCTTATGCAATGAAGCAAGATGAATGATTATGCATGGTGAGCCATTTGGACTATCAAATTAATAAAGTAAGCTTACAAATAATAATACAAAATATGAAATGACCTTGATGAGCCTTGATGTTCTTTCGTTCTTATTTTGATTTTCATTTCATCTGTTGCGAACTTTAACTTTTTTTTAATCAACTTTATATCCTATCTTCTTGAGTTTATGGCTTCATTTAGTTCTAATATTATTTTTCATCCAAAAAATAAGCACATTAGTAGTAATTATTATTTTTAATTATCAAAACATCAATTAGGACCTCCCTTGGTTCAACAATCTCCTCTTTTTTTATGATTGCAAAACATTTATGATATTAGAGAACAATACACAAAACATAATTCAAGACAGTGATTAGCTCTCCCTTAATTCATTTATAAAACATTACTCAATATAAAGAACATAATTCAATATTAAGGACAAAAGAGATATTCAAAATCAAAGAAATATCCATACATAAAAATAGCATAAATTTAATCAAGCATATCACATAAAATTAAAGAATACAAAAAAGACAAAAAATCACTCCCCTTAAATTTTATCACTCCCTCTTAATATTATTGCTCACTCTAAATCTAATATTAAGAAACTTTCTCCTCCTTTTGGAACCATAAAAAAGAAATAAAAAATGCACAATGTAGAGTGTTATGCATCAAGCTAACTTAGTTAAAAAGATAAATTTGATCAAGATTACCAAACTTTTCCATTAGAGAGTGATATTGAATATTTAAAGAGTCAAAAATAGGTCAATTTTCATAGAGACATTCCTAATTGTGTCTAATTTAAAATTTTTTCCTAAATTCGGTATGAAGCCTAAGTTGAAAATTTTAATTAAAACACCAAAGGCAAGTTTTCACAAAATTAGTGATTGGAATTGTAACAAATAAAAAATAATTACAATATCAAATAAGAACGTATATGTTAGGCCCCGAATCTTTTAGTAAGCATGAATTAAATGATTTTGGTGATTTTGTTGGATAAATTATATTCTCCTATTGGAGTTAATTAATTAAGTCAAGTTTAGGAGGATTATTTCATGTATTACATGG
>JAOTAY010000004.1:16565685-16576775 GCA_025629805.1 Erythroxylum baracoense
ATCGTTATTAAAATATTACAAATACACTTAAAATAAATATTGATACAATTATAAAATAATCAATAAATTACATATTTTCAATCATATTATACTATAAGGGCATGTTCGTCATAGCTACTGTTTTATGTTCTGTCTCTTGCAACCAAACACATTTCTGTTCTCGAGACGGAGACAATTGTTTCTGTTCTGTCCATCACAACCAAACAGTTCACTGTCTTCAATTTCTGTTCTGTTCCGTCTCTAAATTTTTGTCTCGTTCCGTCTCTGCATATTGGAGACAATAACCAAACAGACTGTTAGAGTTTACTGTGAGATTGGTTGCTTCGTGCCAGGATTTACCAAACAATAGCCACCTAGCTCTATTATAAAGTCCACTACTTAGGTTTGATTTGAAATAGTGGTGGAAGTTGACAACCTGTTGAAATGATAAGTACTTATGTGTTAGGAATTACTGTTTTAGTAACTGCTGAAACGTGAAAATAGGTTTTTAGCAAATGCGGTTACGATTGTTGAAAAGAGATAAAATGACTAAAAAATTTATTGATTTAATGAATTATTAATTGTTATATAAATAATTAAAAAACATATTGTTAGTCATATAAATTTAAAATTATAAATAATAAAATATTAAATTAAAATAAGAAAATATAAGTAAATTAAATTTAGTAAATAAAATATTTTATAAAAATATATTGTTAACCATATTAATTAAGAGTATAATGGAAAATAATACTTGTAACGAAAGTTAATAAAAAGTAAAAATTTTATCGCAGAAGCAGTTTTTTATTACAATCTTCTTTTTATTTATTAATTTCTGTAGTAATATTGTACTTTTTTTTAACCTTTAATTATTTATTTCAGATTCAAATATATGACTGTGTTTGAAAATTGCAATAAATAAATACTTATTTTTATCGCATCGCAAATTCAATAAGTAGTTATCTCCGTTACATTGCAAATTCAAGCGTAACTTTAATCTAAAACCCGTTGGTGGCTTAGCTGCTTTGTGACAAGATTTACCAAACAAAAGCCATCTAGCCCTATTATATAGTCTAAAACTCCTTGGCGGCTTAGCCAAGTACAAGCAGCCGCCGCGTATGCTTTAACCTTTTAGGAGTTTGATTGATTTGAAAGTCAAAATCTATAAATATCTTGATATTGGTAAGCAATATTTAGTTATTTACTTGACTTGGTTAATTTCCTCCTGCACTGAAAAATTGCAAATCATCCTAAATTTTACCTCAATCCATCCAACCCGAAATCGCCTGAAGTGTCATTTAGCTTATACAACAATACTACGATTGGATGGACTACCAAAAGATAAGATTTAGTTATGACCTTTCACCCTCGAGCTTCCAAAATTTTCCCCTTTTTAAATTTTTTTCTATTAAACCAGTCTTTTATATTTTCCGAATCTCTAGGCATCCTTTAAGTTAGATAGAAACAAATTCATCAAACCATAAAAAATAGCGCAACCTGCCAAATTGTGAATTATGTTCTTAGTCACAGTTTAGTAAAGATTAATCCACGTTTCCAGTTTTGGAACCGAATAAAAAACCTGCACCAAGTTCACCCCATGGCAAGTATCATATAGATCAAAAGTCCGTGCTCTAGTGGGTTCAGTGCTGAAAGTTAATGATCTGCGTAGAGGAGTAAATTTGGGAATGCTCAAAAATGTCTTAGTACATTGCAAGAAGATTTTTACAGAACCCTGCGGTCACTTGTCATTAGTTTACCTCTCCAAATAAAAGAATTAGAAAAGACGAAAACATGATCCGTTGAGTCAGAAACAGAAGATCCCTTCTTATTTGCTTTCCAAATGCATTGCTTAAAATGCTCTACAACCCTATCTGGACCTTGTGGTCCACAAAACAACTGAATCAGACGAACAAATAAAGGCTAGCAATTACCCAAAAACGGGTCAAATGTTGTCGGATGTACAACTCTGGCCAATCCATCCATCATTGATAATTTCCAATCAGAACGTTGGGGTGAATTAACTAAGGCTCCTATGGTTAAACTATAACTTCTAAGTAGGTGGAAAGAACCTGTTTAAATTGAATGGCAACGTGTAGAATTCTTCATTTCTGTTATCACCTCTAAAAGTTCTGAATTTAACCCACCAGGGCATTCCTCTATCTTTCTTTGATTTCTCCACATCCAATGTGTTGTCAAGGAACACGGCAACAATCAAACCAACTGTTGCAGGGGATGAGAATATGGTATTCAAGAAGGCATTGAACTGCATTATGAAACCAAACCAACGATCAAAACACTCTGATTATGAAAACTTTCTGAGATAGAACAACTAATATGAAGCCTTTTCTAAAGATACGTAATTCAAAAGATCTGAACTTTAAGGTCCAATTCATAAGTTAATTTGTTTCTCATTCATGCAATAATCAAAAGGAAATCCTCAAACAGTCTTAAAGGTTGCTGTTGACTTTCATTTGCAGATGCAAATAATCTTCCCGGATTTCAAATACATGTATGCATACCTTTGTCCTTTTACATGGTGATTTTTGTTCAGTGACATCTAAAAGAACTTTACACTTGTAGAGATCATACTAACCCAGCCAGCATTGGTATGGACAAGACCGTGGCGTGTGGGATTCCAGTATTCATTGAAAAACTGGGGTACAGAAATCCCAAGGAAAAGTGATAGTCCAGTGATCATGAGATTTCTCATTGAGTTGAAGTTTGTGAATTGAAGGAAAGATAATCCAACTGAAGCTGAAAATTAAGAAAGATGTTAGAGGATATGAACCAAACAGTTGAAAACAGAGTGGAGCAAAAGTTTAACTTACTGACTAGACCAAAAAGAACACAGTACAGTGCAGCAAATATTGGGAATGGGATTGATGCAAATACAGCTCCAAATTTACCTGCATGAATATGAAATTGCATATGAATCATGTAAATAAATAGAAAATTGGAATAAATGAAACCAGTGTAGTTAGAACTTGCAAACTCATATTTTACTATTGATAAGGAAAATCTAGTTAAAATAGAAATCGGAAAGTTTCCAACATCGGTCCTCTAATGATTGATGAAAGGAAAAACCAGTTGCAACCAGTTCAGTGTTTATAGAATTCATTTCAAAATTCAAAAGTTGTATGCTTTCTGGAGAACTGGAAATGGTTTTGAAGATCATATGCTCACATCTAGATCTCCAAGACAAGTCTTGGATACATTAAATGTGTGCGTGTTCTAGCTAGAAGAAACTAAGAACTTCCAATGCCCCTGTCTGGGAAGATAAGATCAGTAGGTCAACCTAAAGTTGAGAAGAATATCATGAAGCCAGCAGATATTTGAACAACTCTACGACTTCCAACTCGTGTTAATCCAAGAAGTCCTACATTTTCCCTGGAATATAACCAAGGTCAGCGTCAAGGACAAATATTGGTAATAAACATAGTTCATAAAGAGCTGATGCAAATAGCTAGTTTAACTATGATTCTCACACAGAAATAGTGGAACCAGTTCCTGTCCCAAAAAGACCGTCAAGCAATACACCAATGCCCTACAAATGCATGACAAACTTTCAGTTTTCCAAAAAAAAGTCTTTTGTTTCTTTCTAAGAGTCGGGGAGGGAAATATTGTCTCTTAAACGTCAGATGCCAACTGCAGACCAGCTCACCTGCCAGCCAATTCCTCTGCTTAGTACATAAGCAGGAGGTGGAGTGGCAATAGCTAACCGGGCTGCTGCCTGGTATGCTCCTGTGGACTGCATCATTTTCCAAGATTAAACATGGATTTTTTCAAAGCCATAAATTAATCATGAAACATATAGTAGTACATGCAAGTGAAACCCCTTGTGTACTTTCCAATATACAATTTAAAAGGCACTAAAGTAAATTGAAGAATTGAAGCTACATTGTCAAAGTAGAGCACATGAACCCCTTTCAGGATGTGATTTCTTATATGATGCAGAAGACTGCAATCAAAGGTAGCCCTCTAAAAGCATACCTCAACCATGGATACAAGAACTGCTGACATCATAGCAAATGAATGACCTGCTGAAAATGTGGGTGGCCCCCACTGCAGAGGGTACGGGAACTTGAACCTGAAATAACATCATGGACAAAATTCCAAAGCCAGTAAAATCAAAGTTCGAAAGGGAGAGCTGATTCTTTCACGTACCATGGTGCAGAAGTTATAAGGTAAGCCTTGTCTGTACGACAACTAAGTTGAGTTACCCGTGGCTTGTTCCGGTAAGCACCACTAGCAGTCAAAATAACAGAATATATCCACACAATTGCAACACAGATCAACACGGGAAATCGTTCAAATACTGGAAGGTCTCTGAATGGTTTCACATGCTTTAGATACTGCAAATTTTCACAATGCAGAGTTATGTCTGAACAATACCAACTCGTGTGGCAAGAATGCCACTCCAATCGTAAACAAATATCTTACTTGGGATAATCCAATAACCAGTAACAGCATTGGCAGTCCAATTTCCACACAATTACCCAACTGAAAAAAAGAAAGTAAAAATGGATTGTGAACCTTTTGAAGAACCATGGTAATGAAGATACTCATCACATTTAAACGTTGTGTACAGCATGAATATTAAATGAGAGGAGGGTCAAATTCATAATGGTGTTCACCACTTGGTGAGATTAAGTCAATGTAAATCTATAGTATGTTTTCAAGGAAAGCAGAGAAATTATAATGGAATGATACAAATAGTAAATATTTGCTCTAAGAGAGGATCTGATATCTTGGACAACACTAGATATTGGCATCCAAGTTCACTACATCGATACTTAGGCCAAATAAATGTAAGAACATGATAGAAAAACAGAATACAAAAGATTGTGCATGTTACTGTCCAACTAAAAGTTTGAATTCATAGAAAAACATACCGTAGGAAATCCACGTTGAAACAATCCCAAGCCAACCAATCCAACAACAGGTGCCATGCCTAGTGGACTGAAAAACCTGGGAATATAACAAAGTCCACATTAAATATAAGAATAATGTAAAATTGCCAAATTAGAAAATTTAACACATTTTAATTGCATAAGTTGTACCTAGAAACAAGACCCCAAACTTGACTGTAACCAAGGATGATTTGAATACTTGAGGCCACAACTAAAGCTCCCTGGATAGCTCGCATGGTGTGCACAAATCTCTGCAAACGAATCACATTGCAAGATCTCTTTCAATTATCCTATCACATAAAAGAGTTCTTTAAGTACAACTCTTGAGAAGGGGTAAATCGGTTTGATGTATAACATCAAAGTGGCAAATGGCCACTTCGGCATGCAGTAACGATAGTATGATCCTATTATCCAGTTCAATGCAATAGATACTGCAAATATTTCTATATATTATGGTACAAAAACCTTCTCAGTGAATCTCATTCCAGAAAATATCAAGAATCCAATTCTCAAGCTGTATATTTAGAATAGGTGAAGGCATAAGAGCTTAAAATTAAGTTTCTGTAGGAAAAGCAACATAGCAAAACTCTTTCATCTATTGACTTCTTTAGTTAATACTTTGCCCTTTCGAATTTTGTTTGTGCTATTCTTTAATTCCCCCAACCAGCTAGCAAACTAAAAAGGAACTAAAAGCATTAAACTTACTTCATGATGGTCAGTAATTTCTTGCAATGAGGAGTCACTTATAATATAAGCTATAGGAACGACATATGCAAAGGAACCGCCCACTATTGCTGGCAGCCTAGTACCGAAAAGTGTTTGAAGAAGTGTTTTTATACCGGCTACAAAAAGAAGAGTCTGTATAACCTGTGCTTTATCACCCTGGTTGCATAAAAAATAGTGGTGTCACACAACAGAATGAGAAGGAACAAGGAGAGCGAAAATGAAAATAGTGAAGAAATATAATTGGAGATAAACAAATGTGCACCTAGTAAAGAAACAATCTACCCAAGTGATTCCTAAGCCTGAGTTCATCAATATATAATTCAAAAAGGACAAGTGACAAAGGATGTTGGAGGTGTAAATGTTAAAACACACGAACACTCAAATGCAACAAAATTTCAGTCCAAGAGGGCATATTCAATACATTTGTCATCATAACTAACAGGTTCCGGCACAGTTGGAACTAATAGACAAGGACAAAAATAATCTCCTGGAACCAGAATGAACCTAAGATTGCCAGGTGATGAACTCAATAATCTCCTGAACATCATCAAGGACGTAACAGATGAGGAACTTACAACAGTGCCACCCATTGCAGGAACAAGTAATGAAGGAATCATTACACTTGTACCCAGCATCAGGATATAATTCTGAAATGCTAGTATGATTGTTTCAACTGCAAGATAAAAAAAGTAGTAAAAGATTTAGATATTGGAAGAAGAAAACAAAAGCACAAGTATGGCTGAGCTCCTAGAACAAAGCAAGAAGAGGAAGGTTTAATACTTCAACATCAATTCTATGCTTGCTTCAAGATCACTAATCTCAAAAGAAGTCCTCCACCTTGTAAACTTGGATTATCTAAAAATCTCAATCTATTCCAAGCAAAAGGTTTTACTGGTCTTCTTATCATTGATGTCCAATATTTGGACGGTATATGAAATGAGAAAATACAAAGTAAGGTCCACAAAACCTCAGACCTAGAACTAGGGATAACCATGCATTGTTGAATTACTTCACAAGAAGAGGTTCAGTGACCAACTTGCCAGACGCATTCACAAGATAATGATTTGCCAGTATTTGATGAGTAGGTCATAGACACACTAGTGTGAAAGCCGCTTGTCCTAGAGTAGCACTCACTAGATTTTCAGCAGTTAACTAAGATCATAGAAGGGGTAACATGAAATGAAACTCAGAAAAATTGAGCAATTTAACTATTCCCGAGGGCTGGACTTGTTTGCTTCCTCACTCAATTAGCTAGCTGCTTTCCAACTTCCGAGCTAGATCTTTTAAGGCATTTAGTTTCAGTGGATAACAATGCAAGCTCCCCTTAAAATGGAGCAGACTTGGAAAAATTAGATTTTCAAGCTTGCATCACCAAAAATATCTTAAACTTGAACAAATATCTGGCTATGTCTACCATTAGCTTATATAACTTCAGATTGTTAGATCACAGAAATAAGATTATTGGAAAATAACTAATTTATGGTTTCTCAATAGTTAGAACTAAAATGCTAGGGGAAGTGATCGTTTGCCTAAATGAACAGGATCACAGTTACAGACGAATAAAATGCATGACCTAACTGCACCAGTTTCCAAGTTTAGAACGAAATAACTATTTGAGATCGAAAAGTATGAGCACTGAAAAATGAGTACTAATAACCTCTGTTCTTGTAGAGAAGAAGTTACATTACCACCATGTTCGAGTGAGCAAACGTCTACAATACACACGCGCGCGCGCGCGCGCGCCCACACACACACACACAGAGAGAAGAGAGAATAAATGAATAAGAAAACAACAAAATATTAACTTTTTAAAAACGAAGAAAAACATATGTAGCGCCAAACCCAAAACCTTCCGACATTATAGTTTCATTTCCAGAGCAGTTCATTATTGTCATAAAACAATCCAACTACGCACCACCTTTTCTAATGGATGAATCGTTAAAAACTAGTTCATTAAATGCGACCGTAAATATCTTATCTGTCTGTCTATCTTAACATCAAAGTTCACCATTGCTATACAGTTCTTCAAGCTCTCGTGTGATATTCCATCCATGGAACCTCTTCCGATGAGGCAATGGTGATTTAAAAAAGTTACCTTAAGAAACTCTTCATTTTCTCTATCAATGAAAAAGATAGGGGAGAGAAATGAAAAGAAGGAGCACGTACACCAAGGAGGGTTAGAGTCTATGCAGTATTCGAGGTCTTGAAGTTGTTCCATCGGAGGGTGGCTAATGTCCGCCATTACTTAAAACTTTTTCTTCTCCTTCAACACGCAGACAGAGAGTGTTATAAAGGACCAAAACAAAGAGAAGAAGAAGGCAGAGAAGGATGAAGGAACTAGGAACTCAGTTACCCAGTGAGGAAAAAGAAAAGCAAAAAGAGATATAAAGTGAAGAAGAAAAGCACAGAAAACAAATATATTTTAATAAAGGGAATGGAACATTTCGCAAAGCCCCTCTGTGACGCTACGTCGCTACCTTTCTGCCCTCGATAAGCCTTAACTTCTCTTGATGGATTTCTCTTTATATATTTATAATATTTTTCTTTGCAGCCTTACGCTTCCCTATTCCTTATTTTACCCTTTTTCTGCCATTCGATTTACCAAATAGCCATCCATCCGGGGTCCCCTTTTTCTTCAAACGTTGTCATTCAAATGACGACTGTTCTTCGTATCATCCTTTCCATTTACTGGGAGCAATCCACGGCGTCGTATTGATCGGGGAAACGAGCAGGTCTGCCGTTACTTGCTAACAAAACTTGATTAACGATAAGATCTTGGTGACGTATGTGATACGTGGCCCCCGCAGCCAGAGGTAACATGACCTCAAAAGTGCCAGTAGTTTTAACTTTTAAGTACAATAGGAATATAAGAATCAAGATAACATTAATTTGTAGGGACCATCAGAAAACAGAAGCCAGGCTTGGTTGGTAGGCAAATGAAAGCTAGGCTGCCCAATAGTGGTTACGGTGTACCGATTACTCTCAACTCAAGTGGCAGATTGGTGAATAAGATGAAAATGGAGGATTCTCAGTTGAAAATGAAATGAAGTTGCACGTGCGCCTGATTTAGGAGTTTTAGTTTGGGGCACGCCAACATTCTCTAACTCCACGATTCTCGACAGAACCAAAACTAAACTAAACTAAAACCCATATCTATATATACCAAGATTTAAAGTTCAAGTATAATCTATATATATCTATATAATATATATAGATTATATATATCTATATATCTATCTATATATATATATACTTTAAATCTTGCGGTCATACTTAATTTCAATTCTAACACTAATTAAAAATAATATTATTTGATTTTTAATATAAAAATATTTAAGACAAATAATTTAAAGTTTTATCGTGTAATATTAAACTCAATAGCGTAATCTTTAAGAAATTATGTGATTAAGTTAAGAACTAATACTTTATTTATAAAGTCAAACTTCCAACTTTTTTTCACTTCCGTAATGAGGATAAATATCAATTACTTCCAATTCCAACACAGGATGTTAAAAGAATTTAGTTCTATAAATAAAATATTTAAATTTTTATTTCATTATCACATTAAAAAATTGACTTTTCAAACTTGACATGTACTAATGAGATTTTGAAATAGTTAATATTTTATAAAAAGAATGTTTTTTTAATTTGACTCGATTTAAATGTACTTTAAACTATTTAATATTTTAAAAAATTGAACTTTTAAGTTTAACTTAATCTAATTAATTTTCTTTTTAAGTTGATCAACATTAAATTGTCTATTGTCTAAAGTTTAATTAAATTTAAATTCGAGCCAAAATTTTTAAATCTGGTGAAACTTCAATCAGTCTCATCCTTTAAAAATTTTATCAGTATGACTACTAAGCATTCAAATAGACATCATGAAATTGTCAAACTCTTTGTACATATAAAGGCCCCCGAAAATGATGTCTGCGTCAAATTCGATTAATTGGTTTCAATGCAAGACGTCTCCTCCCCACCAAAAGGCAAAATAATTAGTAAAACACTTGCTTTTCTTCGCGTGGAAAAGTATAATATATATAATTGGTTAGCATAATGAAATTACCGTGTAATATAAACTTAACTTGGGTCTCTAATGGATTTTGCTATGAATTTTAAGAAAGATAAAAGTTACCTTTGAGTTTGTAATATAAACTTGGTTAGGTTAAGATGAAGGTTAAAACATGTGATTGAAGGCTTAAAAATTTATAATTTGAACTTAATGCTTGAATTAAAGAACTGAAAATGTACTTAGGTCTTATGAAAAGACTTAGGACTTGTAAATTAACAAGACGACTAAAAAATGTGCCAAAGGTTTAGTTGGATACCTAGAGCTTAACCTAAGTAAAAGAACATTTGTAGGATTTGAACCAATTTAAAAAATATACGCCTATAATTTAAAAAGAATTAAAATTTGACCTGAGAATTTTAAATTTTGATTGATGCTTTAACGCTTGACCTGAAAATTAGAGTTGAACTTACGCTTTAGGGTTTGATTTTAAGGTTTTTAAGATTTTACTGAGGCTTTTAGGCCTTGACTTTTTAAGGTGTTCGGATTTCACTAAGGCTTTTAGGCTTTGACTTCGGCTTTTAGTTTTCTTACGTAAGACTACTTGAACTTGACCAAAGGTCTTTCAAGGCTCTTATTAAGATTTCTACGCTTTGATTTAGGCTAAGGTTTGTTTCGTATTTCATTAAAGATTTCTAAACTTTCATTTGAGCTTGACTTGGACTTCACTTTAATTGGACTTCACTTTGAATGTGCTTTCACTCAAGCTATTTGACTTGAAACTAGCCTAACGTTCAGGCTTTGATTGGCATTATAGGTTTGGATAGAAAGGAGCCCTATTATTAATTCTTGTATTGATTAATTTATTTTGATTGTGAATTAGGCTTTATAGCCTTGAGCTATCTTTGATCGATCTTAATGTATGATTTGATTATACTAGTGTCTTAATCTAATTTTAATACAATTATAGACGAATCAAGAGAGCTTGCTTATGAGTCGATCATCACTTAGGGCCTGTTTAGTTGGATGTTAATTAATGGAACGGAACGGAACGTTTATAATAGAATGGAATGGAAATAATATAGTAAAAAGTTGTTTCGGAGGGATGGAATAGTTCATAATATAACGAAGTGAAACATTGTTTAGAAGATTGATATAATGAAATATAATGTATAATAAATGACTATTATACTTCTAATATTGAAATGGTTGATGCAAAAGGTTTGACGCTATGAATTTAAAACAGAAATCATGTCTAATTAAAAAGTCACGCACAATCGTGACAAATAATTTTTATATATTTTCTATTTTAAAAATAAAAATTTTAATAAAAGTTTTATTATTCTATTATTAATTATATACAATTTATTATTAATTATATAAAAATAATATTATTAATTATTTAATAAAATTTATTCTATTATATGTGATTTATATTTAAAAATTATTTATTTATATTTTTATTT
>JAOTAY010000004.1:16582790-16595746 GCA_025629805.1 Erythroxylum baracoense
AATTCTCATCATCTTAACACATATTCATGCCAATTCAAATCTCATAACACTTGTATTAATACATACTATCAAGTTTAGAATTCCCTCACATGTTTAATTTCGAATTCCAACTCCAAAGAACAAGCCAATCATACGTTTATTGCCATAAATATGTAAAAGTTCATCTAGGGTATATTTTGGGGCCTTACAATATGACTTGGTATAACTTAGAAGAAGGGAAGTATTTAAGACCATGTTTCATTTTGTCTTACCAATGAATTTTGATAGGATTATCATAAAATATAGTTATAGAGATTGTTCTGAATTTTTAAGGTATAGTGTTAATATTTCTATGCAAATATGATGATTATAAATTTTTTTACTATTTATTGTTAATATATGCATAATAAGTTGAGGAAGATGACACTTATAATAATTCCAAAAATGGAAGGAAGAATTGTTATAGATAATTAGGAACATAATTAAAAGAGGAGTATAATGAGTGAGTGGAAAGAATACCATGCCTTAAAACATATTATACCAAGACTTAGTAAATCACATAGCATAACTATATGTAAAAGTTACCATGAGACTTTTAAAATAAGTAATCGTATTTTGTGAGAAAAAGGAATACCATACTTGAGTTCAAACCATAACTCACACATTACAATGTATACTAATAAATGTGAATTGTAGGCTTATGTCTACAAACACTATTGTGGGTGATTGTTCGAGAATAAATTTACTAAGTTAGCCCAATATGTCAATTTCATGTGGAAAATTATAACTACAATAGTTGTATAAGTGATGGAAATTATTATTGTTTTGATTATATAAGTATTCCTTTGATTAGAGAACTATAAACTATTTGAAATAGGGATTGCTATGCTTCGGCACTATTTATAACCTATTATAGCTAAGGAAAGTTAATAGGTAGGCATTAAACATAACATGAACATTTTGGAGCTAGTTGAGTGGTCAATATAGGATTCGTCATCTTAAAATGATTGCGAAGGATGTTATATTATTCTAATTTTGTAATGATGTATCAAATCCTTACTTGGATGGAATAACACTTTGAGAATATTACCTTTTGGATTAAAACAAGCTCCTGGAATTTATCAAAGATTTATGGATAATAATATAGAAGGATTAGAAGAATTTACATTAGCATATATTGATGATATTATTATTATTTCAAATAAAACTAAAAAAGTAAAAGAAGTAGTTACTAGATGTTAACATAAAGGATTAATTTTAAGTAAAAAGAAAAGTAAACTAGCATAACAAAACAACGAATACTTAGGTATAGAATTCCATAATGGAATTTTAAAATTACAACATAATATTCTTGAAAATTTGCATCAATTTCCTTATACATAAAAAAAATATTACAGAAGTTCAAAAATTTTTAGGACTACTTAATTATATTTCTGAACGAGGATTTTTAAAAGATTTAGCTAAAGAATGAAAGAAATTACAACTTAAATGTAGTACAAAACATCAATGGACATGGACAGAAGAAGATACTTTTTTCTCAGTTTGAACAAGTTGTCTACTAAGAGATAATTTTTTCTCAGTATGAACTATTAGTAAATGAATATTATGACAGGTAGTGCAAACAAGCATAATGAAAGAAAATATAATATGAATTAAAACAGACATAAACATAAAAAGGATAGATTAATGCTAAGTAAAAAGATGAAAAATTTTGAAACATAATTATTATTCATACCTTTTGTTTTGTTCCTCTGTGTTTTTTCTTCTTCAACGCCAATTCTCTTAGGCTATATAGAAAAATTTCCATATGTTAATATTAAAATCAATTATTAGTGGTGGATAACTAATATGATTGGATTGAAAGAGATTTGACTCTAAATCCATGTTGTATATGTAATCAAAAAAATTATTCGATGAAATTGATAGAATTATAAGAAAAATCATACAGGAAAATGTTAGTGAAAATTAATTTTTCCTTGCTAATATTTGGATGGTTATGATATGTTGCCAAAAGACAATCTTGATTTATAGATGTAAAATAACTTATTAGAGAACTAATGATAAGTTAAAGTAGTTTAATTTATTTAATTCTGAATATGATTTAGTGTTATAATTTATATCCCTTGCCAATATGTTTAAGGAGATAATAGTAAGAGACAAAGTGGGGTTAAATAGAGGTAAAGGTATTGTAATACACAAAGAATGATTTGACTTCATTTTAAAGTTTGAGAATTTAGAACCTTATTCTAATTTATCCTTAAGAGAGAAGCTCTTGCCTTTTTCTAAACCTGACATGTTCTAGCAAATTTCTTCCTCTTGGCTACGGTCTCCCAACTTCTAATTCTACCTATCTTGACTTCCTTCAACTTTATCTTTCCCCTTATCTTCTTCTCTTTCACCACCCCTCACCATCATTTCACTATTCTCCTCCTCGGCTAAGTCTAGGATCTTGCTTTTGTTTGACTTCTACACTAAGGGCAAACTTGTCCTACTTTTTAACAAGTTTTCTATTTCTTTCCCTTCACTTTAACATTATAAGATATTATTTTTCAAAACTACTACTTGCCAAATGCTGACACATCCTTTCTCAACTAATGGATACAAATATTGATATCTTCCCACCCCTACAAAGATCTTCCTCTCCTCCCTCTCCTCCCCAACTTCCAAGACAATAATATGCCTCCTCACCACTTATATCCAAAACCTCTTTAACCCCCACAAGTTCAAGTCTTCTACTACTTTGACCCCATTTGAAGCCTACTAACATACTAGCTTTGAATGGAGCTGAGCTAAGTTCTAATTATTTTGTTTGAATCATACCATCATTACCTTTGTAACTTTGAATGATAATGAAATAATAAGCACCAAACAAGCTGAGAACCAAGCCTTCATCATGGCATGGTCACATGTGGTTAGAGATAGAGATTCCACCTTCAAGCTTTCTTTCATTCCATAAGCATTAGAATTAGAAATTGGAATTATGTCACCACCAATTGAAGTTCTCAAGGGAGGGGCCTCAAGATGGATGAGTATAGTAATTGGTTACTTTGTTGACAAGCAGCTAGCTTACCCCTCAGTTAGAGCATGTGCAGAAAGAAAAAGGAACCAATATGGCCTATCCAAAGTGCTCATCAAACAAGGTGAATTCTTTATGTTCACCTTAAATTTAGAAACTCAATATAAGAAAGTGATTGAGTTAGGGCCATGGCATTGCAATGGCAAGCCCATAATACTTCGAAGATGGAAACCATGAATGGAATTTATTAGGTAAAAACTAAAACGATCTCTTATATGGGCACAATTCCATGGCATACCACTTGAATATTAGAGTCCTACAGGACTTAGCTCTTTAGCAAGTGCACTAGGAAACCTCTATTTATGGATGAGAACATTGATTCTGTATGTAAAATTTGTTATGTTAAAATGTTCATAGAAGTTGAACTAGAAAAAGGAGCTCAAGACAAACTCAAAATCAAAAGATTCAACCCTTGTAAGAACCTAAAAGAAAGCACAACTTTAATAACATACCTATAAAAGCCTTAAGAAATGAAGAACTATTGGAAAATTATCTACAATAGGTTATCACAAAGAGCTTTAAGGAGGAGTTGGAATTGTAGGTAAGCCAGTAAATGGAACAAAATCCATCTTAAACTAATTTACAAAACCAAAATTTGATCTTGGAGAAGCATATGGACCCTAAAGGAGTTAATAGTCAAAACATAAAACAACTAGATTTGGTGGAGAATTTGACTTAGTTAGACTTGTAGAATCCAAAAGTTTGATCACTCTACTATTATAACTTAACCTGTTTATGCATGTCCTCTATTCCCTTTCAGATTCAATAATTTTTTAGTTAAGATAATAGCGTTTGAGAATTTTATCTTGAATGCTTTAAATACCAACTTTAGGGGTTTTAAGTAGTTTATTTATTCCAGGAGTATTACTCTCATTAGGCAAGAGTTGAAGGTACTATTTCAAAGCAATATAGGAAATACTCACCATCTTCTCAAAACTACCTTAAATACTCTTGATAGAATTCAGATTGAACTTCAAAATGATCCCTCCTTTGCTCTTCTATAATGCAACGAGAGAATTGTTATGCAACATCTCTCCAAAGCCCTTCATTATGAATTCTCACTTATGAGACAAAGGTCAAGAGTAGAATGGATGAAATCTGGTGACAAAAACACTACATTTTTCTATAAAGTTGTGGTTTCTAGGAAGAACAACAATAAAATTGTTTATTTGCATTTGAATAATCATAAACTGTACTCATAATGCTTATTGCTCGAAGGAGCTTTTGAATACTTCTCAAACATCGTAAGAGCTCCATTAATGTTAACTCTTCTTATTCTCTTTTGAAAGAAATCATGTAGGAGAGTTCCACTTCTCAAGAAGTTAAAGCATCATGCAGGCCCATTACCACTCAGAAAATTGAAAAATCCTTGAAATCTTTAAATCCCTCAAGGCCTTTGATCCTGATGGTTTTAACGATTACTTCTTCAATAAGTCTTGGAATCTGACTAAACATATAGTAAATGATGCTATCTTACAATTCTTCAATAAGAGAAGTCTTCTATTTGAGATCAACAGCACCTTTGTACCACTCATTCCCAAGAGTGGCCAGAATTCTTTTTTTTGGAAAATTAAAGAATAATTTATTCAAAAGCCATAAAGGAATCAAGAAGTAACATTACAAGGTAGAAAGATATTACAAGTCAGAATGACTACAAAAGAGGAAATACAACAATCTTTATCTATTATGTTGAGATAAACTAGAAGATTATAAGTTCTATTGTCTTTTGTAAAATGAACTTAATTTCTTATCCATTTGATGAGTTACCAAGGTTTCTCTAATCTAATAATATATCCTATAAGCTAGTGCATGCCTGTCTATTTTGGTCTTATTGAATAATCTTTGATTTGTGAGCAGTCATATTACTTTAAAATTTGACCTATTTCATATTGCAACACTGTGTATGAGATAATTTCAAAGATTTTGGCACAAAGATTGAAAATGTTTCTTGAAAAGTACATTGATCTTTTGCAAGGACCTACATACTAGGAAGGATTATAGGGGGTAACATTTTGCTACTTCAAGAGTTAGTAAAAAACCTATTCTAGAAGAAGAAGTGGTAAGAACTGTCTTCTTGAGATTGATTTAAAGAATCCTATGATAATATGGACTGGAAATTTATCTTAAACACCTTGCATGCTATGGAATTCCCTAAAATTTTCATTCAATGGATCTCATAATGTATAATTACGCCTATTTTTAAAATTCTAGTGAATGGATAAGCTTGTAAGTCTTTTAAATCTATAAAGGGATTTTTCAAGGTGATCCCATCTCACATTATCTATTTTATTTTGTAATAGAAGTCTTTCATAGGACTCTTAAAAGAGTTGTTGAGAGAACTAAGAATTTCAAATTCCACTCCAGGTGTAAGAAGCTGCAGATCACTAATTTATGCTTTGCTAATGATCTTACTCTTCTTTCTAAAGTTGATCAATCTTTTGTTCTAGCACTCATGAAAGCTTTGAAGATTTTTATACAAGCTTTCAGGTTTGGAAATCTTGTTTTAAAAGTAGTTTTCATTTTTCCAAGGTAGCTAAGGGAAGAGAACATATTTTGAGTTCTATTACTAACTTTAGATTACAATCATTGCCTATACTTTACCTAGGCATTCCCATTTCCACTTCTAATATATCTTTTAGACATTTAACATTCTTGTGGACAAGATCATTAGCAAAATATCTTACTGGTGCATTAAAGCTCTTTCTATGGCTGGAAGAGCGTAATTAATCACTTCTATTTTTAACTCTATCAATATGTTTTGGGCTGCCTATATTGCTTTTCATATGAAGATTGTTAAGGCAATCGAAATGATCTGTAGTAGGTTTCTTTCGATTGGGAATGATGTTTCTTTCAAAAGGGCCAAAATGTAATGGAAGGAGGTTCGTATGCCTAAAGATAGAGCAGGGCGCTTGGGATCATTTCCCTTAAGGTAATGAACATTTTCTTGCTTTCTAAGAGATTATGGAGACTAATGATAGATAAACAAGCTCTATGGTGTAAATTGATTCATGATTTCTACATAAAGAATAGAAGTATTTGGAGTTTGGAGCTTAATTTTCATCCTCTTCCACTTTTAGAGCAATTTGAAAACTAGAAATTCATTAAGGAGTGAGTTTGTTTCTCTGATTGGAAATAGGAGATCAACCAAATTTTGGTTTGAGAATTGGATATCTCATGGACCTTTACACTTCTTACAAGAAATGGAAATCCTCAAACCTGTTATTAATCAGAATCTAAAAGTTGTTTAGGCTTTGGTTAATAAACAAATTTTCAGATCATATCCTATTACTAGTTCTCTATATAAAGAAATCACACAAATTGCTTAAGTGGTGGATAGGATAGTGTCATGTGGAAGCATATTAGGAATGGGAGATTCAGTGACAAATCTTGCAGGGAGACTTCAAGGTCAATCAAGTAGGATACCTTGAATTCAGATTCTCTAGTTTAAGCATTTCCATCCTTGAACTTCTTTCACATTATGGTTAGCTATGAAAGATAGATTACAAATTATTAACGAGCTTAAGTTTCTTAACATTCCCAATAGGTGTACTCTGTGTATGAGGGCTGAGGAAAGTAATGATCATTTTTTCTTCCAATGTTAGTTTATTTCTAATATGTGGATATGTTACTTCATAAGCACTACATTTAACAGGCTCTAGGTGATTGGAATTTCATCAAAGTTTGGTGTACTACCATTAATCATCATGACAACACAATCAAGTGGTGCTTCTGCCTAGGTATGTCCTTTTTGGTCAAAGTCATTTGGGACAAGAGGAATGCTCTCATATTCTTCAGAAAACAGGTCAAACAATAGAGTTATTCAGTAATAGAATTCTCCTACAATCAGAAGCTATATTATTTTATACCAATACAAATGTCAAAAACCTAATTATTGTACTAGAATGTGGAATGTGTAATTTGTAACTTTCTTTACTTTGAAAAAGCTAGGATATGCCCCTATTGTAAACTCTTGTATAGCTCTTTGTACCTTTTGTAAATTTTGACAGCCTTTAAAGGCTAAATTTATTACCTTTTACTTAAAAAATAAGGAAGGAAGGTAAAAAGGGAAAACCCCCTCATAAGTGATCCATGTCCATTATTGTTTGGAATGTTAGTGATTATCTCAAAAAAATATCATATATGGAAATTTGGAAATTAAATTCAAGGAAGGAAATAATAAGAAGCTATGAATTTTAGAAAATGGTTAGACCATCATTACAAATCACTCAGCTCACTACAATGGAAGAATCATTGTAGGCTACAATCCTAAAGAAATTGAAGTTAGATCACTACAATACCAATGATCAAGATATTCACATATTTGTCATAATTAAACAGGTCAGGGACTATTTTCAAGCTTCATTTATATTACTAACTTAGCTTTCTAAAGGAAGGTTCTCTATTAGGACCTATACTGTCTATCATTGAGCATCTAAGACACATGGTTGCTAATTAAAGATTACAATTGCATACTTTAGAATGCTAAAAACTAAAAGTGGATCGGGACTTAAATCTCCTTATCCATATTTCAAAGCTTTCATCAGATTAATAGAACTTGAAGTCCTCAATTATGAAGGTAACTACTATTCTTGTTCTAATAAATAGAAAAGGAAATGGCATATCAGAAGGAAGCTTGACAGGGCCATAGTGGACAAAGTTTAGTTAATTAAATTCTAAGAGAGTACATTCATTTTTAAACTAACTTTGGTATTAAATCATTCCCCTGTTGAAATATACAATCTGGCCAATCCCTTAACAAGGCACACTCCATTTAGATTCTTAAATTACTTAACAAAATAAGAGGTTTTCAAGAAGTTGTGCAAGAAATTTAAAATATTGAAGTGTAAGGTTTTGAATAATACAAATTGACAAGGAAGCTTAAAGTTGTGAAAATCAAGATGAAACTCCTTTACAGGAATCTACTTGAAAGCAAAACATTAGACACCAAAGTGGCTAAAGAGAAGTTGAAGATAGCTCAATCTAAACTCTATAAGAACCATAGTAATGACACACTTCAAATGGAAGAGAAGAAAGCATATAAGGAATACATTATTGTATTAAAAATCCAAAACTCTACTCTATGGCAGGAATTAAGAATTCAATGACTCTAACATGGTGATAGATGCACCTCATTCTTCCTCAAAGCTATTACGATAAGAAGGGATGAGGACAAAATCATTTCCTTAACCAATGAAGCAAGAATCATAATATGGAACTTAGATAACATTAAAGTAATAGATTTATTTCAAGGAGTTACAAGGAACTAGTAGAAGAAGTGACTCTAATCTACTCACTCTCAAGTAATTCATCTCCCCAAATATTTCATTTAAACAGGTTGCTCATTCATTATGGAAATTATAGATGAGGAAATTGGTGAAGATTTAAAAAATATAAACCTATACAAAGCTATAGGTATAAATGGTTTTAATGTTTACTTTTACAAAGAAACTTGTCAAACCTCGAAGTTCTATGTTTACAAGGCTATCAAGGAGCTCTTTAAAAGGAGTCCTTTTAAAAAAATTAAATCAAAATCATATATATCTAGTTTGTTAAGTTTCTAACCCAAGTTTCTTATCTGATTTAATAATATTTACAAACTAATTTTAGGCATCCTGGTCCAAAGAATTAAGAAGATAATTAGTTTCCTCAAAAGTAAAACTCAAGGTGCTTGTATAAAGATCATACATAGATACTAGAGAAAAGGGACATGTAAGTTATGCAACATGAAGATAGATTTTAGAAAGGCCTTTGACTTAATAAATGTAATTTGTATTTTTGCGAGATTCCTAGAGTAGGTGGAACATTGTGTTACCACATTCTCATACAGTATCATAGTGAATGGTTAGCAAAAACATTAGCTCCATGGTAAAAAGGGAGTCAGACAAGGTGACCAATTGTTGCAATACTTATTCACAATTTGCATGGAGACATTGCTAAAACTAATAGCTTTAAACATTCAAAGGAATCTAACTTTCAAATTCCATAAGAAATATAAGAAGCTAAAACTTTTTAATTTGGTATTTGTTGATGATTTGCTCATTTTCAAAGAGAAGATGAGAAATCAATCTCTACAATACTGAATTCCATCCAAGAATTAAGTAAGCTTTCAGGGATTGAAATCAATAGTGATAAAAGTTTCATAATGATGTCAAAAGATGCTGAGAGCCTCAAACAACAATTGACTAATTTAACAAGTTTCAAAGTCTAGACTCCTCATTTCACTAACTTAAAAGTAATCACGATATCCATACCTATCTATAAGGATTATAAGTAGCTATTTGAAATAATTGGAAGAAGGATCAATTAATTAAGCAATAAAAGCCTATCATATGTTGGAAGATTACGACTTAAAAAATCAATATCGTGTAACATTAATACAAACTAGCTTTAACACTTAGTTCTTCTAAAGAAGCTTATCAAAGAAATTGAAAGGCTCTTAAGAAAATTTTTATGTAATGGGGATTGAAATAAGAAATATGGCTCCAAAGCTCCATGGAAGGAGATGTGCAGGTCACTACTTGAAAGGGGACTTGAAATTGAAGCCATTCAAACATCTAGAAAAACTTTCCTAATCAATAGAGTTTAGAAACTACTCATTAATAAGGAAAATCTCTGATCCTAATAGATTCAAAATTATCATTTAAAGGGAAATTGCTTCTAGACCTTTAGGAAAAACCAAAATACATTATAAACCTTCCACCATTTTCTACAAATTAGAAGTAGTATAACATTCAAACTACTTTGCGGTTTGATAATTGAAGTATAATCGGACCATTATATTTAAGACCCAACATTTTCTAAATCAGGCATATGTTAAAACCAACCCTAAAGTTAGTAAGGTAATTAGAGGAAAAAGTTGGTACATTGCCTATAGAGGCTTTGGCTGCTTGAAGGATGCATTACCTAACTATATGCCTAGAATGGAAGCTAAAGATAGAATCATCTAGTCTAGATGTAAACAAGAGGCATTCACAAATAGGTCTACCTTAGACCTCTTCCAACTATAAGCTCCTAAAGCCACCTAGCATAATATGGTATGGATTAAAGGCTATAGTCTAAGATTAACTTTTATAATTGTGGCTCACTATACTTAGTATATTAAGCCAAACTGATAGGAAATATACATATAAACAAACAATGTCGATTTTACAACTTAACTCCAGAATCTAGGGACCATATTTACTTTTAATGCTCATTCATAATGAGATATGGATGATAATAAAATATGCCTGCAACTATTCATGCAGTAAATAAGACTGTGATAACATCATTAATGGAATTTCTAAAGAAAAATTTCCTAATTATGGTAGGAAAGGAAGCATAAAAGATTCCAAAGGAAGCAAAAGGATGCAAATACTTTCATGTCCAATACTATATACACGATTCAAGAGCATTTGTTAACAAATCTTTATAACATTAATTTCTCTAGCATTGTCGCAATTAGATGGGGTTTAGTTAAATCTAAATTATTTATTCCTTTGTAAAATTTTCTATGTTCTTCAATAGTTTCCTAGACATCTCAGCTATCAATGGGATCTAGTGCAATTAGATCCATTGATCTTGGAAGGCTATACCCTTATTTTTGGAATATAATTTTATTTAACTTTTCTAAAAAAGTTTTTACTGGACCATACATCAAGCAACTTACATTAAAGATTTGTTTATCATGGTTTCTCACATAGTTGTGTAATCAAGATGGTTATTTTATTAATTTGAATGGGGCCTTATGAAAGCAAGATTTTGAACATGACTATATGGAATGCATGTGGATAAAAATTTTCAACACATTTTGCGAAACTAAATATGGATGTTAATTGTATTGAGGCTTAAGAAAAGACATCACATGAATTATAAACTCTATAATGTCATCCCCGACTTAGCAATAGAAATGATAATCCTAATTCTCTTATAAAAAATATTATCCAAATGAATATCCCACATACATAAGTACAAAAAAACTAAATAATTGAGGTTCTCCAAAGCACTTTTAAATAATACTCTCATATCTTCTGGTATCCACTGCATTTTGGAAGACTTTGAGTTAGATCATTCTTTTTGTAATGTCTTTTAACCTTTTCACCCATTTTGCATTTAAAAATGAGTGATTAAATTAGCGTATAATGTGGAGAAAATAAAAAATAGGTAAATATTTAGATAACGTAAAAGGGAACTTTGACAATTTAACTATACAAATTCGTAGTGAAAACTATAACTATGATAAAGAATATATACCTAGCAAAGTTCCTTCCCCCAATCCATTGTATCTCATGAGAAGGAATAAACTTTAATGTACATAGATATTTCTATATAAGTGATTTGAAAGGAAAATAGAAAATATTATGTTCATAAAGATATTGACTACGACTGTTTGTATTATTATTCAAAAAATGTTTATGATAAGAAATATATAGTTACCAAGTTCATTTCTGCATAACTCAATATGTTTGTCTATTGAAGGTGTCTGATAAGGAGCTAGAAATTTTGGTTTAACAAAGAAGGTACTTTGTTAGTGTATTTTCCTAACAAAATCTTTTAAATATAAGGAATATATGCTAACAAAGTATTTGTTTAAGGAAGCCATTATATTTCTTTGTTGTGATCATGGTCTCTCTTCTAAATGTTAGTATGTACCAGTACATTTTTACCATCATCGTTATGAAAAAGTAATTTATTTATATAATATAATGATTTAAGAATTTTCATTGAAGTTAACTTTTTCTCGGTGATGTAGTGATGATTGTCATGATAGATATAAACCCTTACATATGTTAATATTAGAAGTTTAATTGGTATCGGTCTTAATTTTAACTATTATAACATTAGTATTGCATTAACAATCACCAAATATTGAAGCCGTTAAGGAAATTTCATTTCATATTTCTATATCAATATTATAATGTATCGATATTGATTGTTTGAAATAAAACAAATCAGATTCTACATTTTTCTTATGAAATAAATTGTTATTTTATTAATTTTTTACTAGTCCCATAAATTTAAATTTATTTTTAGAAAGTGAATAAGGTTTCCATTAACTATAGTAAAGTTATTCTAACATTACAATGAGTTTGAAAAATAATACAAATTAGTAATCAAATAGACTGGATTACAATTCAGGAGTTATAGATTCCAACTATTCCTAATGCCTAGAGATAGTTTA
Source organism: Erythroxylum baracoense (assembly GCA_025629805.1). NCBI lineage: Eukaryota > Viridiplantae > Streptophyta > Magnoliopsida > Malpighiales > Erythroxylaceae > Erythroxylum > Erythroxylum baracoense. Next base: position 16,595,006 of record JAOTAY010000004.1, read on the forward strand.
TGCTAAACAGATTTTGCAATCATAATTGCTCTAGTCAAATTAATGATATCATTAGCTAGTTAATGCTTGTTTACCACCTCACCCCCATAGATAATTTTCTTTCTTTCTTTCCATAGGGATTAAATTGTTGTTGTAAAAGTAGTTTTTTACATAACTCTATCTGGTACCCTTTGCTTAGCAATACGGGTGATCCAATTTAGAGTTGTTAGCCAATCATAATAAGAAGAATAATCTGTTAGCAAATGTAAAATTCTACTCCATATAGCTTTGGAGTATCTACATTGAAAGAATAAGTGTTCCCTATCTTCTTCAGCTTCTTTACACGACACACATATTAGGTCAAATGAGGCAAACCATTTGTTCTTAGTCCGGATCATGTTCTTGATCACCTAAGGCCTGTTTGGTTGGAGGTTAGTAATGGAACGGAACACACTTCCATCATTTGGTTGAGGGTTTTATAATGGAATAGAACGGAATGGGATAGAAGCAGAGGGTTTCATGTTACTTTCCATTCCATCCTAAATAGTGAAAATTAAGAAACCTTCAATTCAGGGAGTTTAGGATGGAACATAAATTAATAAATACATACTATCTCATATAACCTTAATAATATTTCTTCTAACCCTAACCCCACATTAGAATTGAAGTTACTACCTTTAACCTTATAAAACTTAAAAAAGTTCAGATTTATACATACCACCTTCTAGTAGCTCCCTACCTCCCTCCCTCTCTCTCTCTTCT
>JAOTAY010000004.1:16604987-16627462 GCA_025629805.1 Erythroxylum baracoense
ACTGTTCACGTGTATATGTATATTATATAATGCATGAGCATGAGATATGTTTTCCTAATTTCTCTGATTGATCTCACATGTACCAGTTTCTATGGTTCACCCCTTTGTATGAAAACGGGATGTTACATTCATGGAACACAATAAAAATATTATCAGAAAAATTTGGTTCCCATAAGAATTATAAGAAGTTGAAAGATACTTTTATGGCTCTCATGTATGACACCCGTAATGCCCAAGATTTTGAGAGGAAATGGGATGACATGGTTGTCAGGTTTAACTTAGAAGATAATTCATAGTTTAAGTCCAGATAATTAATAGGTTAAGTCTCTTTTTAATGAATGTTTGAGGTGGGCTGCAATGTAAATTTGATGCCATTAGAGATAAGAATATCGATGGCACAAAGCAGTGAAGGTAAGGTATGAATGCTTACTTTGATGACACTATATACACTCATAACAGATTGAGACTATTTAATAAGCAATACGACCAAGTCATTAGGGAAAAGATTAATCAACAAATGGATTTTAATTACGTGAATATAGGAATTAATGTATACATGATTCAAAATTAAGAAGGAATTCACGAAAGTTTTCATCAATTCCTTATTTCATATTGTGTAAGAAGAGCTAAATAGTTTGATATGCTGAAAGGTGAGCAAAGATGGGTTAAAGGATATTGCCAGATGTACAAAGTAAAGGAGATGGTTGTAGGTTGAAATATTTTTGGGATGTATGTAGTTACATTAAGTGACACTCTTCTTTAACTATATACAGGTACATGTTGTTTAAATTTAAAGGTATTGTGTCATCACATGTTTAAGATTTTTACTAGGTTGAAGTTTGAACAATTTCCATGACATCTATTTATTATAAGGTGAAAAAAGGATGTTGGTCAATGACTTACAAAAATGAATGTTAGAAACAATTAGGATAATGATGTCATTATTGTTACTAGGATGCATAAATAGGAATAACTTTTCTATAAATAACTTGATTATTCTGTTGATAGTGCATCAAAATTTGATTACTTATATAATTTGTTTGAATAAGAAACTATAAATTTGTCTATTGGGAATGTAATCCAGTCCATGGATAGTAGTCATAGTTATGGAAACACTAGTTCCATTACAGGAAGTACCATGTCAATACTCTCACCATCTTAAGCTAAAATCCTAGCCATCTTGGCCCACTTGAATGGTCATTCCACCTATAGCCTATTAAGATAATAAACATGTAAATAATTTAGAATTCGAGTCAACTTTAATTAATTACATTATATGTACACTTCTACCTTTCAACTAACAATAATTAAGTTTCTACCACTCATTACTCACCATCAATATAGCCACATATCAACCTATGGAAGGCACTACATCTTTGCCCTCTACACTCTCACAAAACCTATAAATGTGCTTGCAAAGGTGATTTAAGGATGCAATGTAAACCAAGCTACTTATAATCATCAACAATAATAATAGTAAGGAGCAACTGTAGGCTTATATTATAATTAGCTTTAAGACAAAAAAAAGTATCCAATGTATGTATGCTGTAAACATTCCTCTATTTGTGCACCTCTCACTTTTTTGAGTACGCATTATATAAAGATATATGAAACATCAACTTTATACTCCTAATCCTTTATCAACTTAACCTCATTGACTTTTGTTCATACATATTTTGTTTTGTTTGGAAGCCCCCATATAATCTATACGACAATATTAAAACTATTGTCATCCACTTGATCCTCCCTAATTCTTAATGTCAACTCATCAGTGTCAAACTATGTATATAACTAATAACACGGACACCTTCTTACCTAACCTTCCATTACCTTTTAGTTCCTTGAATCCTATGTAGGTGGCTACTTCATCCACTCTTAACTAAAGATCTATATCAATTTGAATAGTACTGCATTTAACAACACTAAAGTTTCATTAGTCACAATAGTTTTACTTCATAAACCCACCATATTAATATAATTCCATTCAACAAAAATTTCAATCCTTATTCTAAACTACCACACTATGCTTACTTGTGTCTTGTGAAATGAACTTCATCCCTGATCTACATTTTCTAGGTTAATACCAAATTGGTTTATGTACACTTCATTTTTATATAAAATGGTACCTCATTTCCTTTCTTTTTGCCTTTATGAGCTTCTACTTTCCTTATTATAAATGACAGGGAGCCCTAATTACAACTTTATCTTTTTTTGTTGACTCTTAACATTCAAAACATTATTGTAAACCTAAAATTATTACATAAAACATCCATTACAACAATATGATATCTCTTAACAAAACATCACTAAGACAGGTCGCACATGATAGCTACAAAATTAATACTATGGAACTATAAACTGGAAAGACTACACTGTGACCATATCCATAGATAAAAATATGTTCTACAAAAATAATGTATAAACATATAAATGGCCATTAGTAAAGTCAACCAAATGGGAATGAAACTCACTACTTACCATATCAATTTGGTTTGTCAAACGACAGTTTGTTGATACTCTAAGAACCTTATTATTTTTTAGCTAACAAGCAATGTGTAAGAATGACCGAGAGATAATTATGTTTAATTAATTTTGGATTGTATGATGTAAAAATGAAAAGACTGGATCTTAGCAATTATTTATATACCATCTAAAGAAATCTTAACATAAATTAAATTACATGCTTACTCTTATATAATGGAAATTTTACAATCCAGACATGGTATTAGGGGGTAATACTTATTTTTTAAGTTTCTTAAGAAACCGATATATATAATAAAATTCATTTTTTACCCTTAAAATTGTTAGTACATTAAAAGAACAAAATATTTTAAATAACAAGTAGCAGCTTTTTCTTTTGAAATGGTGGCTTCGACTTTAGACACACTAATACAATTGAATATACAATCTTGTTTATATAGGCATTAATTTTACACAGTTTAGTACACGATTCTTTAACAATTTGTGTCCTTCATATTGTTTCGTAATAAAAGGTAAAAAAATATTTTACCACATAAGCATGTAAATAACTATGTGCATTATAACTACAAAACAACATAATTGTCTACAAAGATTTATGTCAATTTAGATCCTTACCATTTATTTCTTTAAATTTTATAACAAGAACATGAGTCAATACACAATTGCATAATTAATAATGTTACATAAATCCTTTAATGGGCACAATTTCATGCTTAATTGTGTCTCATTCTATGTAGTTAATGTTTATTCCATAAAAATTTCAAATAATAATATGGATGACTATAGGTATCTCAAGTTATTTGGAACATTTCACAACACACGATCATGTATATGATCGTGTAAGTTCAAAAAAAGTCAAACGCGTATGTTTGGAGTCATACATTCACAATGACATGTACAGCCAGTTACGCGCCAGAACACATATTTAATAACCCTACTTTCCTTCTTCTTTCCCATTTTTCTCTCCCTCTTCCACGTCCCTGCTACTACGCCTTTCCCTTCTTCATCCTTGCCTAGCATTTTTTAGTGATTTTGTAGCACCCAAGTAATTTTTTTATCTTTTACGTGAATTAAAGTTGGAAATTTGTGTATTTTGTTAATTTTAGGGGTTTTCATCCCCAAAATGTTAGGGTGAAGCCATTATTGCATCTTAGGGTATTATCACCAAATTTTATGCTTGATTGTCAATTACAAGTTGAATTTCATCCTTTTCTATATGAATCATTGGATTAATTTGATGAATTGCATGAGAATTGGATTAAATTTGATTGGGTGTGCAAATTTTGTTCACTATGTGATGAATTGTAATGATTCTGGTAGAATAGGTTTACTTTATTGTTATTGTAGTAATTAGATGTTATTTCATTGTTTAATTTCGTTTCAATTTAGTATTTTCCATGAATTGGGTTTAATTATGTTTAGTATAAATCTATTTGTTTAATTATATAATTGAATTTCCAATTTGAGGAAGTTCATTAGTAATTGTATATTTAGAATAATTTTATTAGTTCATTGCATTTTTAATTTTTGTATTAGTTTATTTTTCTAATTATTTTTAATTACATTATTTCTAGTTTAATTTAATTTTTAATCGTGAATTTTTCGTAATTACATGAAGTAATGAGCATATGAATTAAGTATGGGAAAAGTTTTTATTTTTATTTTTGTTTTTGTTTTTATTTTTATTTTTATTTTATTTTCTCACGTTTAATTTAATTTTAGGTACATTGATGAGAAGAACAAAAACTACATAACAATAGAGAGAAAATGAGGCACTGAGAAAGAGAAAGAGAGGAGAAGGGTCATCTAGAGACCCGAGTGGAACTCGCTCACCACCAACGTGACAAACTGTAGTATATGTATTAGAGTTACACAAGATGTTACTTTTTAGTATCAGGGCCCACAAGAAGCAATTTTAGCAACCTAAGGACAAGTGATTTGGGGCCTACAAATGCATCGATTGGGAGGTGCTGGACAAGTGATTTGAGACCTCTATTAGATGGATAGGGGATCTACTATTTTTAATGGCAAGTCGTTAAGGCATAACTTTTCAACCTCCATCATTTGGCACAAGTACATCATCATCAACTCCTTCATATTTTGAGGATCAATGACCCAAGGACCCTCCATCGATAGACAGGCAAGAGTCACAATAGGTTGAAATGTTTAAATTTGGTTTTTCTTTTCTTTTTCTCTCTTTATTTGTGTATTTTTTGTATTTTCTTTGGGATGGAATTATGAAAGAGCAAGAGGAGGGCTGCTTTGAAGAAGTAAGTTATGAGGAACAAGTAACAAAGGACTTAAAGCATGAGGAAAATATAAAAGTCTCTGCACGAGAAGCTGAAGCGGAAGAGTAGATGATGGTGATTGCAAAAGAAGATGAGCAATTCACCTTCCTACAACATAAATTATTTGATCCCATCAAAGATTTAGGGGATTTCATCATTCCTGATTATGTTGATAGTTTATTATCGAAAAGAACATTAAAAAAATTACTAGGATTTTTCACATTGATTAACTATGTATTTTTTTATTTTCTCCCAACATGTAGCTTATTTACAAGCTACAAAATCAATTTGCGGAGAAAAGTTTTGTAGCAAACTACTTATAATTGATCTTGGTTAAGGTATGAATGATGAAAGGTCAAGCTAGAGACCTTAACTTAGCATTTTATGTAGTTAGGTTTATTTTGAAATTCCAATATTTAGGTTTTGAATTTTATGTTTTTGGAGTGGTTTAAATAGTTAAATTTTTTATTTTTAAAGTTATTACAAGTTAGGGGAGCAAGCTTGGAGGTTACATGAAGAAAAAAAAAGATAAAATGGGACAAGGGTGACAAATTTCAACATGTCACGATGATGACATAGAAATCATGATCATGCATAGCTGAAATTTGCTTTTGTCATGATCGTGACATATGGCCAAACTAAGCAAAAATGTGAATTTCACTTCCCAAACCCCATTTTACCCCTCCTTCTTTAATCCGAACACTATATCCTTATATTTTCTCATATTTCACACACACTTTATCTCTCTAAAACCTTAGCCACTATTACAAATCTCTCTCACTTTTATCCTCACTTTCCTTAAGGTTTTCACTTATTCTTGCATCTTTCAACTATATTTTCATTCCTCTTACAAAAATTTCATAATTTCCACACAAATCTTACATTTTTAGTTAGTTTTTACAATATCTCATGGTTCTTTTTTCTATTCACGTTTTTCATGTGTTTTTGGTTTATTTTGTTGTGTTTTTGGTCCATTTGGAAGGTATACATTTAATTATGGCACGAAGAATCAAACATGGTGCCAAATGCTCACAATTGACAGGAAAAGCACAAGTGGCAGGGAGATAAGCACATGATAGGGCTGTAGACTTTGAGCTCCTTTTCTAATTTATTTGAACGACGAAGGTATCCAATTCCAAACTTTTCACTCTAGGGTTGTTAGTGCCCCTATATATTTTGATTTTGACATTTTAGACAATTTAGGATTGAAAGGCAAGGTTAAGAATTTGAGTCATAAAATTCATTGGGAGAAATTTATTAATTTTGATTATATTGTATAAAGAATTAACCTTTGAATTTTATACTACCTTATAATTTGAGCTGTAGGATTTGACTGAATTTTGATTTTTATTGAGGGCAACCATATTATATGAACTATGATACTTTGGCCAAAACTAGTTGATTTCCTCAGTCAAACATAATTAAAAAGCATGATGATTTTCATGCCAAGAGGTATTGGAAACATTTAAAAAGGTTGGATAACTTTGATGTTCAAAATGCTCATAATAATGTCATTCTTACTCCTAATCATTTGTTATTCCATAAGTTTATGTGTCACGTTGTTTTTTATAAATCGAAAAGTAACAAATGTTTTATTAAAGAATTATTTCCTTTTGTGGAAATAATTATTCATTTGGTGGTGCATGGATAATAATGTAAAAGTTTGTACAATAACCCACGATTAATAGTTTCTAGGAGAGGTTTGAGAACAATAAATCATTGAAATATGTTTAATTAGGGTGTAGGTCGAGATTAAACCAAAGAATAAAATTCCCACTGAATTCACTACTTCCATCATTTTTAAATGTTTTCTTAAATTTGCTTTTCTTAGTTAGTTTAGTTTTATTTTCTTTTCTTAAACGAAACAAAACCCCCATAACTTAAACATTGATTAATTTCATTTCATAAACTTTACACACACTCTCTGTGAGATCGACCTAGACTTATCACTGCTATAATAGTAAGTTTAGCTTATTTTGACTAGAGTTATGATGCATTATCAATTTTGACGCTGTTGCCGGGGAGTGTAATGCTTTAGTTTTTATTCTTGATTTTAATTGGTATTTTGTATACATTTGTTCATAATTGGTTTCTTTTCAGTTATTTCGTGGTCTTTTCATTTTTTATTTCGTGTTTGTGATTTAAATTTTTTTTGACATTGGCGAAAGTAATTTCTTTTATAACTCTTATTCTCAATCCTATAACCAAAGTTGGACTGATAAATCTAACTTTAGTTATTAATGGGATAATCAACATAATTACTTCGATGATAGTTTGCAGGATGCACAACAATTCTTGTACAAACCAGAAGTTTCTTATCATGATTTAGGTACACCTTTGGAAGAATTGATTAATATTATGATTGCTAATAATTGCTAAAACTTTACAATTTCAACAAGATGTATAATAATGATTCTAGTAGTTCCAACAGGATATATAGCAGCAGCTTCAACAGGGTATACAACAACTCCCATATGATACAACGTATAAACTCCACAATGTGGCAAGTCAAATGGGTGAGATGGCAGCAAGGATCAACTACCTAGAATCACAAATGGAAGAGGAGCAGCCATATCAACTTGAGGTATATCCAATAGATGTTAGTGCAGAAACCTTACAAAGTGATGAGGAGCTTGAGAATCTTAAGTGTAATACTCAAAGAATTGCTTGTATTGAAGAAGTGGAGGAGGAGCTTAAAGTTAAAAAGGATACATCTTTTAGCTCGGAGGTAAATAATGAGTTCCAGTTTGTTGTTAAGACTGATTCTTTACTTTTATTTAGTAGTTTAGAGAAATTGAACGAGAATGAACAAGGTGAAGAGTCATTCGAGATATTGCTCGAGAGCGTGGACTCAGTAAAGATTGAGAGTTTGAAGATAGGGCATATGCTGCATATGACTGACTATTAACCAAGACCTTATCCTAAACTACCTCACGTGGAAGTGGCTCAAATTGTAACACCTAAAGATCACAATTTTGTCATGTGAGGGAAGTGTGGAATCGAGCCAGCAACCCTAAACAAAGGTTAGGAGGCAACCCAAGGGAAGTAAATTTCTTTTCTTTTACTTTTTCGCACTAGTTAGATATGCATGTGTGTTTCTATGTTGGTTTGTTTCTTGCTTGTTTTAAGTTTTCAATTAAAACGAGAGAAAGAATAAAACAAACAAACAAACAATTTTTCATTTTCTATTACTTTTAGCCAAATAGCCTACCCATATATGATTTTCCTTTTTGCTAAACCCTTTTGAATTTTATTAGCCTTTCTTTATGTACTAACCATATTACATGCCTTTAAACTTATCCAAATGTCTAACCCAAGCTATTAAGCTAGTGGATCTTTGTGATTTTTGAGTTTCTGAATGTACAAAAGTATGGGGGTGTACATATGTATAGGTTAGTTATAATATTGATATGTTATTTTATATCTTATCATTGAATTTCCCATGTTAATGTAGTTTCTTTTAATGTTTAAAAAAAGAAGCAAAAGAAAAAAAAGAAAGAGAGAAAAGAAAAATAAAAATAAAAAGAAAAGAAAAATGTTTAAATAAATGTATCAATGAGGAAGTGCATATGTGTTGAAAAGTTGTTTATGATTAATGCATCCTCCTAAAGTTGTATTGAATGAGTTATTAGAGTATGTTGAATATGATGTAGATGTTGGCTTGGAAGGTTCACTCTTTGCGGTTTCAATGTATTGCCATCAATTGTATGAGTGATTCCTTTGGGTTGGTATATGCTTCATATGGTTTGTGTATGAGATCTTGGATTTGAGTTATGAAACATCGTTTTTGCATTCATCATAGTTGATGTACACAATTATGAGTGAATGTTGATTTTTGCACTTGATAGTATATTAAGTGTTGCTTTTGTTTAACTAGCTTTGATGGCTTTCATTCTACTTGACCCAATTACATCTCACCTTATCTTTACCCACAATATAACTTTGAAAAGTCTTTTGATTCATGATTATGCATGTGAATTTTAGTGGTAAAGAAATGAAATGATATGTAAAGTTATGGAATGATATGATCATAAATGTTATTGAGTGTACCCATGAATATATTTTGTTTAAACACATTTTCCAAGTCTACCATTAGATTGCTAAGTTTTTAAAGGTATTGAATGTTGATTAATCATGAGCAAAAGCTTGTAATGTTAGATCTTGCTATATTTTTGAAAGTCAATCAACTTTGCTTATGATTATATATTCTTGGAAAATATGGGAATTGAGTAAATGTTTTAGGTCTATGATCTTAATTTTGATGTTTTGCCCAGGACAGGCAAAAGCTAAGTGTGGTGGAAATTGATATGTGCTTAATTGTTGATACATTTAACCCTTTACACTTAGTAATTAATGATATGAAAGTGTTTAAGATACTCACTATAGTTCTTATATGGTTTTAGGTAGTGTATTGAAATCATAATCTTTGTGCCGTCCTTTTGAGATTCACACTCACTTTTCTCCATGAAACAATGATAGGATTGAATTATCTTTATTTTCTTATGCATTTAAATGTCTTTTCAATCCTATTGTTGTGTTTAAATACCTAATTTGTGTTCATCTTGTGTTTACATATAGATTAAAGGAGTGAACACAAATATATGCTAAAAGGAAGAAGTTTGACAAAGTTTGGAGAGCCATCTATGGAGGAGAAATCACCAAGGGCATTTAAAAGAGAATTAGAGAAGACCTGGGAAATAACCCAAGGCCATGATCATGGCAAATATTGAACATAGGGCCATGATCATAGGGAGTCAGCCATGATTGTGACAGAGAGCAAATAAACTGGCCACGATCATGCATTAAAGGTCATAATCGTGGCCTGTATACAAATAGACGCGGACGACCTTCCGAACTTAAATTTTTGAAGGACTTTTTGGAATTTTAAGGTACAAGAAAATCCTAGGTTTTACTCTAAATGGAACATACTATAAAAAGAAAGAGAAGAGGACCTAGAAGAGTAGCCTCTAATCTCCCACTTTTAGAAAAACTCCAAGAAGAGAGAAAGACTCTTAAAATATGCCATTTTTAAAAAGCTCTAAGAAGAGAGGAGGAACTAGCAGAGAAGTTTTTTTTATTTTCCATAAGCTTAGCCATTCTCTTTTAGTTTCAAATGCTTTATTTTCATATTTATTCAATTAGTTTAAAGCTTTCTTAGTGTTAATCATATTTTCATATGTTCTAGAATATTTAGAATGAATATTTAATGGTTTAGAGGAGAATCAGAGAAGACCCTGGAACTAACCCAAGGCTATGATCGTGGCAACTATTAAACATAGGGCCACGATCATAAGTAGTCAGCCATGATTGTGACAGAGAGCAGATAAACTAGCCATGATCATGCACTAAAGGTCACGATCATGGCCTGTGTACAGACAGACATGGATGACCTTCCGAACGTAAATTTTTGAAGGACTTTTTGGAATTTTGAGACACAGGAAAATCCTAGATTTTACCCTAAATGGAACATACTACAAAAAGAAAGAGAAGAGGACCTAGAAGAGTAGCCTCCATTCTCCCACTTTTAGAAAAACTCCAAGAAGAGAGAGAGACTCTCAAAATTTGTCATTTTTTGAAAGCTCCAAGAAGAGAGGAGGAACCAGCAGAGAACATTTTGTTATTTTCCATAAGCTTAGCTATTCTCTTTTAGTTTCAAATGCTTTATTTTCATATTCATTCAATTAGTTTAAAGCTTTCTTAGTGTTAATCACATTTTTACATGTTCTAGAATATTTAGAATGAATATTTAATGGATTTTGTAGTTAAACTTTATGAATTTTATAAGGAATCTTTATATTATATTAATGGATGTTTATTTCCTCAAATTTCCAATTTTAATCTTGGTTGTTTGAGCTTAGTTATATGATTTTTTAGATCTGAATATATTGGGTATTTGAATGTTTAATGGTTTATGTTATGGGTTTATGCTTATTTGTGATACTCTTGATTAATTTGTGCTTAATAGTAGGATTTATGTATGTTCTTAGATTCATGATAAATTAATTTGGGTTTTTGTGTAAGTTGTGTGTGCTGGAATTTTCATTTTGATGTAATTAGTTTAGAGTTTGTAATTTGGGTTATGATTAGTCATTTGTTAGCATAAAGAGTTTTAAATTTTGTTAAGTTAGTGTTAAATTTCGATTTTTATCAATTCGTTTATAATTTCCAGCCTTGGTTTTATTTGATTGAGTATGGGTTTTGTTTATTTAATATCAATTGTGCTTAATATGAACATGTGTGGCTAGAATACATAGGGGTTTGGAGATATTATAAGGATGAAGGGATGGGAATTGTAAGAATGGAGTTGAATTTTTCTTAAATTGGTGCTTGTAGGTCTAGGTTGGTTTGGGATTTAACATAAATGTCATGAATTAGGAATTTCTTATAAGTTTGATCACCCTTTTAGTAACTTTCTAATCCTAAGCCTAAGGTTGAGCTTGTCATATGTAATAGTCCATAGTGATTCCCGGAAGTAGCAATAGGTTAGTTGAATTTGTCATGATAGTTAATCAACTAATCTAGGATCCCATACCTTTAAGTTACACCTTCTGAGCTTATGAGTAGGTGGCCTAAGTTAGTTGTTTCATAGTTCCTAATGCATCTTCGCTATTAAACTTAGAGAACCTATGCTAGGTTATAGTGGAGATCGGGGCATTTCTAGAGCTTATTAGTTGACCTATTTTAAAGATTCGAGAGCTTAATCAAGTATATAGGCTAAAACCATGATGAGAGTACCCTCTTGTTTAGATTCAAGGATTAATGAATGTCCTGGAATCCCAAAGATATCTCTAGCCCACTTCTTTACCATTGCTATTAGACTTTTCTAAATTTGCTTTGTGCTTATCTTTTTGGTTACGTTCATTGCATATTAGTTGTCTTGCCTTTATCATTTCAGGGTATTTTGTTTTCTTTTATTACAACATTTGAAATAGCATTTGCAACCCATCAACCCTAACTCACCATTTATTGCATAGTTTGGCAGTTAGGAATTTATTATTTGGCCGTTTAGTGACAGGCTATCAAAATTTTGGTGCCGTTGCTGGGGAGTTGACTTCTTGTGTTGTTTTTATTTTTATTTTTGCTAATCTTTATCATTCTTTCATCTGTTTGCATGTCCCATAGTTTCTCAAAACACATTCATTTGCATAAATTTACTAAGGAAAATAGAAGTTTATTACTTTCTTTACTTAACCTTTTCTCTTTTTCTTTTATTACAGGTCACACCGGATTTCATCAAAGAGAGTGAGGAATCCATACAAATCTTCCCGAGAGTGGTCGTTCCTTGTCCTTTTTCAGAAGAAGTTGACAGGAGTTCAGAAGAAACATAGGAGAGTATGGAACCTCATCAGCGGACCTTAAAGGAGCTTGTAGCTCCTTCTTTCAACCTTAATCTACTCTGTATCAATTATCTGGATAATGAGCCGGAAGTTGAAATTAAACTTAGACTGATACGTGCATTGCCTACTTTTACAAGTTTTTGTGACACCAGCTCATTGGGATCAGGCTACATCACCGATCTTAACAAGTTTCTCAAGGAGTTCCACATCGCATGCTCAGGTATGAAGCCAGGGGGAGTCTCAGTGGAGTACCTTAAGCTAAAGGCATTTCCCTTTGCCTTATTAGATGCAGCCAAGGAATGGTTGTGTGACTTGTTTGTCGGCTCGGTCAACACATGGGAGAAAATGTAGTAGGCATTTCTAGAGAATTACTTCCCTCCCTCAAGAGCTGCTAACATTAGGAAGGAGATCTGTCGCATTCGATAAGACACAGGGGAGTCTTTACATATGTATTGGGAGCAATTTAAAAAGCTCTGCAATAGCTGTTCAAACCATCAAATAAGTGACTAGTTATTAATTCAATATTTATATGAAGGGTTGCTTCCTTTAAACAAGAATATGATAGACGCTGTGAATAGTGGAGCCTTGGTGAACAGGACATTGGAGGAAGCTAGTAACTTGATAGCAACAATGGCAGCGAACTCCCAGTATTGGCACAATCGCAGTAATGCTTCCTCCTAGACAAAGTAGGTAAAGGAGGTCTCCATCTCCAAGTTGGAGCAACAAGTTGCAAATTTGACTTCCTTAGTGCAGCAAGCAGTGATAGGAAAGCGGCCTACCAAGAATATGTGGTATTTGTACATTAGCTGACCATCCTATAAATGCACGCCCTTCCTTATAGGATGAATAACAAGTCAACGTAGTTGGGGGGTTCCAAGGACAACAGAGGAGGTATGACCTTTTTTTCCCACTTACAATATAGGGTGGAAAGATCATACCAACTTTAGGTATAGGAGCAAGGAGGTAGTTCTAATGCATACCAACCCAATTATCAGCAACAATAGCAGTAAGGATTTCATACACCACTAGGTTTCCATAAAAATCAACCACAATTTCTACCAAGGCCACCACCTTCACAACAACAATAAGAAAGAGGTATGTCCTTAGAGGAAATTGTTAAAAGCTTAGGGTCTAACACTCTTTAATTTTAGCAGGAAGGGAGAAGTGGTTTGAAAATTTTGGAAAATTAGGTCAGTCAGCTAACTGATGTCGTGGGGAAGCTGCAGGCCTAGAGTTCCATAAGATTACCTAGTCAACCTAAAAGGAACCCAAGAGAAGACGTTTGCGCCATTACTTTGAGAAGCAGCAAGGAGGTATAAGGGCCAAGAAAGGGGAAAGAGAAGGAAGAAGAAGAAGAAACTGGTCTAACAAAGAAGGAGGATCACCATCCTCAGGTAAGTACTTCACACCCTATTGTCAATAATTTACCTTCTGTTCCATTTCCATGTAAGTTAGCAAAGAATAAGTAACAGGAGATGGAAAAGGAAATATTAAAGGTCTCACAAAGTGGAAGTAAATATCCTCTACTGGAAGTAATTAAGCAAGTTCCACGATATGCTAGATTTTTGAAAGAGTTGTGCACCAACAAATGGAAGCTGAAGGGAGATGAGAAGATCAATGTGGACGGCAATGAATCAGCAGTCTTACAAAAGGAAGCTACCCCCACAAATGCAAGGATTTAAGTATCTTTACCATTCCTTGTAAGATCGGTAACATGAGGTATGAGAGATGTATGTTAGATTTAGGAGTTTTGATAAATGTTATGCCTTTATCTATTTTTAAAGCTCTTAATCTTAGTTCATTAAAGGATATCGATGTTATCATTCAATTAGCTAATAGATCTAACACATACCCTGAGGGGGTTATTGAGGATGTTTTAGTGTAAGTTAACGAGCTTATTTTCCTTGCAAATTTTTATGTCTTAGATATGCAGGATGAGGGCTCTTCGAGCCCTTCAACAATTTTGTTAGGAAGGTCATTCTTGAAGACATCTCGGACAAAAATCAATGTAGACAGCGGGGTGTTGAGTATAGAGTTCGATGGCAAGGTCATTTGTTTCAATATCTTGGATGCCATGCATTATGCATCAAATTGTGAGTTGGTTGCCAAGGTAGATATTCTTGACTCTTTGGTAGAACAACGGTCTCTTCTTTCTACCGGTGACCCTTTAGAGGTAGCCTTGACTACCCTGTAGGAGTAAAAGATGTCTAGATATTGGCAAAGCAAGTTCGAGTTGGGGGAGGACCTAAAGGAAGCAATTTAGGCACTTGAGATAAGTCCTTTTGGTAGGTATGTCCCCCACCTTTTATAATTGCCAATTAGTACTAATCGGTCGATACTTTGTATTGTGCAGGCACCAGAAGTGGATTTGAAGCCCTAACCAATTCACCTCAAGTATGCTTATCTAGGAACTAACAAAACACTTCCAGTTATCATAGCAAGTGATCTTACAAAGGTGTAAGAAGAAAAGCTCGTTAGTATGTTGCGAGAGTATAAGATGGCATTGGAACGGACGGTTGCGGATGTTAAAGGTATTAGTCTTTCTTTATGCATACACAAGATTTTTCTTAAGGAAGGAGCTACCCAGTCCATCAAGTGCAAAGACGTCTCAACCTATTGATGATGGAGGTGGTGAGGAAGGAAGTGAAGAAGTTGTTGGATGTAGGAGTAATATACCCCATCTCTGACAGTAAGTAGGTAAGTCCTTTGCAGAAGGTTCCTAAGAAGTCAGACATTATAGTTGTGGAGAATGAGAGCTGCAAGATGGTTTCGAATTAGGTGCAGAATGGATGGTGAGTTTATGTGGATAATCGCAAGCTCATCTCGATAAGTATAAAAGACCACTTTCCCCTACCCTTTATTGATAAGATGTCAGAACATCTTGCTGGTCGTGCTTACTATTATTTTCTTGATGGTTATTCATGTTATATTTAGGTTGTTATTGCTTCAGAGGACTAGGAGAAGATGACTTTTACATACCTGTAGGGCCCTTTGCTTACAAAAGGATGCCTTTTGGATTGTGTAATGCCCCCGCTACCTTTTAAAGGTGCATGGTAAGTATCTTTTATGAGTTTCTTGAGAAAATCATTGAAGTTTTCATGGATGACTTTAGCTTGCATGGGATTCATTTGAACAATGCTTGGATTACCTCATTTTGGTACTTAAACGATGTCTTGAAACCAGCCTAGTTCTTAATTCTAAAAAGTGTCATTTTATGGTTCAACAAGGGATAGTTTTGGGACATGTGGTTTCTACTAAAGATATTGAGGTTGATAAAGCCAAGATAGACCTTGTTTCTTCTTTGCCTTACCCCGCTTCTGTGCTGGAAGTTTGATCTTTTCTTGGCCATGTAGGGTTTATCGCAGGTTCATTCAGCATTTTTCCAAAGTTGCACATCCATTGTGTAGGTTGCTTCAGAAAGACAAAAAGTTTGTTTTTTATGAGCAGTGCAAGAAGGTGTTTGATGCTCTAAAGGGGAAGTTCGTTACTGTACCCATCTTAGAACCTCTAGATTGGAGTCTGTCATTTGAGCTCATGTGTGACGCCTCCAACCATGCCATTGGAACAGTTTTAGGTCAGAGAGTGGGGCCGATCCCTCATGCTATTTATTATGCCTCGAAGACCTTAAATGATGCCTAAGCAAATTACAACACCATCGAAAAAGAACTTCTTGTAGTAGTTTTTGCTTTGGATAAGTTTAGGTCTTATTTATTGGGCACTAAGATTACTATTTATTTTGATCATGTAGCTTTGAAGTACCTACTGGCAAAGAAGTAGGCAAAGCTAAGGCTCATCCATTGGATACTCCTACTTCAAGAGTTTGATATGGAGATAAAAGGATAAGAGAGGCTCGAAGAACGGAGTAGCAGATCATTTGAGCCACTTACTGGAGCATAATGCTGACACGGACTCTATCAATGATGATTTTCTAGATGAGCAGCTATATGCAGAGTTGACAGCTCCCTGGTACGCTGAAATAGTGAATTTATTGGTTTCTCATAAATTCCCTATAGATTTCACCAAGGCATAGAAGGAGAGGATAAAGAGACAAGAAAATTTTTATGTATGGGATGACCCTTACCTGTGGTGATTTTATGCAAATCAAGTCATCAAATGATGCATACCTAATAGTGAATTTCTTTCTATTTTGACATTTTGTCACTCTTATGCATGTAGAGGTCATTTTGGCCCAAAGTGAATAGTTTGCAATGTCCTAGAGTCTGGGTTTTACTAGCCATCTCTATTTCGGGATGCATATGATTTCTGTAGGACTTGTGAGAACTGTTAACGCATAGGTATGTTAGGTTCCCATAGGGAAATGCCTCAAACCCCCATATTAATTTATGAAATTTTTTATGTTTTGTGTATGGACTTTATAGGTCCCTTTCCTTCCTCATTTGGATTTCAATATATTATGTTTGCAGTTGATTACGATGGGTGGAAGCAAAAGCCACCCAAACTGATGATTCTCGAGTGGTTGCAGATTTCCTGAAATCCAACATTTTCTCAAGGTCTGGAGTCCTGTGAGCCATCACAGTGACAAGGGGACTCACTTTTGCAGTCGAACGATCGAGGCCCTTTTGAAGAAATATCAAGTGATGCATCGAGTCTTAACTACTTATCACCCTCGGACGAGTGATCAGGCTGAGGTATCCAACCGAGAGATCAAGTCCATCTTAGAGAAGACGGTTAATCCTAACAAAAAGGATTGGGTTTGTGCCTCAACAATGCCTTATGGGCATACAGGATTGCATACAAGACTCTAATAGGGATGTCACCATTCAGGCTTGTTTTTAGGAAGCCACGCCACCTTCCAATAGAGCAACAATACAAGGCTTATTGGACAATCAAGAAGTGTAACATGGAGTCAGAAGCTGTTGGTGCCCACAGACGATTACAGTTGCAAGAGCTCGAAGAGTTGCAATATGAAGCATTCGAGAATGCCCGGATTTATAAGGAGAAGACTAAGGCATTCTATGATCGCAACATCTCTAGGAAGACATTTGTGGTGGGAAAGAAAGTACTTTTATATCATTCATGCCTTAAACTCTTTCCAGGTAAGTTACGCTCCCGATGGATAGGTCCTTTTGAGGTTACCCAGGTATATCCCTATGGAGCAGTGGAGATTAGAAGTGCCAAGACAGGGAAAGATTTTAAATTCAATGGACATCATCTCAAGCCTTACTTTGAGGGATTTCAAATTCACAATGTGGATATGTTGGAGCTTGAAGCTCCAACATACATTGGTTAATATCGGTTGAAAGGGTCGAGCTTGTGTCCTTAACCAAGCGCTTGTTAGGAGACACCCCAACCTTATCCTTTCATTTTAGTTCTTTGTTGTTTCAGTTTGCTTTCATTTGAGTACCTTATTTGCTTTTTTTTGGTCTGTTTTTAGGAATGCAAAACCAGAGCTGTGAATTCTGCTTTCAAGTTATTGAGTCCTTTTTGATCCAGGGGAGTTAATCTGTTCTCATCCCCTTATGTTTTTATTAATTTTAGGACATTGGGGACAATGTCCCATTTAAGTGTAGGGGAGATGGTCAGTTTAAAATTTTTGCATTTTTGCACTTGGACTGTGATGAATGTTGAACCATGCCATTATGTAATAGTAGTTGGACTGAGAATTGAGTTGTGTGCTTGAATTTGAATTAGGCAACTTAAGTGGAAGGTGAATCATATGGATTGATTAAAGTAGTTAGTTGCATAAACTCAGTCAATAATTTGATACTTGGATGATTAGGTAATGTATGAAATTTTGATGGATTTTTATATAAACACATGTGAAGTTTTGAGCCTATATGACTGCATTTCATAGTCATTATGTTTCTTTGTTGTGTGTGATGCTCCCCTAGGAAGATTACCTTCAGAACTTGTATTGAACCAGTTTGAAACTACAAGATGCATGCTTTATGGAAATGATTAAGGCCTTCTTTGTTTTAAACCCTTAGATTAAATGACTCACTAACTCATTTTCCCCTTGCCAACCCCTTTGAGCCTTTTACCTTGTTTGTTTTTGAATTAATCACCTTACATTGAAACCTGAAAAACCCATTAGTCTTACCCTATCATAGGTTTAACGAACTAATAAGTGAGCATTTGATGTATATGATTTAGGGACTTTTGTTTTGTATTCAATTTTGAGATGTTTTGAGAGGCACTTCTACTTATGTTTTATTGATTTGTACTGCTATTATTTCCTTATTATTTTATTGTTATTCAAAAGAAAAAAAGAGAAAGAAAAAGAAGAAAAAGAGAAAAAAAGAAAAAGAAACGCATATTTTTTTATGTTATTGATTAAATGCTTCTTTGTTTATGTTGTTAAAGGAAACATAGTAGCATTAGTTAGTGATGAGTAGTTGTAGTTCATGGTATGTATATACATATCTCAGAATTTGTGTTTGGTTGCCCCTTCTTACTTAGTACTTATTTAATACTTGTGAGTTACCCTTTGATCTTTTTACCTTGCCTTAACCCAAACCCCATTATAACCTTTAGTAAAAGCCCTTTTTGATCTATGATAACATGTAATCTATGTGGTAGAGAATTGGTGAATTTGCAAGCCTATGGTAGTGTCGTATCTTAGAGGGAGTATTGAGTGAAACACCGACCTTAAACACTTGAGTGAAATGAATGAACATCGTGAGGAAAATCTATCTTAGTTTTATTTTATCTTTGATCAATGATGTCTACCTTTGACTTTGTTTATATGCATTGATGAAAAGATTATCATATATGTAGTAGCTCGATACTTGAGTTTGTCGAAGTTCGAAGGATTGCATATACTCGATCTTTTTTTAAAACAAATTGACAGAATATCTTGGTTATTTTTAAATTGCTTGAGGATAAGCAATAGTTCAAGTGTGGGGGTATTTGATAGGATTGAATCATCTTATATTTTCTTATGCATTTCAATGTCTTTTTAATCCTATTGTTGTGTTTAAACACTCAATTTGTGTTCATCTTGTGCTTACATATAGATTAAAGGAGTGAACACATATATATGCTAAAAGGAAGAAGTTTAACAAAGTTTAGAGAGCCATCCATGGAGGAGAGACCACCAAAGGAATTCAGAGGAGAATCAAAGAAGACCCGGGAAATAACCCAAGGCCACGATCGTGGCAAATATTGAACACAGGGCCACGATCATGGCCTTATGCACAGACAGACACGAATAGCCTTCGAAACTTAAATTTTTAAAGGACTTTTTGGACTTTTGAGGCACAGGAAAATCTTAGGTTTTACCCTAAATGGAGCATACTATAAAAAGAAAGAGAAGAGGCTCTAAAAGAGTAGCCTCCAGTCTCCCACGTTTAGAAAAACTCTAAGAAGAGAAAGAGACTCTCAAAATCTGCTATTTTTGGAAAGCTCCAAGAAGAGAGGAGGAACCAGCAGAGAAGTTTTTGTTATTTTCCATAAGCTTAGCTATTCTCTTTTAGTTTCAATGCTTTATTTTCATATTCATTCAATTAGTTTAAAGCTTTCTTAGCGTTAATCACATTTTTACATGTCCTAGAATATTTAGAATGAATGTTTGATGGATTTTGTAGTTAAACTTTATGAATTCTATAGAAAATCTTTATGTTATATCAATGGATGTTTATTCCCTCAATTTTCCAGTTTTAATCTTAGTTGTTTGAGCTTATTTATGTGATTTTTCAGATCTGAATATGTTGGGCATTTAAATGTCTAATGGTTTACGTTATGAGTTTTTGCTTATTTGTGATACTCTTGATTAATTTGTGCTTAGTAGTTAGGATTTATGCATGTCCTTAGATTCATGATCAATTAATTTGGGATTTTATGTAAGTTGGGTGTGGTGGAATTTTCATTTTGATGCAATTAGTTTAAAGTTTATAATTTTGGTTATGAGTTAATGTTGAATTTCAGTTTTTATCACTTCATTTATAATTTCCAACTTGTTTTATTTGATTGAGTATGGGTTTTGTTTATTTAATATCAATTGTGCTTAATATGAACATGTGTGGTTAGACTACTTAGGGGTTTGGAGATACTATAAGGATGAAGGGATGGGAATTGTGAGAATGGAGTTGAATTTGTTTTAAATTGGTGCTTATAGGTCTAGGTTGGTTTGGGATTTAAGATAAATGTCAGGAATTGCTTATAGACTTGATCACCCTTTAGGTAACTTTCTAATCGAAAGGCTAAGGTTGAGCTTGTGATATGTAATAGTCCATAGTGATTCTCGAAAGTAGCAATAGGTTAGTTGAATTTGTCAGGATAGTTAATCAACTAATCTAGGATCCCATACATTTAGGTTACACCTTCCAAGCTTATGAGTAGATGGCCTAAGTTAGTTATTTCGTAGTGCCTAATTCATCTTTGCTATTAAACTTAAAAAAGCTATTCTAGGTTATAGTGGAGATCGGGGCATTTCTAGAGCTTATTAGTTTTACCTATTTTAAAGAGTCGAGAGCTTAATCGAGTCCACAGGCTAACAACATGATGAGAGTACCCTTTTGTTTAGATTCAAGGATTAATGAACATCCTAGAATCCCAAAGAAATCTCCAGCCCACCTCTTTACCATTGCTATTAAACTTTTTTAAATTTGCTTCGTGCCTGTCTTTTTGGTTACCTTCGTTGCATATTAGTTGTCTCGTCTTCATCATTTCAAGGTATTTTGTTTTCTGTTATTACAAAATTTGAAATAGCATTTTCATCATAGCTCTCTGTGGTTCGACCTTAGCTCACCATTTACTGCATAGTTTGGTAGTTAGGAATTTATTATTTGGTAGTTAACGATAGGCTATTAAACAAGAAAAAGAAGGATTAGAGTAAGAGGAGATGAAGAGTCTACATTGTAGAAAACCAAGTGAAGTGCAAGTCATGGCCATGACATAAGGTGTTATAGGTATGATTGATGCATGGCCATGACACAATGTGTCATGGTCATGACTCACCTTGCATGGGTTTGAATCAAGTAGTCATGCCCATGACACAACATGTCATAGCCGTGACTTTCACACATATATGTTTCCCGAAACCTTAGTTTTTAATGTAAATAGACACGTAAAGGCAGAGAGGTTTATGAAAGTTTTGGTGTGTTTTCAATACAAAGGGGTCTAGAATTTCAGGAGCTTCGGGAGAACATGAAGAGGGCGGCAAGCTCTCCACCATGAGAAGACCCATGGAGGGGTTGCTTTCAATGCCAATTCGGAGGTGACATTGACGCTGACAACCTAGTTAATTGTATTTCTCCTTATATTTGTTGTTTTCTTTCTCTCTTTAGGCATTGATTATGTTATTAAATGTGTATGGATTTGAGTATTGCAAAAAATGATTTTAATGCATTCATTAGATCATTTTATTACAAACTCATTGCTAGAATATTCAATGTAATTCATAATTGTTATGTTGAAATTCATTTATAGCGACTAATGGTTCGTAATCATTAGGGATAACATAACCTAGAGTAAATGACCCATCGTATATGGTTGTTGCCTTGATTAATCAGTTTTCCTAATTCGTAATGCTACTACCTAATTGAATCTAGAGATCGTATCCTAGGTTATTCGATAGTTAGGTTTAATTAACGATTGTATCTCGATTAAGCACTACCTAAGGGAAAACTCAGGTTAACAAATTAACCCACGATTAATAATTTCTAAGAGAGGTTTCAGAACAACAAATCATTGAAATTTATTTAATTAGGGTATAGGTTGAGATTAAATCAAAGAAATGAATTCGCAACGAATTCACTGCTTTCACCATTTTTACATGTTTTCTTCAATTTGCTTTTCTTAGTTAGTTTAGTTTTAATTTATTTTCTTAAACCAGACAAAACTCCTATAACCTAAACACTGATTAAATTCATTTTATAAACTTTACACACACTCCCTATGGGATCAACCTAAACTCACCACTGCTACCATAGTAGGTCTAGTCTATTTTGACTAGCATTATGACACGATACACTTCCCAACAACGGCGCCAAAATTGATGATATAACATCATAACACTAGTCAAAATAAACTAGATCTACTATTATAGCAGTGATGAGTCTAGGTCAATCCCACAGAGAGTGTGTATAAAGTTTATGAACTAAAATCAATCAGTGTTTAGGTTATGATGGGATTTGTTTGGTTTAAGAAAACAAAATAAAACTAAACTAACTAAGAAAAGTAAATTGAAGAAAACATATAAAAATGATGAAAGCGGTGAATTTGTAAAGAATCTAGTTTTTTGGTTCAATCTCAGCTTACACCCTAATTAAATATATTTCAATGATTTGTTATTCTCAAATCTCTCCTAGAAACTATTTGTAACATCCCACGATTAGGGTTAAAACCCTAGGATGCTTTATAAATAAGAATTTGTTGAGACTTTAGAAATGCATTTCATGCATTATAT
>JAOTAY010000004.1:16627562-16647939 GCA_025629805.1 Erythroxylum baracoense
TTATTTAATATATTTTATTTTATTTTATTTAATATATTAATTCTATTTAATATAATATTATGACTTGGTCATAGTTGATATTACAAAAAATTATTGAGGGTATATTAGGTAGTTTACATTTATTAGGTTACGTTCCATCCTAAACCTTCCGAATCGGAGGTTTCTTATTTTCACTGTTTAGGATGGAATGGAACGTAACATGAAACCCTCCGCTTCTATCTCATTCTATTTCATTCCATTATGAAACTTTCAACCAAACAATAAAAGCGTGTTACGTTCCATCTCCTTCTATCTTCAACCTCTCAATCAAACATAGCCTAAGACGCAGGAAGGTTTTAGCCATACGTTTAGTTTAGTGCGCTGATAGCCAAGTCTTTGTCCTTCCGTACGTGGACTGAAAGTGGCAGTTCAATAAAGTCTTCGGGTCCACCCATTATTCTTAGGCACGATTTATAAAATAGTTTAAATTATTTTCGGATTATTAAGATGAAAATAAAAATTTTCAAATAAAACTCTTCATATGATATGCTTAAGTTGGAGACATTTATATATAAACAATATTAAACACACCTATCTTTTCAACCCTTTATATAAAAAATTGCAAAAAAAGCTTTTAAAAATAATTATAAAGTGTTTTTTAGGGTAAAGAAATATATATATATATATAAATATCTTGTATTAGATAGTTTTTAAAAAATCTCTATTATTTAAATTTAAGATAATTGTAACTCAAACCAATTAAATAAATAATTTAAGATAATTGTACATAAGCAACTTGAGGTTTTATTCCAAACACGAATATATGTATTCAATTCAATTTTGATACTTTAAAAATTAATATTATTGACCTTATCATTATTTTAGAACAGTATAAAAAAACATCGTATGTTAATACTTCACCTAGACCTAAATTTATGCGTAAGACATGACGTCACCGAACGCCACCTTTGACCATATAAGCTACGCTACCGTCAGTTGTTCTATTCTTGTCATATTCGTGTGGAGATAGGATTTTTTTTATAAATATTTTATTTAATAACACATATAGATAATAAAAATAAAAATGAAATTAGTTTTCATTAATTTAAGTAAATATACACTAAAAATATCAAATTATTATTTTAGTACATAAAATTTTGAGTATACATTAATATGGCGAATTAAAAAAAAAGTTTTAGAATGACTAATTCTAGTTTGAGCCTCATCACATTTTAATCAAATAGGTCAAATAACTCAATTAATTATTTAGTCATTAAATAAAACAATAATATTTTATTACGATTTTTTCTTTGATACAAATTCGATTTGAGTCATAATCAATTCAAATTTAACTTTAGATTAAATTAAATCAAACTAATTTTGTTATTTTTAATAATGAATTATCACTTGATAATATATGGCCTGGTGTATTATTGTAATTAAATAAATAACTATCTTTCCGAATTACTTGGCGTGAATGCTCCGAGAGGATCTTCAAAATGCATGACACTTGACACTTATGTCATATGTTCAATTTTAAAAGGACTACTAAGTTGAATAAATTAATTTTAATTTAATTAACATTATACCTACCCTTCTCAGGTCTCTCTTATTTTAAGCCTCATTTAAACATAATCGGCACAAGATCTTTAAGTGTTTTTTTAGGATACATGCATTCATTGACATTTTTTTGGATATAAGTGAATTTTTAATGTGATTAAAGTGTGAATTTTAGATAATTAAACTGGTGTGTATTAAAATAATAATAATAGTTATTTTTCGAAATTTTTAGTGAATTGTGGATTAATTGCATTGGATAATTAAATTGGTGTGTATTAAAATAAATTCCACATTTTTTGAGACATTTAGGATATTTAGAAAAGCTATTGAAAATTTGAGGTAATTCATATTAAGAAAAATAAAGAAATTAAGAGACAAATTATGGAGTGACAAATGGATCAATAAATGTGTGACATTTGAACAAATTACTAAGTGACAAGTGGTAGCCTTATATTAATGACAAATGGGCTACAGGCAAGAGTGACATGTGTCAAGCCTTAAAGAGAGACACCTAGGCATTAGGAGAAATGTTTTTGCAGCTCTTTCCTTGTTTTCACCGAAAGTCTTCTTCTTCACAAAAGTTTCTTTTTATTGTTTATCATCGAAGACACCATCTTGCTCACTTATGAACATTGGCTTTTGGATAATTTGTCAAGGTTACACCTTATGAAGTTTTCTGTCATTAGAGGTTTTAATTGTTGCATAAAAACCCCTATTTATCCATCACCGAAACCAGTTGTTTGCTCTCCTAACTTCTAGAAAATTTCTGAAGAGAGAGAAGCTTAATCAAGTAAGTTTTATGATAGTGTAAATGATTTCTGTTGAGGTTTTAATGTTTGTAACTGGATGCATGCGTAAATGGATTACATTTTCATGCTTGTGGATTGCTGCATGCGTAAATGGTGTTGATGCATGTGTGGGTGGTGATGGAAGAAGCAAATTCGGAGATATGAATAATTAGATGAAAGTTTGAAGTGAGCTAGAGTATGAGATATGAAGAATTTTACTAAATATACGTCTGTATTTAGGGCATAACTTGATTTGTAAATATCCAAATTGGATGGAATTTGATTCAGAGTAAACTAGAGACATATAACTACATTTTTCATGAAGGAATAGAATTCGAAATATGTCCTTAAGAGTCTAGAAATTTGGCTTGAAGATGAAATTTGTGTTCTGCCAAAGTGTGAAAATAGTATGTGAATTTTTGATTATAACTTGAATGATACTGAACCAAAATTGCATGAAATTAGCTTCATTAGAAACTTAAGGCATAAAGAAACAAATTTTCAAGAGAATGTTTTGCCTAAATCCTTCATATTCCTTGTCAAAATGACCATGAAAGATTGACCCAAAGGTCTGTTTTGGGAAGAGTTGGGAGAAATTGGAATAAAAGGTAGTGCACGATGCTGTATGACAGTTTTGAACATCCTTCATTCTTTTGGCTATAACTTCTTCTTCCGACCTAAAAATTATAACACATTTTTCTTCCTCTCTATAAAAATATATAGCCATCTGAAGTCATTCGGGAAAGATTTGATTGATGAATTTAAGATGAAAATGAGGAAGTGAACTGGAATATTTTTATTGAACATATTCTTAATTCAAATCAAAGTAGAGTTATACGGCTACAACTTTCTTGAAGAAATCTAAGTTTAAGTCTGTCTCTAAGCATTTCAAAATCTGGCTCGAAATTTAGTCTTGACTGAGGTTGTAGTACTACCCGAGATAAAAATCATGTCCTGTTGATATTGAATAAACTGTATTGATAGAAGCCGAATTAGACAAAAATATCTTCACAAAAGTTGTATTTCATTCTCTTATCTTTCAATTGGTATTAAGTTTGTAATTTTTAGATATCTGAGTTGAAAGATATGAGTTGTATAATTTGAGGGTATGATCTTGAACTAGCCAAAAGTTCAATTATACATAATCTGTGATATTGCAAGCATAACTCATAGAATATTGAACCAAATTGGATGATTTTAGAGTCATTAGAAACTTAAGACATGGGAGAACAATTTTTCAAAAGGAAGTGTTGCTAAATTACTTCATTTTTTTGATGTTAATAATCATGCAAAGTAGACCCGAAAGTATGTTTTTAGACAAATCTGGATTTATCAATTGAGCATTGTGGTACGAATGAACATTGTGACAAGAAATTGAATAAAGAACCTGGAATTTGTCATGAACATGCATTGTACATATTCAGTATACATGAATGTGCATTTATAAACTCATAATTGTGCAAAATTGTGATGTGTGTATGAATCATATGTTATAGAGGATCATATTGAGGGACATCATCCAGATATTGCCAGGACTTCAAGGCAATAAACTAAAAGGAGCATATGTAAGTCAACCTAGATGATCTTCCTAGGATTGATTGTTTGATTTATTCTGTTTAACTTCCAATTATTGAACTGTTGTGATCTGAATATGAATTCCAGACTTAAAGGTATGAGTAGTTTATTAGTCGGGAATGTATTGGAAGTGTTATACTTGCATCTGATAATTGAATGATATGTGTTGCCTTTGAATTCTGAATGCTCAACGAAGGTTGAATGCCGGATTGAGGTCCGATGATTTATGAGATTCTGTTTGTGCTTCATATGTGAATGTCATTCATGGCATATTCTGTTATTTGATGCGTTTCATAAAATGCATGTTCAGATAAAGGCATTGTGACTAGAGTAGCCAGTTGAAAGAGCTATAAGCTCAGTATTCTGCACGTAAAACGCTGCTCCATAATTTCTGTTCTGACTGAGCACAATGAGCCAGTATCTATTTCTGTATCTGAAAGGCACTCGGTCACAACAAATAATAACAAATCGAGAGTCTCATATGCATCTGTATTTGAATATTATGATTATGAATTATATGCTTGTGAATTCTTTCAGAAGTTGTGATGTTAAAGTGATATATTATGATAATGTGATTGCTTGGGTTTCAAATTCTTGAAGAAGGTATGTGAATTGTGTGACATACTTTATGCCTTATTTTGATAGAAAATGTTGTAAATCTGATTGGTTGTATGATATCTGTGAGTGCCTAGAGTGAGATCATCAATGATGGGTCTCTCATTGAGTTTGCAAAAATTCATCCAAAATTTGCAACGTGATTTTATAAGTACGAGATAGGGGACTTAGATTTTAAGATTTTCTAGAAGCACGTTTTAGACTAGATATGGATTAAAGGTCTGTCAGCTGACATCAAAGGAGTTGTAGATTTCATTTTATAGTTTCTTTGATATGTAGAACTTCTGTTATAAAGGTTTGTAAGCTACTATGTATTAATGCAATGACAAGTTGAGTTTTGTTTTAAACATTGTATTTTGTCACTGTTACATATATAGTCGATGCCATGTTTAAATTGGATATATACTGCGATGTTATAAGTGAAGGTGAGATAGTTAACACGCCATTATTATAGATTATATACTGGAACGTCCTCAGGGTGTTCCGATATCTAATTTATGGTAGTGGAGGTGCTAAAAGTTTTTTGTATCAGAGCATGGTTTGGCATCTGTAGGGACTTATAAGAGATTTGAGACATGATGAATAATGAGAAACCCAGTTTATGATCACAACTATTTGTTTTTGGTATTGGTCATCTGCTATAGGCAATCAAGTTGGAGAGTCAGCTGATATAGAGTCTGTAGGAGTTAATAGAGAGTCTCTTGTACCTGAATTTGCTTAAATGCCTCCGAGAATCCCGAAGAGGCGAGAAAGAAGATATGATAAGCTGAGAAAGTAGGGGGTGTGGACTTCTATGGAAATACAGACCCTGTTGAGGCAGAAGGGCGGTTAGAAAGAATTGAAAGGGTGTTCGATCAGATGGACTATGAGGCAGATGAGAGATTTGATTATGTTGTCTTACTACTACAGGATCCAGCATATCAGTGGTAGAAGACTGCTCTAGGCAGTACCACCAGACCTTGTGGTTTGACCTGTGGAGATTTTTTGAGGGTTTCTAGAGAGATTTATACGCCTAAGATTTATCTGGATAGAAAAATGAAAGAATTTATGGATCTGAAGCAAGGCAGACTCATAGTGGTGGAATATGAGATAAGATTCAATGAGTTAATGAGGTATGCAACTGTAATGACCCCAACTGAAGAAGACAAATGTAGATGGTTTGAGAATGGGTTGAATAGCTCTTTCTAATTTGGGTAGTTTCACAAAACTGCGAGCAGCCTTATGCAGAATTGAGCAGTTATTAAAAGATGGTCAGGGAGAGTACAGACAAGAGTTTAAAAGGAAGAGGCAGGTTGAATATCAGGCTGATTCTAGCAGAAGCTTCAGTAAATGCCAGAACAGATCGTCTCGATTCCAGACTAGATCGAGACAATCAAGATTTAAACCAATAGGTGGATTTGTTCAAACAGATAGAGGTAGAGGATTTGGATCAGTGTCAAGAGGATAGTCACAACAGATGCCTAATTATGAATATTGTGGTAAGAAGCATGGTGGTCAGTGTTGGAGGTTATCGGGAGCTTGTTTCTGTTGTGGCTCTATAGAGCATCAGATTAGGGATTGCCCCGAGACTTTGGGACCACGGTCTGGGATGAGAGGAGGAACAATAACTGAGATAACTGTATAGCATAGTAGAGCTATCAATTCTAGACATAGAGGCAGAGGTAGAGGTAGAACTCAGTCAGTAGGGCCCAGTGTTAGGACCAAGGTGTGGAGTAATCAGCCGCAGTCTCAGGCTAGGGTCTATGCCATTATCGGATAGGAGGCACAGAACTCCCCAGATATGGTAGCAGGTGTGTTTAATATTTTTAATTTTAAAGATTTGTATTGGTAAATCCATGATCTACACATTCATTCATCACACTGTATCTGGCATCTAGATTACATTGTAAGAGAAAAATGTTGAATACTGGTTTAGTGGTAAGTACTCCAGTGGGTAGCACAACGGTGATTGGTGAGGTATGTAAAAGGTGCCTAGTTTGGATTGATCAGGTAGAGTTAGAAGCTGATTTGATCATATTGCAGTTGAGAGAGATAGACCTCATCTTAGGTATGGATTGGTTCATTGCTCATAGGGTAGTGATAAATTGTTATACTAAGGAGGTAGTTCTTGAATCCCCTAATCAGCTGAGAGTGGTCTTTCGAAGAGTTGGTCAGGCAGTGCTAGCCCAACTAATTTCATTCATGAGTGCTTTGAGATTGATTCGAGGTGGATGTGAGGCTTATCTAGCTCACGTAGTTGATACCTAAAATGAACAAACCATTCAAGATATTCCTATTAATAGGGAATTTCTGGATGTGTTTCCTGCTGAACTACCAGGATTATCCTCAGAAAGGGAGACGGAGTTTACTATTGATCTTGTTTCAGGTACCGCTCCTATATCAATTCCTCCATATAGGATGACACCTATAGAACTGAAGATCCAATTATAGGAGTTGTTAGATAAGGTTTTATTAGACCCATTGTGTCACCTTAGGGAGCTCCAGTATTGTTTGTGAAGAAGAAGGATGGAACTCTTAGATTGTGTATTGATTATCGGCAGTTGAATCGGGTAACAATTAAGAATAAGTATCCATTGCCGAGGATTGATGATTTGTTTGATCAGTTACAAGGAGCTCAGGTGTTCACAAAGTTATACTTGAGATCGGGATATTATTAGTTGAAAATAGATTTCATTTTGTAGTTTCTTTGATATGTAGAACTTTTGTTATAAAGGTTTGTAAGCTACTATGTATTAATGCAATGACAAGTTGAGTTTTGTTTTAAACATTGCATTTTGTCACTGTTACATATATAATCAATGCCATGTTTAAGTTGGATATATACTGCCATGTCATAAGTGAAGGTGAGATAGTTAACACACTCGAATGTCCTCAGGGTATTCCTGTATCTAATTTATGGTAGTGGAGGCGCCACACTATTAATCGTAGGTTAATCTATTAACCCGAGCTTTCCTTTAGGTAGTGTTTAAGTAAGATACCTAACTATCAAATAACCTAATATACGATCTTTAGATTCAATTAGGTAGTAGCATTACGAATTAGGAAAACCGATTTATCAAGGCAACAACCACATATGATGCCTCATTTAACCTAGGTTATATTATCCCTAATGATTACGAACCATTAGTCGCTATAAATGAATTTCAACATAACAATTACGGATTACATTGAATAATCTAGCAATAGGTTTGTAATAAAATGATCCAACGAACGCATTAAAATAATCTTTTCACAATATCCAAATCCATACACATTAGATAACATAATCAATTTCTAAAGAGAGAAAGAAAACAACAAATATAAGGAGAAATATACTTAGTCGGGCTGTCGACGTCGATGTCACCTTCGAATTGACATCGAAAAGTTACCCCTATATGGGTCTTCTCATAGTGGAGAGCTTGCTGCCCTCTTCATGCTCTCCTGAAACTCCTAAAGTTGCACACCCGTTTTGGTTGAAAATACACCAAAACTTTCATAAACCTCTCTATCGTCACTTGTCTATTTACATTAAAAACTAGGATTTCAGGCAGCATATATGTGTCATAGCCGTGCATCATTAATCATGCCCATGATTCACGATCGTGACTTGCACTTTACTTGATTTTCTATAATGTATACTCTTCATCTTCATACATTTTCTTGTCTCCTCTTATTCTAATCCTTCTTCTTCTTGTTCCATGGAGACAAGTGAGTGTGAATCTAAAAAACACAACTCAAAGATTGTGCTTTCGACTCACTTGAGCTCTTTTACTTCTGAATTATACCTAAAAATATATAAGAACTATAGTGAGTATCTTAAACATTTTCATATCATTAATCACCAAGTGTAAAGGGTTAAATGTATTAACAATTAAGCACATATCATACAATCACCCATATTTTTCAATCTATAGCTACTGCTCTTAAAAAGAAAAGTAGCTATCTTGGTATAGGATATATTGTTACTATGCTTGTTGTTTACTATGGTGTTGATGTTGAAGAACTAACCATTATTTTTCTTGGGATTTTAAATAACTCACTTAAGGTGAGCTGAAATCTTGGCAGTCCATCATATGGAACTTTGAGCTATTAGTTTTAAAACTTATGTTAAATACAAGGCACGATAAACTAGTTCAAGGTTTGCACTAGTACAACAGCAACCTGAGGTCTAAAAATGTGAAGACACAAAAGATGACAAAGAGGAAGGTTGGGAGAAGGTCTTCAATTTGGTCTTCGATAATAACAAACTTCTAAAGGAGATGGCGCAAGAATAGCAATGATAGTGATGTGATATCAAGAAGATTTACAAATACTTCATTATTCAAGGTATTCACATTTCTTCTCCAACACCGTCACCACCTTGAACCTTTTCTTTCTATTATGTCTTGTCATTTTTATTTTCATATATGTGTCGTTTGTTTTCTCAAACTGAGAAAAATATGCTGTCTAAGTGTTGGGAGGTTTGTGCATTAACATGTCATATGTGTGAATTTTGCATACCATATTATGTTAGTTTTTGAATTAGGATGACATTTTGTGAACATTTTGTTGCATATGTATGAATTGTGTGAATGTGTCAATTCAAGAATTTGATGGAATTAGTTTAGCTTTGAACATGGTTATGTAATTTACAAAGGTAAATCGAATTCTAAATTTTATGATTTAAGTATCTTTGGATTAATATATATGATAATTAGGATATGACATCTATTTAGTTCACTTTAGGAAAATTGTCATATACATTTATAATTAGGAGTCAATAGAATTAGTTAGCATTACTAGTAACATTTCATGAGAATAGTTTACTAAAAAGAAATGAGATAGGCCAAGAAATTAAACAAAAGAAAAGATAAAGTATGTGTTAAATAAATAACTATTTCGCTGCCCCCTTTTGAAAAGAATTGAGTTAGGAATAGAGCTGGTAGCTAATTGAGGATGTGACATAGTTGAGTAGCAGGGGGCATTCACAACAAAATGTTTGTCTTTCGTATTAAAAGGCAATAATGACATTTCGACTAAGCTAAATAATAAAAACGTGGCCTAGTTGAGTAACCGAAGAACATTAACAATAAAATGCTTGCCTTCGCATCAAAAGACTAGGTTAACGTTAAAGGAAAATAAAAAAGGTGTTTTAATAAATAATACCTACTGATCTT
The DNA here is from genome assembly GCA_025629805.1 of Erythroxylum baracoense. Lineage (NCBI taxonomy): Eukaryota > Viridiplantae > Streptophyta > Magnoliopsida > Malpighiales > Erythroxylaceae > Erythroxylum > Erythroxylum baracoense. Next base: position 16,637,215 of record JAOTAY010000004.1, read on the forward strand.
TTAAAATAACAAAAATTTTCATAAAGCAATACTTAGTGATAGTTGCATTTTTTTGATTAATTACCAATTATAAATGTATGTTTAAAAGTACCATAAGTGTACGAATAAGGTGATTGTATTTTGATTGATATGTATGTTCAAGTTAAAGTACCTAAACATGAAAGGAATATGTTAGTATGTTGGCATAATTTGAATGATTGATGTTTGTGGTTAAATTAATCCCATAAGATTCAATGCCATTGTAACATTATTGCATGTTATATGAATGTGTGCTTATGTGTTTTTTGTGTTTGTTTCTGTTTCTGTTTTTGTCTTTTCTTAAGGACAAGAAAAAGTTTAGGTGTGGAAATACTGATAGGTATAATTTATACTACGTTTTAATAGGTGTTTTAGGTGTTTATCAGATGATTATTGTATGTATATGCTTAGAATTGTGTTAATGTGAGTGATTGTTTATATTCTAAGTTTTGTTTAGTTTAGAGCATGATTTCAATCTTAATTTTATGTTTCTTGAAGTGTTTGATGTGTGTATTAGTGTTGGAAATTAAATAATTAAAGAACAAAAAAGATGGAAGTGCATGGGGATGTATAGGCAAGATCATGATCTTGACAGAGAGAAATTTCCCATAGTCACGATCATGGCTTCCTATTCCTTGGCGCAAGTTTTTTCATCTGTTTTAGGATTTTGGGGCACTTTTGGAACCAATTAAAATGGGAGAACTCTAGTTATACCCCGAAGACCCTAATACACTATTTAACAATGTTAAACACACTAAAAAACACAGCAGCCAACACACCAAAGTGGATTAAACAAAGGAGATCAAGAAGAACGTCTAGGAATTCCAATTTTCCATATCAAGACCTAAATAAAGTTTTTCTTCTTTTCCTTTAGCTATTTCACCAATCCTGACGTGTAATATGAATTCCAGTATGTTTAACATGTTCATGAGTTTCCAAATTTCAAATTAGGGTTTATTCTAAATTTATTTTATGACTTTGATTATTATTGATTCAATACATATTTTGGTGTTGATATAAATGTGTGTGCTTATACGTGACAACAAATCGAGAGTGAGTCAAAAGTAATCAGATTAGATTATGCAACAAGAGTTGGCAGTTTAATAAGTCCCGCAATTATCAAATTAACATTCATTTAAAGAGAGATCTTGTGTGAGAAATTAATTATCCAATAGATAACTTCGTATTTAATTGAAAACGTTAGGAATAAGTTTGTGAATCAAGGGGTTGCAAATATGGAACTTTCAAATTTAGTTAGAATTAATTGATTAGGTCTTGAGAGAGAGTAATCAATACATTAAGAAATTTGGAATCAACATATAATTGGATCAATAATAGTTAAGGAAACAAAATAAAGAAAGAATAAGTCTTAAGCATTCATCTTTGATCAAACCGTAAATTAATTTAGTAGCCCACTTCTTAATTGATTTAATTGCTTTGTTTATTATTCGATTTCAATTGCTATTATTTATTTTTATTAAAATCAATTTCTTTTGATATTAAAATCAATTTCTTTTGACCGTAGACAAACTTAGGTTTGAATTGGTTTTTGCATATCCTCATAGAAATGATACCTTTCAATACTACAATAGACAATATGCATACTTGCGAGTATTGAGAGTTTTATTAGCTATATAACTTGCTCAACTAGTTATCACTCACGAATGTACTCAAAAAGGGGGAGGAAATCGGACTGGTTAGATCATTTTGTAGTTGTCTTTGAGAAGCTTAAATAGGTGATAGCTTCCGAACCAATTCTGCGATTGCTTAACTTCGAGCTTCCCTTCGAAGTTCAAATTGATGCATCTGATAAAGCAATTGACGACATGTTGGTTCAAGAAGGACATCAAATGGCCTTCAAAACCAGGAAATTAAATAAGACATAATAGAAATACTTGACATATAAGAAGGAAATGGTTATGGTAATTCATTGCCTAAGGGTGTGCCATGTTTATCTACTAGGTCCTAAGTTCGTGATGCAAACTGATGATTTGGAGAATACTTTCTTCAAGGTGTAGAAGAAGATGTCAGCCAAGTAAGCAAGATGGTAGGAATTCTTGGTGGAATATGATTTTGTTTAGGAACTCAAACCTAGATGAAGTAATCAAGTGGCAGATGTGCTTAACTCGAAAGAAATTATAGCTGCACTATATAATCTATCTAGAACTAAGATAGATTTTATGGACATAATTCGACAAAGTGGGAAGCTTGATGCTACGTATTGTCGATTAGTGCAAGAGGTGCAAGATGGGGTTACTAAACGAGATTGGTTGGATGATGGCTTTATTGTGGCGAAAGGAGGCAGATTGTATGTGTCTAATTTCGGTGGATTATGAAGAGAATTGATGAAGGAATCACATAACTTTCCATGGGCAAGACATCCTAGCAGGGAAAGGATGTTGGCTCTTTTGTCCAGATCTTATATATGGCTACAAATGGAGTAAGAAGTTGAGACTTACTGTAAAACTTGCTTTGTATATCAACAAGATAAGGTGGAGAGGCAAAAGGAAGCAGGACTACTCTAGTCCCTCCCCATTCTGGAAAGCCCATGGATGTCAATGTCTATGGACTTTGCTGAAGAATTTACAAAGGTAGATGGCAAAGACTTAGTATTAGTTGTGATTGATCAGTTTTCTAAGTATACTATCTTCTTAAATACGCCATCCTTTTGTATAGCAGAGATAGTGGCTAATTTATTTTACCAAAATGTTGTTAAACATTTTGGTATTCTAACATATGTGGTGAGTGATACAGATTCACGATTTAGTAGTCAATTTTGGCAACATTGTTCAATGTGATAGGGCAGAACTTAAGTTCTCTACTGCTAACCATCCCTAACACAGATGGGCAAATAGAAAGGATAAATGCACTGTTGGAAGATTATTTACGACACTATATGAGTGCAAGTCAGAAAAATTGGTTGAATCTACTAGATAGTGCACAATTTACTTATAACCTTCATCGATCTTCTGCAATAGAAAAAGTCCCTTCGAACTGTTCGTAGGGCATCAGCCTAACTCCCTTTGAATATGTCTTAGGAAATCAACCTTTGACTCCTTTGGAGATTACTAAATAACAACTTGGTGGTAAGTATCCATCTGCCTATAAATTTGTGAGGGATCGACAAGAACTATTGGAAGACAACCTTTGAAAAGTTGTGCGAAGGATAGAGAAATATGGTAATCAGCATAGACGTCCTTTAGACTTTGTTATGGGTAACAAAATGTTATTGAAGTTAACACCTCAAATATGGAAGAAAATCAGTTGAAAGTCGACACACAAAGGCCTAATTCTGAAATATGATGGTCCATTCAAGGTTATCAAGAAAGTTGGTAAGGCGAATTATCGACTTAACTTACCCGAAAGGCTGAAAGTTCATCTTACGTGAGTTATTTGTGCAGGTTTTATCATAACGATGAAGATCCAGAGAGGAGAAAACAGAGGCGTGCACCTCCAAATGTGCAAATTCAATATGATTGAAAAGATTCTTGATCATAGACAATTAGTACAACATAAGAAGAATTGAAAGACTAAATTTCTTGTGAAATGGAAAGGTAAAGATGTAACGAATGCAATATAGCGGAAGTACCTTTCTCTATAGCAATTTGAAGACATTTCCACAAAAACGTTGGCTCCCTTTGGTGGGGTCGGTTTGTAAGGTCCCTTTGTCCCTTTGATAATATGTAGCCACAAAACCATATGTTATGTACGTTGGAATTATTTAAGGTGTGCTGGAAAAGGGAATTGAGTTACTAAACAACCTTGAGTTTTGATTGGTTACTTGGATATGTTTTTAGCGCTACAACATTGCATGGCATGTTACATGGAGAGTTGGATGTAAATGTTAAGTCTTGCTTGGCATGCATATTACATGGATGCTACGGACTCTTTATTTCATTAGTTATTTGTACAATTTTATGTAAACTATTCAAACTACTTGTAACTTGCCGATGTCTATATCTTCTAAGTAGTTAACATCTCATGGATATAAATATGCTGTAAATCCTCCATACATGTGCGGGTTATGTACTTCAATATTTTACAATAAAAGTCCCTTTGTTCATATAATATATTGCCGGTTTCATTTACTTGTATTTCAAATAATTCTACTCCACTTAATAGTCTACCACAATGCTGTCTTCGTTTCTCAATAGGGAAATATTTTTGCTGAATCAAGTGAGTAGATATGGTTACATTTCACGACTGGAATTGCTGAGGTTGTTGGCCTCAAATCTCACTCCGTGACACCTTACGAGGCCAAACGAAATTATTATTTTCATTTATCAGGAAAAGGTAAAAATTTAACGGCTATAACCATAACGGCTTTGCTTTGCTTTGCTTTTGCATTTATCGGGTGACTCCGTCGTAAAACTGTATTACGATAAAAAGAGGAAACTAGAAAAAATAAAATAAGAAATAAAATTTGAAAATTCAAGTTGCCGTCCGCTGCAACAGCAACAGCAAGTGATTTCCTTTGAGATCCAAGTTCAAATCAAATGTCGATGGGGACGGACTCCACTTGGGTGGGTAAGAAACCTCTCCGACGCATTGGCGGCATGTCCGATGCCCTCTCCATTGCCGCCGATCTCGGATTTTCTGTTGCCCATCCTCCCTCTCAGGTCTCTCTCTTTCTCCCTAACACACACGGTTATGTCTTTCTTCTGGGTTTTAAGGCTTTCAACGGTGTCGAATAATTTATGATGATCTTTGGTAAATTCTCGACGTTCTTCTAAGTAATTCTGTTGCTTCCTGTTCGAAGAATGTATGGATTTCTGACCATAGATCTTAGGCTGATAAGAAGTACAACTTTCTGATATCTGAGTTATGTAGGGAGACTACCCACATATTAACTATATATTTTCTCGGGTATATATGATGCGGAATTGAAGGCCGTGCTTGAGAGTTTATCTAGTTGACACTAAAAAGTAATCCATTCCTTTGTTTGTTTAGCGGCTTTGTTGAAAGAGCGTTGATCTGCGGTCATTGTCGTTGTGACAGGTTCAACTATAGTCATGAAACTGATTTCATTTTACTTTCCCCAATTGTAGGAAGAACTCCAGAACCTGTCTTCTACTACTAGTGAAAAAGGCGATGACTTGATCAGAGTTCTAAGAGAATTGACTGCTGTCCAAAGAAAAATTGCTGATCTACAAGTGGAACTTCAAGGTCGAAAGGTAAAGTATCCTGTTCCTTTAATATCGAGCTCCATGTCATGGTCTAAGTGCATGACATTTGACGGAATTCTTTTAACTTTGTGGATTGTTATTTTGCTTTATCAAATCTGTTGTCACTCCATGTATATAACAGGATGATAAAAATGTTGCCCATTTGACACATGTGAGTGAAATGGAAAAGAAGATTGAGACTTTATCAAGGATTACAACTATCTTGAAAGATGTTATTCAAAATAAGGTAAATTATTTGGGATTTCTGTTGTATGTATTATTATACAATAGTTGTCAACATACTGAATACTTTGATGTCTTATATACAAGTTCATTCTTGAAAACACGAACGATGCAGCCATAAAGCACATGAATTAAAATGCATGACTCGTGCTCACCATTGTTGCTTCCTTTATCACCTATTACACTCTCCCAGGTTTTCCTTTGACAATATGTTTTCATAAGTGGCATTCGAGTGCATTTTATAATTTGGTTTCATTCTTATTACCATTGTGTAGTGCATGACAATTTGTTTGTCTGTGCCAATATTTGCTATATAGTCTTTCCTCCTAGGTTGACCACCCTTATCTTATTTTATGTTGTTGGGTTGGGGGAGACTTTTTGTTACAAGAAGATTCTAATGTAGCTTTACGTCTACATAAATTTTCAAGAAACCATGTTTTGAACTTGTGAATTTTATTTATTTTCTTTTCTAAATTTTAATCTTTTGCAACAATGTTTTTGCAAAAGATTATGGGACTGTGTGCTCATTATAATTTACATAATTGTTGTCTTACTTTTGTAATATTGGGTCTCAATTAGGACATCAAACATATGATTTATTTTTCTTCATATGCTTTTGTTTCATTTTGAGCTTCATGATGAATAGGCAAATAATTTGACCTTTCAAGAAATTTATAGTGTTAACATTTTCATAGACTATTCATTTAGAAGAAATGAATCAAGTTTAACCTCTCAGTGACACTTGTTTGTGGAAATGATGTTGTTGATTGCTTCCATAATTTTAATTTTTGTCATCATCTCATGTAGGATCGGATAATAGCACGTCTCCAACAACCATATTCGTTAGACTGCATTCCAGTAGAAGCTGAATATCAGGTAAGTCGTGCAACTAACAATAATCTGGATGGAAATTATTTTTTGGCCTTTCTTTCTACTACATACTTCAAAATATTGTGGATAAATCAATGGTACCTGTAAAAAGTGTTTGAATTTGAATGATATATGCCAAACTGCATCCTTAATTTACATATGAAGTGTTGATATGCTTCATCTATCTTCATACATTAACTTTCTAGTAAAGCAGGAGACTCCTTTTAGAAAACCTATTGAGAGAATAGGATGAATAACTAGGATTCAATAGTAAAAATTTGACTTGGAAGTAAATGCTCACTCATTTATTTGATTGCAATCAATCACTTTAGAAGTGTCATAAAAGATAAGGGCTAAGAGGAGACATTTTCTTACTCATTTCATTAATAACTTGATCTGGTAGTGCATATTAATGTTTTCTCCACTATCCTAGTACAAGACTATAGACAAGTGGACCTATCTTTTTTCAATAGTATAAAGATAAGTAGAGATCAAGTCCACAAGAAAAGTGTAACTACTCACTCTCCTACTATTATCTAGTCGATAATAAAGGATTTGTTAGATTAAAAATTAAACTGAATTAAACTAACGAAATTGAAATACCATTAGAAAAAACAAACAAGTAATCAACAAGAAATTAAATAATAATATCTAGATTATAATTTCACTAGCATCATCTTGTATTTTTGATTAAGTTGTTTAGAAGTCCTATTGTTTGGATCAACAAAGTTTAGTGGAATGAACTATCACCTTTCGATATACAATTATCTATCCCTTGATTGATTAACTGGTATATTTATCTAATTAACACATCTAAGAATGCAATAAGTTCTATGAAGCTCCGTAAAGGGTCCTATTCCCAGAAGGGTCATGTAGGTCTATGTCTAGTATCCTATTCAATCCTTAATATAAGTGCTTAGGTCAATTCACACATAGGTTATTTCATCAACGTCCACATGTAAATTAAAATAAAGTCTAAGCTTTCGCTTGTGTTTGACCAACGTTAAGATCAACCCATATATTTCGTAAACTAATAATTCTTTATTATAAAGTTAAAATCAATCAATATAAAATCAACTAGGGTTCTATTTAATCTAGATATAACAAAATCTAGCCACGAATCATCCTTGAAATAACAAAAATAATTAAAAGAATAAAACTCATTGTAAAGGTATCTTCTGATGATGATCTTAATCTTCTAAACTGATCTACTTTCTTAGAATGATACCGATCTCTAATCTTGTTGATGAGGGTTGCAAGATGTGTATTCTATGGCTCTCTCTCTCTAAATGGTTCTAATTCCAAGTATAAGATGGAAAGAAGTAAAGCTAACCTAAACACTAATCTTTTTAGGCTTTCCACATCTATTTAAAAAGGCCCTTCCATCATGAACATGGTTTAGAACACAGTTGTGTCCTAGGCCGCATATCACACTGTTTCTCCATAATCCTTTAAAGAGTGGAACATGAGCTCTGACAAGCTCGTGTTCTAGACCGTGTTTCACACTATTTCTTCTCGTCATCCAATGTAGGCTTCAACCTGATCGTGTATGAAGTCTTGTATTCTTCACCAAAGTTTCAGTGCATAACATGCCTTGGCACACGATTGTTGACTAGATTGTTTTTAATCTTCTAGTCATCTATTTCTGTCCACTCCCTTGGACTTTTCTTTATTTTTTGTCTTATAAAATCCTTCAATCTTCCAACATCATTTCCAAGCTACTTCTCTACAATTACTTAAAATATAAATTGAAACCAATTAAACTAAGGTAATTTGGATAGAAAACATGTTAAATTACTAATAAATTTATATGTAAATTACATCTACATCAAATACCCCCACTTTCTGAATTTTGCTTGTACTTAAGCAAATCAATCTCAATCACTATCAATCTAAATAAGCTCAATTCTAGGAAAGTTCAACAATTCTATCAAAGTAGCAAGATTTAGATCGTTATCCACTTAATCACATCGTGCATCAATTACATAGGATTCTAGTTACTTACACTAACATATAATTCATCTTTAACCCAACAATCTTTCAAATATCAACTTTGTTCAAACAATTGAACCTTATATATAAAATGAACATATAAGGAGTAAGAAGCATAGACCCATAAGTACTTAACAGGTCATATTTAACACAAATCAATGCAATTATTATTAAAAATTTTTGGAGATAAGTTTGTTGAAAATGTCATCTCAACCTTTTGATAAGATGGTAAACATTTTTTCATAAATATTTTTAGTTAGTTAGGACACAATTTTAAATGACTATTAACACTACTCGTTTCTAACCCATTCCTTGAATCAAAAGTAGCAGAATAAAATTGTTAATAATCAATATGGATTGATAAACTTCTTGTTAAGCTAAACTGTAAACTCAATTCATGTTCAAGTTTAAATGACACTGCTCATTAGTGATTATAACTGTTAACCAAAAATAGTTGAATCATAACTTCTAATGAATTACCTACTTTATTCTTCATTGTTTCTTTTGTCAAAATTGTAACTGAGATAATTGCAATTGGATTGAATCATTACTAGTAAGTTTCGTATTCAATCAATCAAAATAATCCCTTCCCCCACACTTAAACCATAAAATTGTCCTTATTGGATGAACAGTAAGCACAAAAATATATAAATAGTATGCAAAAGGTGGAGGTTAAAGAAGAAAATAAAGAATAAGAAAACTTATCTGAGCCCGTTGATGATGTTGCTTGCTATAACTTTGCAAGATATATTGAAAAAGTGAAAACATTGAATAGGAAATTAACAAAAGAAAATTAAAAGACAAAAGATACTAAAAACACAATAAAACAAAAGGTACCAAACAAAAAGAAAAAGAAATAATTAATAATTAACACAAGTTAGAAGTACCAATGGAATAGATAAAAATAAAATAGGAAAGATAACATAAAAATGAACAACACATCATCATCGATCTCTTGCATCATCACGATCATTCCCATCATCTTGTTCCCTTGAAGATGAAGATGAAGAAGGCCTAGGTGGCACTCTAAATCAAACATGGTCAAAATAAGTGTTCATGGCCACTTCCATCCAATCCAATTGTTGGTCTTGCAAGAATTGGATTTCTTGATGTGCTTGCAACATCCAGATGATCATGGTCTATTGTCTCTCCAAACAAGCACCCATTCTCTATGTACTCTCCCACATTGATTATTGAGGATTAGTTGTACCTTGTCAGAGACCTCTTTTCCTCTTGTGGCTTAGCAATTGGTGGTGGTTGCTCTTCTCTCCTATCTACCTCCTCATCATTCACCCTCAACACATCACCCCCTAACTCATCGACAAACCAAAAGAACTCTTGTCCCAACCTTCTTCACTGAACTTATTTATCCTATTATTTCAAGTTCAAGAGAGGGCATTGAACATGCAATCATCTCAAGTAGGTTAGGAAATACCTATAGGTTCTTGGTTAGGTGGGGGATGTGCAAACCACATATTGCTCCCTTCTTCCTTGTTGCCACATGCTTTAAATAACTTGCAAAATAGTGACCAATGTTGTAGTGATGACCATCCATATTGCATCACAAATAGTGTAAATGTCGTAGGATCACCACCCTTGTACTCTCCTTCCTACAAAAAATAGTTTGAGCACTCTCTTGATGTAAATAATGGGCTAAAGGTGAGGTAATATGGGTACGTTTTGTTCTAGTGGGATCATAATTGTAAGGATTATAGGTTATGCAAACAATGGGCAGGCCAAATTATGTGCTTATTAAACTTAATGAAAGATGTTCGATAAGGCTGGTTTTTCCATAAAATCAGGTGCATAAAACCCACAATGCACTCCAAATTGGATAATGTACATCGAAAAGCTCACAGTCCCATATGAGATGTTATCTCATTTGGGTCATCCCAAGCTACATTTATGTCAACCTTGAATGTAGACAACTTTTCAAGGGTGAGTTTTGTGAATAAGAGCTAATTTGCTCTCTGTACATTTCTTAGAGACTGCAGTACATATTTATACACTAATGGGATTACATAATAGGCTAGATAATCTGTACAAATACATAATATATTCCTAGGATAATGTCTATTGCTAAGATATTGCTATCTAATCTAAAAAGATCTGATTACAATCAGATTATAATATTATGAGATAATACATATCTTGACTACACTCCCCCTCAAGTTGGATCATAGATATCAATCATGTCCAACTTGCTGATACATTCTTCAAACACTTTTCGTTGAAGTCCTTTGGTAAACACATCAGCTGTCTGCTTCTTCGTTGGGACATGAGTTAGGAATATTGTCCCATCTTCTATCTTCTCCTTGATAAAATGTGGATCAACTTCAACATGTTTTGTTCTTTCATGGTGGATTGTGTGCCATGCTTAGGGCTGCCTTATTATCACAATAATGTTTTATAGGTGTCTCAAAAAAGATTCCCAATT
>JAOTAY010000004.1:16660360-16695390 GCA_025629805.1 Erythroxylum baracoense
AATGGAATTGGACAAATGAAGATACTCAAGCTGTTAAAAAACTAAAAACATTATGCAAGGATTTACCTGTTCTCTATAATTATCTTCCTAAGGATACACTGCTGGTACAAATTGATGCCAGTATGGATATATGGCATAATGTCTTTTGGCACAGCCACCCAATCAAAAGAAGTATTTACTTTGTAAGTATATAAACGGGACATTCAATCCTGCTAAATTGAAACATCCAATTCATGAAAAGGAAACAATAGCCTGTCTCAAAACTTTGGGAAAATAACGTATTGATTTATTACCTGTTGAATTTATTATTCAAACAGTATATATATATACACATACATATATGTATGTATGTATATATATATGTATGTATATATATATATATAGCCGTCCAGCTGATGTGCATACGTCTAAATAATTCACCAAAATCCCTCGATCACAGATAGAAATTAAGCCTCTAGATCTATAGAAGATCGGGAGGAAGATAAGAGGGGGCAGAGTTGCGTTTGAAGTGTAATAAAAGCTTTACGTCGAGAACAGCTGGGTCTGACCTACTAGGGTGACTATGGCCGCCAGAGGATATAAACCACCGCGTTTACTACACATGCACAACTGGTAACTAAACATCCTTTTAAATTGCCACCTGTTGTTGATGTACATGAACATGGACGTGGCTTTTCTTCGACGAAATGACTAGATACGACAACCAAGTGATAGAAAAGAATTTATCACGGGACAAATAGTGGAGATGCATGCTCGACATCTACGTTCAAGGTGTCCTAAATATCTTAAGTCTAATTTCACGCGCCAACTTCAAATATTCCTCAATATCTTAAGTCTAATTTCACGCGCCAACTTCAAATATTCTTTTTAAGAGATGCATGCTCGACATCTACGTTCAAGGTGTCCTAAATATGTTAAGTCTAATTTCACGCGCCAACTTCAAATATTCTTTTTACTTACAAAATTAAAAAGTTCTGGTTCGGAATTTTTCAAACATTCTTATACTATATATAAGTTCTGGTTCGGAATTTTTCAAACATTCTTATACTATATAATACATAATCAAGCCATGACACTTTGCAATTACAGGTCATCTAAACTATAATCTATATCTAATCGAGTTTGATGCTCATATAGGAAAACATTTAAATGAATAAAATATAAAAAGAAAATATCTAAATTGTAAGTTTATATAACCCCAACTTAGACACTTTTTCTTGTCTTTTTGTTCTTTCTATTATGTGATCTCCCGATATATCAATATTATAGATTTCATACCATACAAGTCGATAAATGATACAAAATTGTGTTAATCAATACTAGTCGTCAGTATCAGCTAGTACTGGCGATTTTCTTTAGTACTAGCCAATATTCAAAATATTAGCCAAATATCGATAGATATCATAAATTTTAAGAAATTGAAGGACTTACTTGTAAAAATAATTTTTGAAAAAACTACTCTCCCTCTCTATTTTGATCTCTCTCTTCTCTCCTCTTTGTCTCCACCAGCAGCAGCCACCAGCGTCCCACTCCTAGTGCTAGCCTAGCTCTGCGATCATCTCTCCCTTTGTCGCTAACCAACACTGCTCCATAATGTGTTGTCGCGTCACTTGCTCCCAACTGCACAAGCCTCCACCTCTGGTCTTTTAGTCCTCTAGTTATCGACCGCCATTGCCCCTCACCTTTAAGCCTCTGGTTACTACCCCACAACTCCGGTTACAGATAAAATCAGGATTTGAAATTTTGCAGATCTAGATTCAAACTCGACTCGACCTGACACAAACTAACCCACCCACCCATTAATCTTGAGATTTAGTTGAGTAAAGGTTACAAAAAAAATGCAACAAATTTTATGAAATTGTGAATTTGTAGAATTGTGAAGTTATGCATTTGTAGAATTGTGAAGTTGATTATAAAATTTTGAAATTGTAGAATTATGTTGATCACTTGATCAGTTGATTGTTAATTTGAATATTAAATTGTATATTTGTGACTTTGTGTTTTGTAGTTATTTTCTATGTTGAATTATTGGTTCTTCGTGAATTGTGTTGTATTAAATTAAATTATGTAGTGTATTATGTATATTGATTGTGAAGTTAATTTGAGTAAAAAATTAATAATGTTGATTAAATTGAAGAATGAAAGATTGTCAAATTAAAGTTGAGAATTAGAATTTCAGTAATAATGTTGATTAAATTTAGTTAAGAAAATAAAATATTGATAAGCATTACAAATTGAATAATATAAGCAAACAAAATAGATTAATTTATATTTAAATTATGTGATTACATAAAATATGTTGTAAACTTATAGTTGTGAGTTATGGTTAAAATTGAGTAAGTTATAATTGCAAGTGTATGTCTTTAGTTTATGGTTGAATGATGTAATTATACAAAATGGGTTTATATTATATAAGATGTATAAATGGATTGTGTAATTCTATATGTTGAAAAATTGAATTGATAGTTTTTGAATTATTGGTGAATTGTGTTGGATGAAACTGAATTGTGTATTGTATACTCTTCGTTGTGGAGTTAACTTGAGTAAAAAACTAACAATGTTGATTAAAATTGGTAAATGAAAAGATTGTTAAATTAAAGTTGAAAATTGGAATTTTTAGTAACAATGTTGATTAAAATTAGTTAAGAGAACAAAATAATTATAAGCATTACAAATTGAATTGTTTAAGTAAACAAAATATATTAGTTTATAGTTGAATTATGAGATTACATAGAGTAAGTTCTACATATGTGAGTTATGCTTAAAGTTGACTATGTTATAGTTGTGAGTCTATGTCTTTAATTTATCATTGAATGATGTAATCATATAAAATGAGTTATATTACACAATATGTATATGCGTATTGTGTAATTGTGTATTTGAATACTTGAATTGTTGGTTTTTAACTTATTGGTGAATTATGTTAGATGAAATTGAATTGTATATGATGTAATAATACAAAATGAGTTATATGTTGTGTAATTGTATATGTTGAATACTTGAATTGTTAGTTTTTAACTTATTGGTGAATTTTGTTGGATGAAATTGAATTTTGAATAATGTAATCATACAAAATGGGTCATATTATATAAGATGTATATGTTTATTGTGTAATTGTAGATGTTGAATACTAAAATTATTGGTTTTTGACTTATTGGTGAATTGTTTTGGATAAAATTAAATTATGTATGATGTAATCATACAAAATGAGTTATATTATATAACATGTATATGTGTATTATGTAATTGTGTTAGTTTGGACTTTTGAGTTAAACAATACATGTTTTGTGACAGTAGTTGATAATGAAATTGTGTGTTCTTTATTTTCATATGAAATTATTAAGTTAATTTTGATACATGTCTTAATTTATTTTTACAGATAAATGGAAGGAAGTTCAAGTACTCCTAATAATTCAACAACTTCAGGAAGATACAATGATCCAGCTTAGGCTCATGCTGGATTGGTCCCCGAAATGAAAAACTATACCATTTGCTTGTTTTCTAACAATTGTTTGAAAGGTGAAGGAATCACCAGATTACATAAGCATTTAGCTAAGGCTAAAGGTGATATGGAACCTTGTAAAAAAGTGAGTCGTGATATGAAATGGTAAATTGCTTGAAGAGTATCAACAAGAGAAAGATAGAAGACAAAGATTGGATTACGAAATTGGTAATGGAAGTTTGTCTATTAAAGTTCAATATGATAATGGAAATATTAAAGGTAGTAGTATTCCTACCTAACAAGAAGTGAATTTTGCACCTAATGTTCAAAAAAGCAGAAGACAAATATCTAATTTTTTTACATCACGAATAACTATTAAGCTTAACCTTCAATTTGTATTGCTTTACAATAAAAAAAGCAGCTCATATGCACCTAATGTTCAAAAAAACAAAAGACAAATATCTAATTTTTTTACACCACGAACAACTCTTGAGCTCAACCTTCAATTCGTATTGCTTTACAATAAAAAAAAGCAGTTCATAATATAGATATGTAAATGGCTAATTGGTGGTATGGTTTAGGTACAACATTCAATACTTCCTAGTCATATTATTATCAACCTATGGTAGATGTTATTGCCTTTTATGTCTAGGATACAAAGCTCTTTCAATTGATGACTACAAAGTTTGAGTAGCTCTATTAATGAAATTAGAAGTTATTTGGATGAAATAAGAATGGCTTAGGCTACTTTTGGATGTTTAATCATATGTGATGGTTAGACAAATAGAAAACATGAGTCTATTATTAATCTTCTGGTTTATTTTGTAAAGGGCTCAATGTTTTTAAAGTCTATTGGTTCATTAGGCCTTATTAGGAACGTTGATACTTTATTTGAAATATTTGATGAAGTTGTGAATGACGTTAGGCTATAAAATATTATTCAGTTCATTATTGACGATGATTCCGCTTATAAAACAACTGGAAGAAGATTACAAAGCAAGTATAATTCTTTTTCTTTGAATCCTTATACTGCACATTGCATTGACTTGATATTGGAAAATATAAGGGTTGCTAGGTATTTTTTTATTATTGTTAAGACTATGCAGAAAGAAAAAAAGTGACTAAGTTCGTCTACAATCGTGCATGGGTCTTGAATTTAATGAGAAAGGATTTCACCAATTGTAGGAATTTTTGTTGTCCTACTGTTACAAGATTTTCAATAGATTTCTTATCATTTCAGTGTTTTATTATGATGAAGAAAGAGTTAAGATAAATGTTTACAAGTAATAATTGGGTTGTACTTTAGTATGCTAGGTCTAATGTTAGACTGAAGACTTCCAGAATTATACTTGAAGATACTAAATTTTTTTTCTCAATGTCAATTTTTCATTTGAATTTGTGAGCCTTTTGTGAGGGTATTTTTTTGTTAATCTTGATGAAAAGACAATAATGGGTTATTTTTATGATACCATAGAGAAGGCGAATGAGGCTATCAAGTCTAATCTAAAAAATAGGTCTTCTTTATACACACCTGATCTTACAGTCATCAATGAGAGATAGGAAAGGCAACTTTACTCTCTATTGTTACAACTAAGGCTTTTTTTGAATCTCAATGTCTATTTTAGACCAATTTTTACAAAGAAAGCCGAAGTTAATAAGGGAATGCTATTAACTTTTACAACAGTTGTTACTTATAAGATTATGCAAGATCTTTTAAGCTCACAAATGGAGATTTATAAGGAGGCTTTGGTGATTTTATGATGCCAATTGTTATTCATCAAAGAGAAAAACTTAATCTAGGTATATATTTTTTCACTTTTATTACTTATTGAAAATTAATCGTCACTTTATTTTGTTTATAATGCTACTTTTGTTATCTTATGATTTACATTTTCTTAGTGGGACCAATTCGAAAGTCGTGTTTCAAAATTGCAAAAGTTTACAATTTGAATTCTAAGTCAATGTAAGAGTGCAATAAGCTATGAAAGGAATTGAAACATATTTGAATTCATCCATTCCAAGAGAATGAATAGATTGGATAAAGATTAGATGACTTGGTCTTTGTTTAATACAATTTAAAGCTTCGGGAAAGGTATGTAATTATCATTATTAAGTTAGATATAATTTCTTATAATTTTTAATAATTTAATTTTATTGTTTACTAGGACACTTAATAGAATAAGTGGTCTAGTAGATCTAATTTTCATTGATAATATGGATTTTTTAGCGAATTGGGTTTTTGAGGAACTTAGTTTGCAAGATGAGAGGGACTTGGAAGATAATCTTAGATGGGAAAGTATTGACATGTCATTTGGTGTAATGAATTTAAATGATGGTGATGAGGAGGTTCCTCTTAATGATTAGGATTTTGTACCAAATGAGAATTAGGGTCAATGTAGTTATAACGGGTATTCGATTGAACAAAGTTTCAAGTTTTTGTTTCCCTTTTTCTTTTAATTTCACTTATATTTGATGTATATGTTAAATTCTATATATTCAATATAATTGTAAATATTTTTACTTCAGGTTTCACTTCTGGTTGGTTCTTCGGCATGATCTCTTATTGTAAATTGTAATTGTTAGAGAGTAATGAATATTTATTATTCTTTTCATTTAACTCTTTAATGTAATTATTATTTATTATATGGTGAAATTATAATAATTTAAATACTTTATATTGTTTTTAATTTTATATTTGTATGATGATTAAATGATCTTTTTTCATATTGATTGTGGTTATTATTTATATGTGAAATATGTGAAAAATAATGTTAATAAAAAATAAGTAAATTGTTAAATTTCTATTGTTATGATTTTTGGAGACAGGGTTGATGTAAAATTTAAAGTATACAATATAATATATTGAACGACTATTTGTAATTTTAAAAAAATTCAAGGACTATTTCATAAATTTAAAAAATTACTCAAAACGGTACCTGGTATTGACTGATATGGGTATAGTACCATACTAGAACCAAATTTGATATTGGTACTGCTAAGGTATTCATAACATTGCCACACAAAATATGATCTGACCTACCCACATCACATCTACGAACTCTAAACCATATTTTACACATCTAATGTTACTATTCCCATCCATACGTATATTCTTTTTATCATTAATTACTAGGTCCCACGATGAAATTAGAGATTGTAGTCCGAAATTGGCTTGGAAAGCTTTTCGACCCATCTGATGCCTCTTATCCACTTCCACATATTATTTCATATTCTGCATATTTCAAAACTCACATAAAGAGGTTTAGTCCAAAAAGTCTTTTTAAATTCTCCTCAAAATTCTAGAAGAGGAAAGAAAACTCTAGAAATTCCTAGAATCTTGTGGAATCTTATGGAAAACTTTGGAAGGTTCTAGAACATTGGTGGAATCTTATGGAAGCTTATTGAACATTGTGGAACATTATGAAAGAATGTAGAAAATTGTAAATTATGTAGATGTATATAGAATAGTATAAAATATTCTAGAGAATTAATGTAAGTCATTAGATCAAATAGATCATAGTCATCCATTTAACCGATGGAAGGCTATAAATAGCCTTATAGGCTTCATTTGTAAACATCCAACATTTAAGAAGTAGCTCTCTTTACAAACACTCTCCAAGCTTTCCTTCAATCTCTCAAGTTATTTTCTAGTTATGCTAGTCTTATACCTAGTATTCGAGTAAGGTTGACTTAATTTAGTGGAAAACACTCAAGTGCTGCATGGTTTATTAGTAATAAGTCTAGGCCCATGGCAATTATTATAGGAATAAAAGATGAAACAATGTACTTCTAGCTAGAGATAAAGCAAATCATCCTTCGGGGGAATTAGAGTCCAAGACTAAGACCTATCCAACTGACTGTTTCATATATCGAATACCAATAATTCCTTCTTATACTTCATAAGCTTACCCTTGTATTTAAGTTGTCTTTAATGAATTAAGATGGCTACTAATCATATAAAAAGAAAAGGCTGAAAGTTTATTTTCAACCATAACATTTATACCCGAATCTAAGTTGAACCCTAAAGTTTTAGGGTGTTTTAGTTGAACTAAAAAATTTTCAAACCAGACCTTATATGGACTAAAAATCTTACCCTCCGTCAGTTAGATGCCACGTGGCTTTTTTGTGATATGACTCTTTTAAAAATTTTACATATTAGCGGGACCCATTTAATAGATTCCATTAATATGCAAAACTCACTGTTTTAGTCTCTTATAATTTTTTTACCTTATATAAACAAAATTTAATGTTTTGATACACATATAAAATTCACCATTTTGCATCTTAAAGTTTTAATCTTAAAGTTTCACCATTTTGAGCCTTCAATTATCAAAGTTTTGAGCCTCTTGAATCATCACTGATTTGAGACTTCCTCAATCTGTTTTTTTTATAGATAAAATCAGAATCATCCCTAAATCCTTAATTCTTTCTTTTTCTCCTATATTTGTTCTATCATTTGAAAAAACTTGCATGCTTTTCTAGTATTTCAGTTATACCAGCAGCACCTCTTTCAAATTTCTGAGAAACAATAAGTTGACAATACATCATGGTTGGTCCATTGTTTTGTCTAGCTTTTATTTTTATTATATGTTGTGTTCCCCTGTTTCTTATTGATTTGAATCATCTAGTGATTTTTTTTAATGTTTATTGTATAATGTGGTCCCTATTTTCAACCTAAACCTAAAATCCATATTGAGATGTTACATACATGATGTGGTCCCCTATTCCTTGATTTATTTACGAAGATTTCATGTTAGCAGTGATTATATTGGTAAAGATAAAAGCAACAGAGTTATATAAATTGAATTCCATTTGATCATTAAATTAAGAACAAACAAACTAATTATTAATTATGAATATAAAAGTTATAAGTATTAGTGTTAACTTAAGTAACCCATTATCTATTTAATGACTCAGAATTAAGGTAGAAGAGCATTTTTTAACTTAAAAAATGATATTGTAGAATGTTCTCCGCATTTAAAAAGATGGTACTATGTCAATTTTTTATTGGTTTGTTTTGAAGAACTTATCTTTTTCTTGTTTTGTAAGTAACACTAGAAAATATATCTTTAGTTTTAGTTTTGAAATCTTGAAATATACTATTAACTTGTTATGCCAATATGTTCTAAAATGAAGTGACTAGAGTGAGAAACAAATGAGTCCATAAAGAAAGTATTTTGATTTGGGGTTAGAGGAGATCAAGTGACCCCATATTTTTTCATGCACCAAAAAGGTCCATAAACATTCATTTTGACCCCAACATGCACATTTTTTACTCTAATTGTGTGCCCTTTTGTTCTCCTTTGCTTTGCTTCCATTTTGCACCTCTCATCTCACTTCTCTTTTATTATGTTTTTCTCTCATTAGTCAACTTATGTGAGGTACTACGGAGGTTCCATGCATAATAAGAAGTGTAAAGGTATTACATAGACAGAGAGCAATGCTATGTCAACCCCATATTACAATTCATATATATAAATAATGTGAGGCAAAATCAAAATCTTGACATCGACTATTTTTTGCCTACTAATTATGTCACACTATATAGATAATATGTATAATCATTAGGTAAGTGAATTTCAAATGATAGACTTCTATTCAAATAATTAATTCCAAGTACATTTCATACTAGTTAGTTTCCTGTAGCAAAGTTATATCTCCTGTTGATCAAAAGAATTAGAAAATTGAAATCCCACATAATTTTTTTGACATCCAAGAAAATGTGTACATTAGCCAACAAATCTTTTAACAATGGTCTCACTCCATTATATATTGTTTTAATTTTGTCCTACAATTTTTCAACCACTTTGTTGCTTAATTAAGCTTCTAGTTCAAATATCAACATTCATCATGTGTAGATAGATTGTTTTTAACCAAAAGGGAAGGACTTTTACATAACAAGACTCAACCTTTATTTTATCTATAATAGTAATTATTAGCTTCTTAAATTCTATTGACAAATTTTATTTCCCCTTTATTGTGAACATGTCTATGATGGCCTAATTTGGTAGTGTAAGGCTTTTTTATGGTGGAAAGTTCGTAGTAGAACTAGAGTTGAAATATTTTGATAAGCAAACAATATTTTTGATAAAATAGACTTTGATTATATTAGCTAAGGGCAAATATATGAGATGGGAAATGAGTTAGGATACCATCAAATATATTAGACCTAGTATAGTGTAACAAAATTTCAATTTTGTGAGTCATTGAGATTGATTGAATCAAATGAAAGTTGTCTAAGGCTCATTATTCTTATAAAAATCTACCAAATTATTGATGTTTATGTAACTCATTTGTTAGACACCCTATTATTTGCACTTGATATATTGCCTTTATCTAGAAGAGAGAATGGAGATAGCGAGGGTGAAGAGGGGAGTTATGGAGCTAGTGAAGGAGTCACTGAAGGAGATAGTGAAGGAGTTGACGAAGGAGCTAGAGTAGGAGTTAGTAAAGGAGTTGATGAAAGAGTTGACGAAGGAGGTGGTGTAGGAGGTGGTGTAGGAGTTAGTGAAGGAGTTAGTGAAGGAGTTGATGTAGGATTTAATGAAGAGTTAGATGATCATGATAGAGACCAGGATGAGGGTTTTATATAAGTTGAGATTCTTAATGATAACTAACTAATTAAAATTGACTTAACTGATTGTGATAGTTTGATTGATAGTGATGAATATCTAAGAGGATAAAAGATTGGTGGACCATTGCAAGGACTTTGTAGTAGTATCAGGCTTAATCCATCTGATGTGGAAGCATATAGGAGATTGGGGATGGAGTTTAGATCAATTAAAAAATTTAAAGACACTATTGTGGATTACACAGTATGAATAGGATAAAAAGTTAAGTTTTAAAAAAGTGAAAGTTATAGGATTAGAGTTAGATGTATTGAGGGATGGCCATAAGAGTTGTATGTTAGTTATAATAAGAATGAATGGTACTTCAAAGCGAAGAAATACTTAATATATTTGTTAACTTAAGTATGTGTAGAGCAGTAAAGAGGAGATTAAGAGAAGAGAGGGAAACTGATTATATGAATGAATATGCCAAGCTATAAGGATACGTACATGAGTTGAGGTTTAGTAATCTAGGATCAACAGTAGAGTTATAGCTAGCAAGGATTGATGAAACTTGTTTGTCATAAGTATGCAAAATTAAATTTTTACATACCATCGACAATGTTATTTATGACATTTATTCATACACCTTTATCTCTTTTATGCAATCCAAAAGATTGTACATTAGCTTTGATTCCATAAAAGAGGATGGAGGCATTTGAGGCCAATTTTTGGTATTAATGGCTGCTTTCTAAAGACAGAATTCCAAGACTAGCTATTAAGTGCAGTTAGGATGGGTGGTGATGGAGGAATGCATCCATTGGCTTGTGTTATTATAGAGGTGGAGAATAATGATTCTTGGACATGGTTTGTGAATCTGCTGGCTTATGACTTGAAATTTGATAATGGTGAAGGACTTACAATTATATCAGATATGAAAAAGGTATTTTATTCTTCATTAATTTATTTTTTATTGTTATACAAACTTTATATTAACTTAAATCTTTTCTATTAGTATAAGGATTGATTAGGGCTATGAAAGAGACATTACCATATGCCACTCATCGGATGTGCATTAGACACATATACCATAATTGGCATATGAATTGAAAGGGAAAGGATTTGTGAAAGCAGTTTTGGAATTGTGCATGGTCAACTTATATCGAAGATTTTAAAGAGAAGCTAAAAAGACTATATAGAATAGAACCTCAATGTGCGTCATTATTGCTTAAATATCCTAAAGAGAGATGGACAAGATGTTACCAATCTTTTAAATGGAAATGTGCAATTGTCCACAACAATATGAGTGAAACTTTTATTGGATGGATCTTATCAATAAGAGATAGGCTAGTTATCAGTATGCTTGAAACCATTAAAATCATGTTACCGAAGATGGATGCAGATAGGAGAGAATTTATGATGGTTAAAAGTCAGATGTTGCATCAAGGATTATGAAGAAATTGGAGAAGAATAAAAAAGACAAAATGTAATGGAGAACATTTTGGAATGGTGATGGAGCATATAAAGTATTTAAGAATGATGGCTAGCATATTATAAGGATTGGTAGACACCAATCATGAAGTTGTCAGGCATGGAAGCTTTATAGATATCCTTGAAAGCATGTTATAATTGTTGTTCACCATTCCAAACAACAGTCGAATGCATTTGTGGATGATTGCTATAAGAAATCTAAATTCCTGGCATTGTATAACTATATGTTGCAACCTATTAAAGGAGCAATTTTCTAGCCTACTATTGATGTAGAAGTAATAAACCCCCCACCTAAAAGAGTTATGCCAGGAAGACCTAAAACAACCAGAAGGAGGGGAGTAAATGAGCCTAATAAGTTGAAAAATCCAAAATTTTGACTCAAAAGGGTCAAGTAAAAAAATGAAGAAAATGTTGCAATTCTGGCCATAATGCCAAAAAATGTAAAATGAAGGCTTAACTTAACCTGCTCAACAATCTCCACAAGTTAAAAACATTCTTTGATTACCATATATTGCTTCACATATCTAATGATCATTTATGAAATTATTTGATTATCAAACTAACAATGATATTCATGTCATATTTATTAGGTCATCTCTGAGGTCTCTTCATAAATTGAACATATTGTTATACCGAATAAACAAAGAAATGTTACTAATCTATGCCCATTCATCACATTATTGATAATTTTCACAAATTAATACTGTTAATGATATGTGTGTTTGTAGGTTGCTAGCTCTTTGCATAGTATTTAATATAAGTATAAAGAAGTTGATTCACATTAATTTAAGTTGTCTTTTGACGTCTTTGATTATCAAACTAATAATGATATTCATGTCATATTTATTAGGTCATCTATGAGGTCTCTTCATAAATTGAACATATTGTTATACCGAATAAACAAAGAAATGTTGTGAATCTATGACCATTCATCACATTATTAATAATTTTCACAAATTAATACTATTGATGACATGTGTGTTTGTAGGTTGCTAGCTCTTTGCATAGTATTCAACGGAAGTATAAAGAAGTTGTTCGCATTCATTCAAGTTGTCTTTTGAATCAAGAGGTCTAAGATTTAACGAAAAACCTAGCATCACTTCCTAATAGTTACAAACTCAAGAAATGAGGAGGAGATCATCAATGAATCAACCAGTACATGATCAACCTTCTCGGTTAAGTGAAAATGAGGGTGACAATATGGTTGATTCCTAGGCTCTACATTAATGTTGTCTATATGTTGTTGGAACTGTAGTTATTAGATCCAATCACTTTTGTATATTGACAGATATATCCAATCACTTTTGTGATATAATCACTTTTGTATATACTGCTCCAATTATTTATTGTGATATAATCATTTTTTATATACTGCTCTAACTATTTTTGTGATATATCACTATTTATATAGTTGTTGATGATTTTACAAACTATTAGTTATGCATCATTAAGGCATCTTTATGAATAACAAAACAATAAAGACAAAGCATGATATTATAACTTAGTCCAAATAAGTATTTTCCAATCTTTTTAATTCAAGTTTTAAACAAAATACTACAGTTTAGTTCCATTTACCCATAATAAATCATATTATAACACTCACCATAAACACAAAAACCTCTATTATGATAATTATTAAAACAAATTTCAACTCATTTTTCTTTTTTATCAACAAAATAATGCCTTCTTTCATTAGCCTTATTTGCTCCTTAATTTCCAATGTTATACGTGATTCAATTATGGTTTATTAAGCCTCCTTCTTCAAAAAAGTGTAATTCTTTATTCCATTTTTTAATTACTTCAATAGATCTCACTAAATTTTTCATCGTACCACTTAAAAAATTCACATCTTACAACTTGAAAGAAATTAATAATTAACAAGAAAAACATTAAACATATATACAAGTGAATTTTACCTTATTGAATAATAAACCTATAGGATATTTGGGGCATTTATAAAATCTTCTTCCCAGGTTATTATCACAATATGAAGTTCTTAATGGGGCTTTAAAACCACAGTAACACACCAGATAATCATTATTTAAATTTAATGTAGTGTTAGATGAAGATGTCAAGTCTATAGCTTTGGTAGTCATTGCAAAATTATATTAATACTCTTAATTCTCCTGCAGATAGCTACATAATTGACAAGAAATGATTTAAATAAGCAAGTGGATTAGCTCTAGATTAACTAATCCTAAAACATATAAGCTCGTCAGATTAAAAAGAGGTAATCGACTATTCACCCATAACTTCTTAGTTAAGCAATTCACTGTACGATAAAGCCCTCTCTTTTAATCTAATCTTTTATACCAAAAGCACCAAAGAATA
This sequence comes from Erythroxylum baracoense, assembly GCA_025629805.1. Classification (NCBI taxonomy): domain Eukaryota; kingdom Viridiplantae; phylum Streptophyta; class Magnoliopsida; order Malpighiales; family Erythroxylaceae; genus Erythroxylum; species Erythroxylum baracoense. The sequence goes on from JAOTAY010000004.1 coordinate 16,674,173, forward strand.
AGAACTGATCCATCCACAAAGAAAAATTAAAAAAGAGGTCTAAGAAAATGACTAAAACTCATAAAGATGGATGTTAGGAAGGGCGTGAAGGGTTGCTATATGAGTATAAGCTTATAATAATGCTAAATCTCATATTCTGAGCACTTAAAGCTGAACATAATTCTTTAAAACTCATAAGTTCACAATTTCTAATAATAAACTAAACTTCATCTACATTTTACTTTCAAATAATCTAAATTATAAGAAATCCATTTGAAATGAAAGGCTTAATCCACGATGATCAATGAATTAAAGCTTTGAGAAGGAATTTGATTCAAATACATGTCAACTTAAATAAGGGAACGTTATCTACAGATTTTTCAATTTCGATAATCTGTGACATTGTTTCTTCACATACAGGTTAACCAAGAATATGTGACAACAAAGAAAAAGTCCGCTTCACTCTTCCACTTCACTCTTCTTTAAATTATGTAAAGCAAACTATAAGAGATAAAAATTAGAAAGACTAAGAAAACACCAAATTTACCATTTACAAAGAAACCTCAAGGAACCCCCTAGATGGAAGAATCAATTTATGAAACAATTCCTAATCTCACGATCTTTACAAAGCTCATTTTGGCCTCAATTTGTAATAATCAACTTGTGATTTACATACTCAAAACAAACAAGCCCACAAATGATCCCAAAACAAGTAATTCAACCTAAGAGACCTATTTCAACACATCAATCTTTTTTATGAACTTGAAATCAGAAATTTTCAAAAACCAAGAAGCCATCAACCCCAAGCTATGATATTAATGCAATACTCACAAACGAAAGTTCAACCTTTTTCCACATGTTCATCTTCTGACCTATGCTAACTGGTGATGGGTGCTTATTCTTCCCATTGTCTTCCAAATCTGAACTATGGAAATGAAACATATGTCTTAGTGGCGATGGTGGCATTGATCCTCTGTTCTTAGGAAGTGGTGGAGAATGTGATTTTAATGGTAGATGTGGAGGTGGTAGAAGGGATGTCAATTTTGGCCCGACCTGACTAGGCCATAAGCTAAAATTGGTCAGCCTGACCTGGGCACAGGCCCCTAGGTAGTGGTGGCATTACATTAGAGGTTGATGTATATTTACTTTGAGACTTTGACTTCACATGAAAAGCAATCGATTAAAGAGAAGAAGAAGAATTAGAGATTGAGGAATTGCAAGACTCAAAACTGTGAGGATTTGTATCTGATTAAAATGGTAAGGATTGAGGAATTGGAAGAGGCAAAACGACGAGTTTTGTTTATGTCTCAAAATGGTAAGTTTTGTTTGTGTTTAGTAAAAGAATTTAAAGAGACTAAAACAGTGAGTTTTGCATATCATTGGGACTCATTTTCATTTAAAGAAAATACTACCACGTTAGCGACAAGTGGGTCCCACTAACACGTAAAATTTAGAAAGAAAAAAGCCACTTCATGTTTAACTAACAAAGCATAACCTCTGTCAGAGTTTCCATCCATATAGGATCTGGTTTGAATGTTTTGTGAATGTTGACTTAAACACCTTGAAATCTTAAGGTTCAATTTATATTATGGTGTAAAGGTTAAGGCCTAAAATACACTTTTCACCAAAAAGTAAATAAATAAGGTTTAAATTTTATATGACATTTTTTTTCAAATAGTTTGATTTTTCTACCATTAAAAAACAGCTTTTAAACTACTAATATTGGATGTCGCATTATTATGTTTGTCATATTACTCCTTTTTCTTTTATAGATTATAGATCGACAATTTAAACTATTGAATCAAAAATTCCTATGTTGCAAAGTTATTCTATAAAAACCAAAAAGAAACTCTATTGTAAGTATAGAAATTATAATTACTAAGGAAAAGAATTTATAAGATTATCATACTTATAATTTTAAGAGACTATAAAATAAATATTTTTCATTTTATGATTGTCCAATCATATGTGGAATAGAATTTATTCGTATACTATAACTTTAAAAAATCATATATGGAATGATATAATTAAAATTTTTAAAATTTTCTTTTTATTTTATTTCTTTAAATTTTCAAAAGCTCTTTTCTGGTCATATTAGTTAACTTTTAAGGATTATATACACTATGCTCCTTTCTATTTTAATACTTTTCTAAAACATTGTTTACAGTTTAAAAACAATTACAGTACTTCCTTACATTTTAAATATATTTTTATGATTCATATTTGTATATTGGAAATAAACCATTCAAAGTAAAATATATGATGCAAAATTTTAAAAATAATCTGTTATGCAAATTCTTTTCATTGCACATATAAATTAGTATCATAAGTATTTTATCTCAGAAACTGTATAAAATATAAATTATTAAATTATTAGGAAATCATGGCGGGATCCTATTTTATGTGCAATGGAATAATTAAAAAACTATTCCTTATTGATTTTTCTAAAGCCAAGATTACCTAAATTCTATAAAATAATTAGCATATAAATCATAATAAACATGAATCGTAACTCAAATCTTATTTTGAAGATTGATAATTTTCTTATTGTTTCTTTAGAAACATTTTTGAAATCGGCTCATCTCAACCAATGTAGTTGCATAAGTATCTGACCTCTAACAACATCTACGTAATGCGTTGAGATAACTCTACATAATGTTAGCTCCGTTAGAGCATAAGGTTATTTATAATATGTATTGGATATTTTAGTAATTTAATTGAAATTAAATTCTAATTAAATACCATGTATGTCTAAATAAGATCAAATGTCTTATAATGATTCTTATTTATTTAATACACATATTTAATCATAAAGTTTCTCAAACTTAACAGTCAAGTCCAACTTAATTAAAAACAAAGTTTTCTCTTCAACTTATTCTTTGTGTGTAACCTATTAGGTTCCTAAATATATTGACAATGGAAATAAATTATAACCCCCAAATCATATTTATGATTAGACAAATAAAACTCCTTTAATTTATCTTTGATTCTCTAATTAAACAATTTATATCCATAGATCAATTTAAGGAGCTTAATGTGGTTTATCTTAGTATGAAACCTCCAGAGGTGACAAAAGAACAGATTATGTTGAGAGCTTTTTCATTCTCTTTAAAAGATGCAGTAAAAGACTGCCTTTTTGATCTATCCCTTGGGAGCATTAACATATGTATCGAGATGAAGAGGTTATTTTTGGAAAAATATTTACCAGCATAGAAGACAACAAGTATACAAAAAGAAATATTTGGCATAAAGCAATATAATGGAGAATCCCTTTATGAGTATTAGGAGCGCTTTAAAAAGCTTTGTGTCAGCTGTCCCCACCACAACATATAAGAACAACTCCTTATCCAATATTTCTATAAGGGATTGTTAACTATGGAAAGAGTTTGGTAGATGTTGCAAGCGATGGGGCATTATGTGAGAAGACTCTCACGGAGGTCATGATTCTAATTGAGCGTATGACATCAAATACCCAATAATTCAGCACTCATAACGATGTTCGTCGAGTCAATAAAATAAATAATTCATCTATTAAACAACGTTTAGATGAACTAATGTCTTTTGTTAGAAAACTTACAGTCAGACAGGCACAGGTAAAGACATGTAGAATATGTGCAAATATAAGTCATCTAACTAATGGCTGCCCAACCTTACAAGAAGGGAGCATGGAATACGTCAATACTACGGGAGGGAATTTTCCTAAATAGTACAACCCGTATTACCATACATATAACCCAGGTTGGAGAGATCATCTCAACCAGAGTTATGGGAGAAATAATTAGCAGAATTACGTCCAGAATAGGCCACAAGGAGCAATACCATTCGAATCAAGGCCACAAGCCTTCTCTACCTCAGGTACATCATTAGAAGATATGGTTAAATCTATTACAACTAACACTTTGCAATTCCAACAGGGTATGTAGCAAGTTTAGTAGGAGATCATATCTAAATTTCAGGAGGTGAATTCTAGCATTCATAATTTGGAGAACTAGGTGAGTCAGATGGCAGTGATGATAAACTGTTTAGAAGCCCAATTCTTTCCATTTACACATTCACACAAAGCACACATCATGCTAACCTAATAAAAACTATACAATTGTAAAAATCACACACTCATGATATATACAAATGCAAAATTCACACACAATTGATATGCAGTTGCATATACATCCTCACACTTGAACAACGCATTGTCCTCATGTGAAGAATAAAATAATATAAATAAAGATAAATAACAACAAAGAAAAAGTTAGAGTAAGAATACTTATGGTATTTCAGCCGTGATAGTGTTGGCGATGATGGAATCTGGAGACACTCTATTCCATAAAATTCCGGCAATTCACTCCTTACAAAACAAACATAAAAATTAAAACAAAAACAAAAATATCAAAATACCAAAAAAATAAAATTAAATAAAAAAATAGTAATTTTTTGTTGCCTCCTTAGTTCGTTAACATCATTAACTTGATGTATTCTTCACGTTTACTCTCAACCTAAGTTTATGCTGACAGGCTTGCTTCCACCCGTATCGCTGAATTTCAATTTTATAGCCTGTAAATAAGTTACATATTGCAAGATAATCAAATAGACATAATTAATAAAATTAAGAAAATCTAGTAAGTTCAATAATGTCCCTTTTAGTAACAAATTGTCAATAAAATAGGGAATGATGAAACTCTCTAAATCTTCTATTGAATTTAGTAGTTTGTCTTGTGAGTAGGTGAATTGCTCTTAATCTTTCGCAATCACCCTCGTTCCCTTTTCTTCTTCTGCTTCTAGAATAAAGACTTCTTTAAATTCTTCAAGTTCTATGTCCTCTGTCTTCTGTTCCTTTTCCTCTTCTTCATCCTTCAAAGATTCAACTACATCAATTCTCATAAATGAGTCGCCCTCCTTTTGATTATTTAATACCTTATTCATATTGAATTCCACTTGATTGTCACCAATCTGAAAGATGAGTTTGCCTTCATGGAGATCTACCAAAGCTTTGTCAACCCTCAAAAAAGGTCAACCAAGAATTAGTGGACAGATTCGATCCTCTTCAAATTCTAGCATAACGAAATCCACAGGAATGATAAACTTATCCACTTTTATAGGCACATACTTTACCACACCAAATGGTTTCTTTATCGATAGATCTGCCAACTAAATAAGCATGGAAGTTGGCTTTACATCTCATAAACCCAATTTTTTGAAAATGGTCAAAGGCATAAGATTAAAAAATTCTAAGTTACCAACTACATAGTGTATAGTAAAACTCCCTAGATTTGTCAACTGTAAAGGTGTGTGGTTGGTAATTCTAGAGTTACAGATTTCCATCATGTACACCATTTGATTTTCATCCCAAATCCAATTACTTGATAGTATGTCTATTAGAAACTTTGTGATATATAGGTATGCTCTCCAAAGCTTCCATAAAATGACAAGGTAATTTGTAATTTTTTCAGCTTTTATTCAAACATTGCAAATTGTATATCCAATCTGATCTTCTAGAGTCTTTGTAGGAATGGTATTTTTGGTGGATATAGAGAAGGAGGAACATTTGGAGGATTCTTATTCTTAATCCCTTTTCTTCTTCTTTTAGTCTTCTACAAGGTGAGATTTAGCTTGTTTTTTTGTTAGTTCTTCTAACTTTATCCCATTCCTAAGTGTGATAGCCTTAAATTGCTCTCTTGGATTTACTTCCATATTGCTTAGAAGGCTTCCCACACTTTTCATAGAGAATGCATTAGCTAACTTACCCACTTGAACCTCTAAATTGTGAATGGAAGAGGTATGATTCTTTGCTACTTACTCGAATTTTCCTTTCGTACTCGTGAGCTTATCCATTAACCCTTCAATCTTTGAATCCCATAAACTGGACTCACCTTGCTAAAATCTCAATGGAGCTTAATTTCTCAATTGAGTTCTTGCAGTGTTAGACCAAAAGAAATTCTCGAGGTTCTATCACCTAGGATTATACGTGTTCAAGTAATGATTATTATGTCCATGACCAAATTGTGCTCCCATGAAGTTGAATTGTTGCATGTCGTTGTTTTCCACTAAGAGGAAATCAGTTATGATATAGCTCTCTTTTCCATATAAGTCGCATCCGTGCTGAATTGCTTTAAGTGGAAAGGAAGAGATGGATGTCGGGCTGCTTAATTGCATAGGTAAGTTGGCAATCTCAACCTACAATGTTGTCACTAAACTTATAACAATCATTCCTTTTGGATCCAAAAAGGCTGATTCTTGTTACTTCGTTCTAATATTTAAAGACAACTAATTTTTTCATCTCTTTTAACAAGTTGTATGCTGCTTGCACTGATGGTCTTTTAATTCCTCGATGATAGGCATTGAACTCTGGCCTTAAGAAGTCCAAAAGGGTCATTTCCTCTCCATGTTGTAATTCCCCTACCATCGTTCTTTATATATCTTCTTGGCGTTTAACTCCTCGGATTCCTCATTCTTACCTTACGATGTCTAAATTGATGTGTCTTCTACTTTATAACCATACTTTCCTTATTTTTTATTTCATAGGATTGGGTACCTTAATCATCCAAGAAAGGGTAAATTTTGCTTAAATCAAAGGAATTCAAATCATCATAATGTTAATGTAACACCCCACTTCCATGGGGCACATACCTGAACATCCAGAGCACATTCGAGAACATATTCTATGAAAGTGACATGTTAGAGTAATCATATCGACTTATTTTGGCATCATACATATCACATACATATTCAAAAGATCAACTTCTCATTCCATTTATAAAACATAGTTTATATTGTAACATTTCACTACATAATCCGTATATACAGTATAAAAAACATACGAGAATTTATTACTCTTTACAACATGTTATGGAATGAGGAACTAAAAAAAAGTAGTCTATGTTCTACATGGAATGAGGAGCTAAAAAAAGTACTCTATCTAAACTCCTCAATATCGACTGACGGACCTTTGAGCCATTCATGAGTCCAAAATCGACAGTACTAGACTTCTACTAGTCTTCCTTAGGAACTATGTCTCCCTCATACCTGAAAATCAACATTAGCAATTTTGATGAGTTTTGCAAACTTAGTGAGTGAACCATCCTTGATGTGCTCATTTATATCAAATCACAAAGACAATTCACGTTTCAATTCACAGACATATCATATCATCAAATATTTAGATCACGTCACATTTCATCAAGCTTCAACAAATACAATTTGTGTACACTATTTTGCATTTCTATTTTAGAACAGTCCAATCAATTCATTTCGATCATTCATTTAATACATATCAAATTATATATTCAAATGCACATGTGACTCCACTTTCGTTGTTACTTTGTTGTAAATGAGCACCTTTTTCTTGTCCCTTATCCGTTGTAGCTATCGAGCTCATTAATAATTGTCTCGTACCTATTGTGGATACTACGCTCATTAAATACTAAGCCTGAGGCTCTTTATGCGCAATTATAAGCTTTAAGCTTTTTTTTCACTGGCCACTTTAGTCACAAATCCTTTATCTGATCATGCATACTAATGTAATGAAATGTATCAATTCATATATCACGCTTTCAATAACTTTCATTCATTTCAGACATAGTCATTTTTCATATTCATCGAATCTAAGTCTGGCACTTAACATTTTGTTGAGTACATACATTTCTTTCAAATTCATATTCAATTATGAAAACTTCCAATACAATCTCAATTATCAAACTCCTCGGACTATCAATGTCCGGAATTATCACATTCAAATCAATAACATTTCAATAATTGAAATTTAAACAGAAATAGATCATTCATAGTGAGAAAACATCTAGGTTGACTCACAGTAAGCTCTAAATTAGCTATTGCCTAGACAAATCGGCAATGTTTAGATGCTGGCGTTCGACTTGTGCATCTAAATCACGCAATACAGACATTTATACATATTATTAATTTACTCAAAACATATAAGTATCCAATCATACATACACACACACAGATATATGTGTATATATATATGCTTCATGTTTAACGCATGCTCAATTGACTATTCCCAGGTATGTATCCTTAATCACAAGTCATGTTCATTCAAACATTATCACTTGTATATGTCTAGCGTGTACTTAGGTTTACACCTCAAAGAAACTTAATTATTCTTATATCATCAATCATACATTCACCAATCCTTTTTCTAGCATTTTATAATCACACAATATCCAAATTCTCATTCATTCATACCTAATTCACCTTACTCATATCCTTTGGATCACATTTGTATTCTTAAGAACACTTTCATTCCTATATCACTCATAAATTTCTAGATTTTGGTATTTTGATGTCAATAATCCTTTCCTAAGTTATAACATCAATTAACAACTTAAACTTATCAAACACTTTATCAACTTATTCAATATCAAACTAAGTTCATTTCAAGCCTCAATCAAGTCTAAATGCACCAAAGTAAAGTAACTTGTCATTGGTTGATTCAATATTCACTCAAAAGAGAACTCACTTCTAATGCCTTTCCTATAATCATGGAGGCCTTCTTACGATCGTGGGTTATGCCATCTGAAATTCCCAACCAATTTCTTCCATGCTTTTCCAGATTTTTAATTCTTTCTTAACAAACTCAAAACATCTTATGCATAGTTCATCATTTCTACTTCATTTCCTCATCATTTTCACCTCAATTCTGTCTCAAAATCATCTATACTACAACTTAAATGCTATGGTTTATCATCTACAAAAAAACAAAACGTAAACATATCTATTTCTTCATCAACATTCCAGCACATCCAACACCATTAACACCATCAATCTATCCCTAAACTATCATCATATACGTTTCTATTAAAACAAGCCATGAAGAACAATAACTTACTTTCTTGTTTAACTCTAAAGCTCCTCAATTCATCAAGTAACCCTAGCTCCTCATGGTTACATGATCATCAAGCTTTCAAGGTAGAATAGGTTGGGTTTTTAGTAATAAGATGAAGATAACTGAATTTTGTTGGAGTGGCAAGTGTAGTCTTTTAGCAAAAACTCAACGTGGTGAGGGTTGGTGAGAGTATCGTGAATGGAGAGAACAAGAAAACATGTAGCAAAAAGTAACAAATGAAAGATGGTCTTCTATGGATGTGTATATCGTGAGATAGGTTAAATACATGGTAAGTAAAGGCTTGGTCATGACACTTACCACATAAAGAAACACGCTTCATTTCTTATACTTATTCTACCACATGTCTCTTAATAATTAGTTCATTTGTCTCTCAATCTGCAAGCCATTTGTCACCCAATTATCTAAGCCAATTGTCACTTAATCCTAATGCCACATTTCAGTTATTTCTATTACTATGTACCACTTATTTCTGCTGCCATTTATCAATTTATCTTGCCACTTGATATTTTTTCTAGTCCAAAAATACACATAAATTTATAGATCTGCTAATTGTAGCAATTAAATTCCAAATTAATAAATGAAATCCATCAGACAAAAATTCAAGACAAATTCACACCATAACCATTTTAAATCTTTTATAACCCAGAATATGTTAATTGAGTGCATATACAGTCTTTGAAACATGTACAAGATCATAATTCATATGTTTATGCTAATGATATGCATGTGAATGCAATGAACCTCATAATTTCTCAATGATATTTCTCATGTACAGTGGTCTAGGATCATATGTCCTAGCCCTTAGTAAGGAAAACGGGTTGTTACAATTCTCCCCCTTAAGAAATTTCATTCTCGAAATTCTTACTTTATTGATCGAATAGGTGGGGATATTGTTTCTCTTGTTCTCCTCAGTTTCTTATATGGCTTCTTTTCTCAAATGATTTCTCCAAATGACTTTAACAATGGGATCAATCGGTTTCTCAATTGCTTATTCTCATAATACACTATTTTAATCAGTACGTCAACATAACTCAGATTACTAACAATTTCAACTTCCTGTGCTGGCAACACGTCTGTCGGATCTGACTGATATCTTTTGAGCATACTCACTTAAAACACATTGTGAATCTGAGACATCTTTATTGGTAATGCCAACTTATAAGCCAATGATCCAACTCTCTCAATAATCTCATATGGACCAACATATCTAAGGCTTAGTTTACCCTTTTTACCGAACCTTAACACTCGTTGCCAAGGTGATACTCTCAGAAACACCTTATTTCCTACTCGGTACTTCATATCCGTCTAGTGTTGATCCATATAACTCTTCTATCTATCTTGAGTTGCTTTAATTCTAATATGGATCAGTTTAACCTTATAAACAATATCTTGAATCAGTTCTGGGCCTTTAACAATCCTTAGACCCCCTTCATCTCAATACAAAGGCGATCGACACTTTCTACCGTATAATGCCTCATATAGTGCCATACCGATACTACTGTGATAATGATTATTATATACAAATTCAATCAGAGCTACATATTGATCCCATACTCCTTAGAACTCCAAAACACAAGCTCTGAGCATATCCTCAACAGTCTTAATAGTCATCTCACTCTGTCCTTTTGTTTGAAGATAAAATATTATACTGAAGTTCAACTTTGTACTCAAAGTTACTTATAAGCTATCCAAAATCTCGAAATCTGATACAATAGACATTAGGACCCATGTAATCTCACTACTTCATTAACATAACTCCGAACTAACTGATTCAGTGTATTATTCTCTCTCACAGTTAAGAAATGGGCTAATTTTGTCAATCTATCCATAATGACCCATATGGCATCATATTACCTCGGTGTCCTTAGTAATCCCATAATGAAATCCATAGTGATTCTCTCCCATTTCCACTCCAAAATAGGAAATGGCTGTAACTTCCCAACTGGATCCTAATGTTCTAATCTGTTGACATATTAAACATTTAGCCACTTGCTTCTTCATCCTTAGCCACTAGAAATATTATATTAGTGTATTATACATCTTGTTAGTACCAGGACGCATAACATAAGCTGTTATATGTGATTCCTCCATAATCTCTTTCCTCAAATCATCCCCATCAGATGCATACAATCTCTGCTTCAACCACAATGTATCATTTCTCAATTCAAATTTAGAATTCATATTCACTTTCAACTTCTCAATAAGATTTACTAATTCTGGATCCTTCCTTTGAGCCTTTCTGATCCTTTCATGTAACATCAATCTAAGCTTCAATGTAGCTAACAATACTTCATTCTACCCCAAATTTAGCTCAATATTTAATGCTCTCATTTGTACTAGGCTGGGTAACCTCGATGTTTGAATTTAAGCCACACTGCTATTAGATTTCCTGCTTAATACATCAGATACAACATTAGCTTTATCAGGATGATACTCAATCGTGCAATTATAATCTTAAGGCAATTCAATCCATCGTCTTTGACTCGTATTCAACTCCTTCTGACTCAATAAATATCTCAAACTTCTGTGATCTGTGAATATCTGAAATGTTTCACCATATAGATAATGTCTCCAAATCTTCAAAACAATCACTACTGCAGCAAGTTCTAAATCATATACTGGATAATTGAATTCATAAGACCTTAATCGTCTCGATGCATATGCAATCACTCTACCATATTGCATTAGAACACATCCTAATCCCTGGTGTGAAGCATCATTATACACGATATAACCTTCAAAATCAAATGGAATAGCTAACATCGATGTTGTAGTTAATCAATGCTTTGGTTCCTCAAAACTCCTTTGGCATTCATTAGTCTATCTAAGTGGTACATTCTTCCTTATAAACTTTATCAAAGGGGTTGAGATCACAGAAAACTCCTCGACAAGTCTCTTGTAATATCTTGCTAATATAAGAAAACTCTATATCTTAAGCACATTTTTCAGAGCTTCCCACTTCATCACTAGCTCAACTTTTTTTGGGTCTACTTGTATGCCCTGTTCAGATACTATATAACCTAAGAATACCACTTGATCAAGCCAAAATTCACACTTACTGAACTTAGCATACAATTGCTTCTCTTTTATTATCTGTAGAACTAACCTCAATCTAGAATGTTCCTCTATACTCTTCGAATACACCAAAATATCATCTATGAACACAATCACACAATGATCTAAGTAAGGTTGGAATACCTTATTCATCAATGCCATAAAAGGTATTGGAGCATTTGACAACCTAAAAGACATCACCAAAAGCTTAAAGTGCTCATATCTGGTTCTAAATGCACTCTTTGGTACATCAGTCTCTGCTATCTTCAATTAATAGTACCCTAATCTCAAATATAGTTTTGTAAAAACGTGAGCTTCCTACAACTGATCAAGTAAATTGTCTATTCTCGGTAACGGATACTTATTCTTCACTGTCACCTGATTCATCTATCTATAGTCAATACACAATCTCAAAGTCCCATCTTTTTTCTTCACAAATAAAACTGGGGCTCCCCAAGGTAACACACTTGGTCTGATAAAACCCTTATCCAACAACTTCTGTAATTGAGCCTTAAGTTCCTTAATTTCCACATGTGCAATCCTATATGGAGGAATAGATATAGAAGCAGTACTTAGAACAAGGTCAATAGAGAACTCTGTCTCCCTATCTGAGGGTAAACCAAATAATTTAGTGGGAAACACATCCAGGAAATCTCTAACCATAGGAATATCTTGTACTGTTTACTCAGTATAGGTATCAGTCACACAGGCTAGATAAGCCTCATTTCCACCTTGAATCAGTCTTAAAGCACTTATTGGTGAAATTAATCTAGCTGGTACTACTTGACTAACACCTTAAAACATTACTCTCGGCTGATTAGGAGATTCAATAATTACCTCCTTATTATAGCAGTTCATTACAGCCCTATGTGCAACAAGCCAATCTATACCTAGGATAAGATCTATCTCATTTAACTGCAATACAATCAAATTAGCTTCCATCTATGCCTGATCAACTCGAGTCATGCACCCTTTACACACTTGTCCAATCACTGTAGTCCTACCTATTACTTCTAGGCCACATTTCAACATCTCTCTCTCATAATGCAGTTTAGAGGCCAGATGCGGTGTGATAAATGAATGCGTAGATCCTAGATCTAACAATGTAAATGTTTCAAATTGAAAGATATTTAACGTACCTGCTACAACATCTGGGGAGTTCTGGGCCTCCTGTCTCATAATTGCATAAATCCTGGCCTGAGACTGCGGCTGATTACTCCACACCTCGGTCCTGATAGTAAGACTAGCTGAACTTATTTTACCTCTATCTCCACCTATCTGTCCTAATCCACTAGCTTTGGTCTATTAGACAGTTGTCTCAGCTACCGATCCTCCTCTCACTCTAGAATGTACTCCAAAGTTATAGGACAGTCTCTAATCTGGTGTTCGAAAGAGCAACAACGAAGGCAAGCTCCCGATAACTTCCAACGTTCTCCACCATGTTTCTTACCACAGTGTTCACAGTTAGGCTTCTGTTGTGTCTGCCCTATTGATACTGGACCTCTACCAATACCAGCTTATGTAAAGCTACCTCTCGGTCTAAACCCCGACTATCTCGATCTAGCCAGTGGTCAAAATGATCTATTTTGGCATTTACTGAATCTTTTACAAGAATCGACTTGAGACTCAGCATGTCTCTTCATTCTAAACTCCTGTCTATACTCTCCTTGTTCATCTTTCAGTAATTGTTCAATTCAGATCGAGGTAGCTCGTAGTTTCATAAGACTACCCAAATTAGTGATAACCAACCTCGTCCTAATCTCCATATTTAGCCCATCCTCAAACTGTCTACACTTATCCTTCTCGGTCAGAATATACCTCATTAGCTTATTAAATTGTATCTCATATTCGGCTACTGTGAGACTTCCTTGCTTCAGATCCAAAAACTCCTTCATCTTCCTATCTAGGTAGATCTTTGGCATATAATTCTCCTTAAAGACTTCAGAAAGTCTTCCCATGTTAAACTACAAGGTCAGGTGGTACTGTCGAGGATAGTCTTCCAATACTGATAAGCTGGACCTTACAGTAACGAGACCGCGTAGTCAAACTTTTCATCACAATTACAGTCCTTCTGATTAAAAATCCTTTCTGTTCTCTCTAACCATCCTTCGGCCTCAGCAAAGTCTGTACTTCCATAGAAGTCTACAGCCGCTACTTCCTAAATTTATCATATCTCCTTTCTCTCCTCTCAGGAATTCTCTGAGGCATTTGGTCAGATCGATATACTGGAAACTCTCTATTGGCTCCTACACACTCTAAGTCAGCTGATTCTGCAACTTGATCTCCTATAGTGAATGACCTATAATAAACAATAATCATGATCACTATCTGAGTCTCTCACTATATATCATGTCTAAACATTCTTATATGTCCCTACAGATGCCAAACCTTACTCTGATACCAAAAACCTATAACACCCCACTTCCATAGGGCACACACCCAAGCATCCACATGACATTCTAGAACATACTCTATGAAAGTTGCATGTTAGAACAATCACATCAACTTATTTGGTATCATACATATAATACAAATATTCAAAAGATCAACTCCTCATTCCATTTATAAAACATAGTTTACATTGTAGCATTTCACTACATAATCCGTATATATAGTATCAAAAACATATAAGAGTTTATTACTCTTTACAACATGTTCTACATGGAATGAGGAACTAAACAAAAGTCCTCTATCTAAACTCCTCAATATTAGCTGACCGACCTTTGAGCCATTTTTGAGTCCAAAATCGACAATACTAGACTTCTACTAGTCTACCTTAGGAACTATGTCTCCCTCCTACCTGAAAAACAACATTTACAATTTTGATAAGTTTTACTAACTCAGTGAGTGAACCATCCTCGATGTGCTCACCCATATCAAATTACAAAGACAATTCACATTTCAATTCACAGACAGATTACATCATCAAATATTTTATATCACGTCACATTTCATCATGTTTCAACAAATACAATTTGTGTACACTGTTTCACATTTCTATTTTAAAATAGTTCAATAAGTTCATTTCAATAATTCATTTAATACATATCAAATTATATATGCAAATACACATGTGTCTCTACTTTCATTGTTACTTTATTGTGACCAAGCGTCTTTTTACTGTTCCATATCTGTTGTGGATATCGAGCTTATTAATAACTGTCCCGTACCCATTGTAGATATCGGACTTATTAAATACTAAGTCTAAGGCTCTTTATACATAATTCTGAGCTTAAAGCTCTTTTTTCACTGGCCACTTTAATCACAACTCCTTTATCTGATTATGCATAACAATGTAATGAAATGCATCAATTCACATATCATGCTTTCAATAACTTTCATTTATTTCAGACACAATCATTTTTCATATTCATCAGATCTAGGTCTGACATTCAACATTTTGTTGAGTACAAATATTTCTTTCAAATTCACATTAAATTATGAACACTTCCAATACAATCTTAATTATCAAACTCCTCGGACTATCAATGTCCGAAATTATCACATTCACATTAATAACATTTCAATAATTGGAATTTAAACAAAAACAGATCATTCATAGTGAGAAAACATCTAGGTTAACTCATAGTAAGCTCTATATTAGCTATTACCTTGAAGAACCAGTAATGTCTGGATGTTAGCATTCGACTTGTGCATCTAAATCATGTAATACACACATTTATACACATTACTAGTTTACTCAATCATATAAGTATCCAACCATACACATATATATGTTTCATGTACAATGCATCCTCAATTGACTATTCCCAGATATGTATCCTTAATCATAAGTCATGGTCATTCAAACATTATCACTTATATATATTTAGTGTGTACTTAGGTTTACACTTCAAAGAAACTTAATTATTCCTATATCACCAATCATACATTCACCAATCCTTTTTCTAGCATTTTATAATCACACAGTATCCAAATTCTCATTCATTCATACCTAATTCACCTTACTCATATCCTTTAGATCATATTTGTATTCTTAAGAAGACTTTCATTCCTATATCACTTATAAATTTCCAGATTTTGGTATTTTGATGTCAACAATCCTTTCCTAAGTTATAACATCAATTAAAAACTTAAACTTATCAAACACTTTATTAACTTATTCAATATCAAACTATGTTCATTTCAAGCCTCAATCAAGTCTAAATGCACGAAAGTAAAGTAACTTGTCATTAGTTAATTCAATATTCACTCCAAAAAGAAGAACTCACATCCAATGCCTTTCCTACGATCGTGGAGGCCTTCCTATGATCGTGGGTTATGCCATCCGAAATTCCCCGCCAATTTCTTCCATGTTTTTCCAAATTTTTAACTCTTTCTTACTAAACTCAAAATATCTTATGTATAGTTCATCATTTCTACTTCATTTCCTCATCATTTTAACCTCAATTCCATCTCAAAAGCATCTATACTACAACTTACAAGCTATGGTTTATCATCGACACAAAAATAGAACATAAATGTATCTATTTCTTCATCAACTTTCCAGCACATCGAACACCATTAACACCATCAATCTATCCCTAAACTATCATCATATACGTTTCTATTAAAACAATCCATGAAGAATAACATCTTACTTACTTGTTTAGCTCCAAAGCTCCTCAATTCATCAATTAACCCTAGCTCCTCATGCTTACATGAGGCTTTCAAGGTAGAATAGGCTAGGTTTTTAGTAACAAGATGAAGATAACCAAATTATGTTAGAGTGGGAAGTGTAGGCTTTTAGCAAAAACTCAATGCGGTGAGGGTTAGTGAGAGTATCGTGAATAGAGAGAAGAAGAAAGCATGTAACAAAAAGTAACAAATGAAAGATGGTCTTTTATGGGTGTGTATATCATAAGATGGGTTAAATATATGGTAAGTAAAGGCTTTGTGAGTGTTATGACACTTGTTATGACACTTACCATATAAAGAAACAAGCTTCATTTCTTATACTTATTCTACCATATGTCTCTTAATAATTAGTCCATTTATCTCTTAATCTCCAAGACATTTGTCACCCAATTATTTAAGCCAATTGTCACTCAATCCTAATGCCACATGTCAATTATTTCTATTACTATGTGTCACTTATTTCTACTGCCATTTGTCAAGTTGTCTTGCCACTTGGTATTTTTCCTAGTCCAAAAATACACATAAATTTATAGATATCCCAATTGTAGCAATTAAATTCCAAATGAATAAATGAAATTCATTAGATAAAAATTCAAGACATAATAATTCACAATTCACATCATAACCATTTTAAATCTTTCATAACCTGAAATATGTCAATTAAGTGCGTATACAGTCTTTAAAACATGTACAAGATCATAATTCTTGTGTGTATGCTAATGATATGCATGTGAATGCAATGCACCTCATAGTTTCTCAATACTATTTCTCATATACAGTGGTCAAGGATCCTATGTCCTAACCTTTAGTAAGAAAACCGGGCTATTACAGTTAAAATCTCTGGAAATGTTGCCAAAAAATTGTTGAGCAAGTTTTATATCTGATAATAAACTCTTAATACCCATAATTATACAAATCGTATCTTGTAGTATAAGAGGTTACCGTTCCCACGAGGATTATGCAATACCTAACAATTTAAACCTAACTTTGTCTAAAGTAATATGGAATTAATTTGAATAAAATTAAAAAAACAAAAACTTAAACAAATATATAAAACAAAGCAAGTAACAAAATAACAAGTGAGTTACTAACAAAAATTGAGATTGATAAAGATTGAATATTTAAGAACTATTCTTTCCTTATTTTGTTTCCCTTACTATTCCTAACTTCTTTTATTATATCTGAAGCTATCTATTAGATAATCAATTTCACAACTAATATCTCTCTTCGATTGATTGTTCAATTGATAATTTTAGGTCTATCAAATTGCCAACTCTCATTGTACAATATAACATTAATTACTTTGACTCACTCTTTAGATTTATTGTCAAGTTTATACTTGAACAATTATCACAAACATCCAGAAATAGATTGAATTAAACAATAAATAAGTCAAAAAATAATTCCTAATCTGAGTTCAGAACTCTATAGATATGATAAACATCTTAGAAATCCAATTACATAATAAGGATAATGAAAGAAACTAAAAGGAAAAGAGAAAAAAACTGTCTAACTCCTTGATTTGGAATACTGAAATTTCCTGATGTAATTCAAAATCACTCCACTTTGATGAATGATTGCTGCATTTTCTTTTTGTGTTTTTCTTGTTCTTAAATAGTTCTTAAGGCTTGTAGGGTTCTTTCTAGGGTTTTCCCACTTAATTTGGTTCTAACAATATCCCCAAAACGTCAAAAGACTAAAAAAAACTCGCGCTTGGAAAACCTCAGGCATAATTGTGCCCTTAGAGGCACGACTGTGCTCCTTTTGTTTCACTCTCTGGCAGGATCTTACTCCTTGAGGCACAATCGTGTCACCTTCAAACTTCCTCCATCTTCTTTATTCTTCAATTTCCAAATTGCCAACATTCACAAACACATCAAACACCTCTTAAAATACAAAATTAAGATCTAATTCTTCCTTTAAACCAAAAAAACACTTAGAATATAATCAAACACTAACAATATCACAATTCTAAGCATATACATATGATAATCATCTAAGAAATACTTAAAAACATACTTAAACATCTATCAAAATATAGTATAATCTACATCTATCATATATCACTGTTGAGAAATCGAGGCGAGATCTGATCTCGCATGTAGTGAAATAATTAGTAAACTATTTTGTAATATTTTTTCAAAATGCAAGATCACTTAAATTCTATAAAATAATTAACACATATCATAACAAAACATGAATCGTAATTCGTACCTTATTTTGAAGCTTTATCCTTTTCTTCTCGTTTCCCTCAAACCTTTATGAAATTATCTGATCCTAATCATTATAGCCCCACAATTGTTTAACATATAATGGTATCTATAGAAAGTTTTGAGAGAATTTTGCAACTATTACTAACGGTACGTTTGGTTTGATGAAATAGAAATTCTATTCCTACGCTATTCCTAACGTTTAAGTATTCTTACGTTTGGTAAAAAAAAAGAAGTAGAATAGGCATTCTTAGGCTTTATTATTCCCGGACTTCGGAGAATAGCTAAAGATCACTATATCTATCTTTAGCTATTCCGGGTAACAGGGAATAATCTTTCCCCAACTCTCTGACCGTTCTATCCTCGTCAGACCCTCCGCCCTCGCTCTAGTATTCACGCCCCTGGCTCTCATCTCCGTCGCTCTTCTCTTCCTGGCTCTCGTCTTCACGATCTCGTCTTCAAGCTTACAGGTAAATCTGATTTATTTCCTATTCACCCTCTCTCTTTGCTTGTTGTTTAGTTTCTTCTTAACGGAATTGTAGTTCTCGATTTTCTTGATTATCGTTCTGGGTTTTGTTCTTCTTCCTACAATCAAGCTTTCTAGCTTAGAATTGTCTTGATTCCGATGTGATTGGTTTATTTGATAATCTTGTTCGTTTCCCAATTTTGATGTCTGGATTAACTTCCTATGAAATGGGTATCGACTTAAATGCTGCAAATTGCCGATTGTATAACAATTAGAGGTCTTTTGTTCAGCTATGATGCTGGCTTTGATAATCCCATTTTGAAAGGATTAGATGTTATAGGATGAATATGTGGGTTTTAATATTCCTCGTATTTGGGGGCTACACTGTCCTACTAAAGTAGCTAAAATTTGAAGAATAATGCATGGGTTGTTGAGGCTTTACACGATGATATAAAGAACCTTGATCTGGAAAATGTCAACGAGAACTTTGAGATCTATGAGCAACATGCTCTTAAAACCCATTCGCATTTAGTATGAATGTATGTATATCTATACTGGATATATTATGCATATGTCTGTTAACCTAATGACATTTTTTAGTCGCTTAACTTGAAGGTTTGCTAGGCTTTATACTCCTGTGAGGTCTTTTGTGGCTTAAGTTTTAACTGTCATGCCAAAAATTCTTCTGTTACCATTGTGTGTTGGATGGGTTAAAAATGAGTAGGGCGTTGACTTTGTCATTTTTGGTTGCCTGCAGATTATACAGGGATTGCAATCAAATAAGCCTTGGCTTCTAAAGGATAGAATAGATAAGGTGTGTTTCTGTTTCTAATTAAGATGCTTGGCTTCGTCATTTTGCCATCTTAAATCAAATGAAATACTTAACATAAAGTCCATGACAATTTTATTTCCAGATTCTAGGTGATGCTGACAAGTTGAAGACTTGGTTGAATGAGAAGGAGCCGGAGCAGAGCAAGTAAGTAGACTCCATAATTGTCATTGTTTTCACTGCTGCTGCTTTGCTAATGGTCTTCTTCGATAGAACTTCCATGAGCACTTATTCATTTTAATTGGTTTGACCTGTATTTATGAGGCACCGATTACCATATAAATTTTTTTGTATGCTTGTGTTATATAAATTTATTCTTTACCCATATAGACTCATATGACCCAATATACCATTGTATAGTCTTCTCTTCATGATTCTTGTTTTTCATGCTTGTGGTTAACCTAATGTTAAACTTGCAACCCTTATAGTATCGTACAGTTTGATTGAAATTGTTGAAAATGGACTTTGCTTTTAATTATTTTCCTGTGTAATTATTGTGAATTTAATTTTCCTGAATTCACATGATCCAAATGGATTCTGTTTATTCTGTTTCTCCTGTAGAACCCCTGGATTCAGCAAACCAGTATTCACTTCTGAGGAAGTATATCTGAAGGTGTTCAATCTGCAAGATAAGTTAATGCTGCAGTTCTTTTCCTTGATTAGGAAGGCAATTTCTCCTATGCATACCTCAACTCTGACTAATACTTGATTCATATTATATAGGTTGCTAATGTCAACAAAATTCCAAAACCCAAGCCAAAAGTTGAAAAGCTAAAGAAGGTTAAGAATGGGATAAACGCAAAAACTGATACTGAGAGCAATGGAGGGATTACCGAGGGCTCCAACTTGGGTTCCTCTTAGACTCCTAAAATGTAAGCTCTACAGCTGGTTCAGATACAACAGTTGATTAAAAAGCCAATCAAGAGGCTCAGGCTCATGATGAGTTTGATCATCTATGATTCATGTACAATGGGTTGTTATTCAAATTGACACATTTCAATGAAGGATCTAGCTCTGGACCGGAGTTGATATGATTCCATAGTAGCATATGGAGCCTTTGTTTTGCCATTGATATCTGCTTTAAGAATATCGATGTTGTTAGATATCTTGCTAACATTTTAGTAATCACAGAAGTCTTTCCTTTTTTAACATTTCCTTTCCCTTTTTGCATGCAATGTATGT
>JAOTAY010000004.1:16712081-16723957 GCA_025629805.1 Erythroxylum baracoense
TTCTGAAACATAGGCCTTCTTTATGCACACCATATCTTTCAATCGTTAATAAGAAAAGGGAAAGACAACTTTCTTCTCTATTTTTTGTAGCTGGGGAATTTTTGAATCCTAGTGTTTATTTTAAACTAAATCTTACTAAGCAAGCTAAAGTTAATAGAGGAATGCTTTTAACTATTACAACAATTGTTAGCATTGATGCGATGCAAGATCTCTTAAACTCACAAATGGAGCTTTATAAGTTATTTTATGGGGATTTTGGAATGCCGATTGCAACTTGACAAAGAGGAAAACTTTCTCCAAATATTAGTTATTTCCTTTTTCTTATTTGTTGAAAATTAATTATCACTTTATTTTGTTTATATGTTATCTTATAACTTACAGTTTCTTGGTGGGATCAATTCAGAAATGGTGTTCCAGAATTGAAAAGGTTTGTGATAAGCTCCACAAGTGTACGGGTTTAGTTGCAACAATCAAGGGTCGATCCATAAGGACTAAGTCAAAGTACTAAATTTATACCTTCTAAATTTGCTAAGCAATCAAATATGAAAATTTAGTTGTTAAAGAAGTATCAATGCACGATTAACAGAATTTAAGCTAATATTCTAGGAATTCATCTCAACAAAGAAATCATGTAATCCATATGAAATAAAATATTGATCCAAGTACATTAACCCACTCTTATCAATTAATTCTTTCGAAGTAATTAACGTGTTGATTCCACTTTTTAAACCAGTTTCCTAGACCAAAAATCAAATCCAACCCAATGAACACAGTGGTTAATTCCATGTACTCCTAATGAAGAATTCTATTTCTATATATTCTTTCAATTAAGTCTAATCTAGCAATTCAAACATTAAACATCACTTTTCAGTACTTAGTTTAACATCTATCATTATTTAATAAGAAACCCTAGATTAGAAAGATCAAATCAATATTAGACAAAATTACTTTACAGAAATCAAGTCAACTTTGAATTTAGAAGTAAAGACATAAGGTTTAATAAATAAATTCCAAGTTGAAACAAACATCCTGGAATAAGAAAATTTACAGATTCATAACTGAATTCAACCTAAAAGTAAGAATTATAAACATGAACATTGAAGATAAATAATAAATGGAAAGAGGAGGAAAAGGAACTCCAATTGCTTCTTGAATCTTAATCTCTCAATCTCCAAGCTTTTCTTCTTCTTCCTGGCTCTTTGTTTTTCTCCCCTTCTTGAATCTCACTCCTTCTCCTCCTTTTCCCCATCAATGCCCCTTTTTGTCTCTCAAAAACTGCCTTTTAATCACCGAAACTGTCATGAAAAACTGTCATACACAGACCGTGTGAATTCACATGGGTAGACCGTGTGACTTTCAGATCTGGTTATGTATTCTAGCTTCGAAAGACATAGTCTATGTGAATCTACACAGTCTGACCGTGTGACTTTCGGATCTTCAACTTTAAACTTCTACTTTACATAGGCTGTGTGAATTTACACGGGTAGACTGTGCTTTCCTTTACTTCATTTTCTTCCCAAATCATCTGCAAATACCAAGAACAAAGGCGTAGTACCAAATTCACAAAACTAAAGGTATTTAATATCATTCAATGCAAAAACGATGACAAAATAGAGCTAAAATATATCAAGAACAACAACTTATCACCACTCCATCTTGACTTGAACTTTCTAGGAAATAACCAAAGTCATGAATTAAACAAAAGCACTAATTCCCTACTCTTGAATTCCTTCTTCTTGATGTGGGCATCATGCCGCTTCTTAGCCCTTCCCTTATACAACTTGGCATTTTCATATGCATCATACCTTAACTCCTCCAATTCATCAAGTTCTAACAATGTCTTCTAGCCCACTAGCTTCTAATCCATATTTAATTTTCTAATTGCCCAATAGGCTCTATGCTCCAACTACAACGGTAAATGCCAAGCCTTGCTATACACAAGTCGATATGGTGTTGTACCTATGGGAGTTTTGAGAGCCGTCCTGTAAGCCCACAATGTATCATGCAGCTTCAAAGCCCAATCTTTTTTTGAAGTGTTCACTACCTTCTCCAAAATCTTCTTCAACTCTCTATTCACCACCTCTACTTGGCCACTTGTTTGCGGGTGGTAAGGAGTTGTCACTCTCTGATGAACATTATATCTCCTCAGAAGAGCCTCAAAGGTTTTGTTGGAAAAATGACTCCCTCTATCACTTATGATAGCTTTAGGCACCCTAAATCTAGTAAAGATCTTTTTGATGAATCGTTGCACCACCTTGCCATCATTTGTTGGAGTAGCTATTGCTTCGACCCATGATAAGTGTAAATTGCATTATGTTTTAGGGCATAGTTTGATATGCATTTAGCTGTTAATTTAATCTTTTATTATGTGTTTAGGTTAAAATTGTGTTAGTTTTTTATTTATTTGTGTTTTAAGTGTTTTATGGGTTAGTACAAGCCTTTGAGCTTAAATATTATATTTTTGAGGTACCTTAATGTGTTTCTTAGTGTTTTAGGGGCAATATCGAAGAGTGGAGGAGTTTCAGAGGGAATCTAGGCTATAACACAGGCCCACAATTGTGGCAGGTAAGCCAAGATCGTGATAGAAGCTCCAGGTTTGGCCCAGGTGAGCTACGATCGTGGCCTATGTTAGGCATACGCGTAGACATTCACGAACTTCATGTTTTGAGGAATTTTTTAGACCTTTTGGACCTTGGAAAAAATCCTAAACATAAAAGAGTATAAAAATAACATAAAGAGGAGAGAAAAAGGAGCTTCCATGCAACCATTGTTGAAAACCTTAAAGAAAGAAAGAGGAAGAGGAAGAGGAAGAGGAAGAAGGAGGAAGAAGAAGCAGTCTCGACGTGCTTCCCGGATCAAGAGGTCTTCCAATGCTGTTGCCTTCTTAGATCATCCATTCTAAGTGTCTATTTCTTTTTCGTTTCAATTTTATTCAAGTGTAAAGTTGGGATGGATTGTATGATGATAGATAGTAGAATGATGATAATGATGTTCTAACTCTCCTTCGGGATTTTATTTTAATTTAATGATAATCTAGTCGATTGTGTTATTTGGATGAATGTCGTGACTTGATTACGTTCTTACATAATTCGGTAATAAAGTGAGAGGGTTAACTAAATAAAATATGATTAAATCATATTAACGAGACTTAGGTGATTTAATAGAAATCGTAATAAATCATACTAGTAATTGTGCAGAGAGAGATCCCGTGTGATGTTCCAATAGTTTATTAGAGTGCTTTAAATCTAATCAGGTTTTAGATAATTTTTGAATTGAG
This sequence comes from Erythroxylum baracoense, assembly GCA_025629805.1. Lineage (NCBI taxonomy): Eukaryota > Viridiplantae > Streptophyta > Magnoliopsida > Malpighiales > Erythroxylaceae > Erythroxylum > Erythroxylum baracoense. The sequence continues at coordinate 16,715,359 of JAOTAY010000004.1, forward strand.
AGATTGCAAATTCTATAATCTGATTAGGGTTTATAATTTAGGGTTTAATGGTCATAACTCGAGAGAAAGTAATCAACCTTAGGACAGTCTAGAATCGACACTCCATTGACACATAATCGGCTAGGTTAGCATTAATGATAAGTAAAATCTCCTTCCTCATAACTTGGTAAACTCTTTGGTTGATTTCCATTGTGCGTGCTTATTGCTCAATTATTAATTCCTTCGTGTTTAATTTCTGATTTAAATGGTTGAATTCAATTCTCGTGATTACGTTTCATTGCATTGTTTATTTTGAGTTTCATATATTGTTGGCTTTAGATTTTAGGATCAGATTAGTCCCCCTCCTTATGGGATTGACACATCTTATAATATAATCGCACCTGTGCACTTGCGGTATTAGAGGACTTATAAATTTTAAAGCTTGAATGACACAATCAAGTTTTTGGCACCGTTGTCGAGGAGACGTAGATTAGTTGAATTCTTGTAGTCTAAGGCTTTTTCACCATCTTTTGTCAAAAAAAAGTGTAGAAAGTTTGGGAAAAAAGTCAAAAACACATTGATTTGGACATCATAGGGCAGCAAGAAAGAATCTAGAAAATTAGATATTAAGAAGAGATAAAAAGAATGATCATGGAGGATATATATATTGTACGAAACAAAGGACTCTTGCGGATTTGAATGAGCCCCAATTTAGTTAGGAAAATCATCATCCTTATATAAACATGTGTACTTCGGAGTGGCAGAACCACCCAAATTTCTATTGATCTAACAATGTAAGTACTCACATAGGACATCAAGACCTATTAGGATTTTAGCAAGATGAGTCCAGTTCATGGGATTCCAAATTGAACAAAATCATAGATAAACTAATATACATGGAAGAGATCTAGATGAGACTGGAAGAGAAATTTGATCAAGTAACGAAAAATCATGTCTTTTCTATTCACAACCTGGAGATTCAAGTGAGATAACTTTCCAATGAATTTTGTAAGAGAAGGGTGGAAGAATCTCTGAGAAATATGGAATTACATCAGTAAGAGCAATATGAGGATATCTTCCTTAGAAATGGGGAAGAACAAGAAAAACTAGTAGAAAATCAAGTTGAACCCCATCTTGTAAAAGACGAAGAGATGAAGAAAAGAGTGACAACCCCCTATTATTCCCTAGATCTTGGTGTACTATGCTTAAACATCGAAAAAACTGGGATAGATGTCCATGAAGAGAACCTCATCATTTGGATTAGTGATGACCAAGTGACATTCAACTTGAATAATGTATTAAAGAATCCAAAGGAGGGTGACTCATTTAAAAAATTGATGTGCTCAAATCTTTAAAGGAACGAGAGGATGAAAAACAGATGACAACGAACATTAAGTTTGAAGAAGCTATGAAAGTCTTTGTTCATGAAGCAAAAGAAGAAGAAGAAAAGGGAGTGACTAAGGAAGAACAAAAGCAGCTCACCCTTTTACCAAACAAACTGCTAAACTTAATAGAAGATTCAGCGAGTTTTGTTATTCCCTATTTTATCGATAGTTTGTTAGTGAAAAGAACATTACTAAAATTTATTGGTTTTCTCAACTTTATCAATATTGTCCTTCTAATCATTTTACAATTTGTAGCTTATTTACAGGCTATAAAACTGATGTTGAACGGGAAGGGTGGAAGCAAGCCACTCATAATTGATCTTGGCTGAGCTTCCAAGGATGCAAGATCAAGCTAATGACCCTAAATTAGGACGTTTAATAATTATATTTAAATTATTGTGTAGTTAGGTTTGTTTTAAATTCTAAAATAAGCTTGTAATGATGTGGAATGGTTGGATTGCTAACTCTCTTATTCTCTTTAAATCAATTATAAGAAAAGGAACTTAGGTTGGTGTCAAGTGCATTGGGTCTCCATCTCTGACACTAACACCCCCCCCCCACCACCCCCCTCATTCACCCTGATGTGTTCGTGTTCTAACCTTTCTCTTTTCATATTTGTTAGAATTTTCTTCTTATGTTTTTCGTATATTGTGTTTTATTTCCCTTAGTGTGTTTGTGAATCCTTCTCATATTGAGGACAATGTGTTGTTTAAGTATATGGAGGGTTATGTGTTTTAAACTTAAGTGTGAATTTTACATATTTTATGATAGTTTGTTTAGGTCTTATGATGTGAATTGGGTGAATGTGTCAATGGCTAAGACTTAGCAAGATATATTTAACCTTAAATATAGCCTTTTAGGTTGCAAAAATTTATTAGCTTGTGAAATTAATGAACTAAGATACTTAGGGCTAAATATACTAGTTAATTAGCATACGATGTTAGTCCATTCACCCTAGGAATTTGTCATACTCATTTATAATTTTAGGCCAATCAAATAAGTGGCATTATTAGTACATTTTCATGAGAATGATTAGCTAAAGCAATAAGGTAGGCAAAAATTTATGTTAAAAAATAAAATAAAATAACAATAATAAAAAAATGTATAAATTTTAACTAAAATAACTATTCCACTGGCCTTCGAGTTATGAATAGAGCTAGTAGCTAGTTAAGAATGTGACGTAGCTAAGTAACCGGATCGACACGTATCACAAATATATGCCTTCACGCAAAAAGGCTATAATGACATTCTAACCAAGCATCTTAATAACAACATGACTTAGTTAAGTAACCAAATTGACATTTATCACAAATGTTTGACTTTGTGTAAAAAGACTAGGTTCATGTCCTTAAAGAAAAATCAACAAAAATAATGTTTTCAAATAAAAACCTACCAAACTTGTTAGTAGCTTGATTTTTCATGAAAACCTATTGAGGAATAGCTAAACTTTTGTTTTGACTAAATGATTATCAATGTATGTGCGCAAGTTATAGGGGTGAATAGACTCAACATTAAAATTTTGATTAGTTTGTATACTTAGTCCAAGGCGCTTAGACGTGGATTTCGCTTGTTAATAAGTTAGAATGACTTAAAGGATTGAGTTTATAGTTAAATTTGTTTCGCTAAGTTGAAGTCACTGTCTCATTATTGCATATGCATGTTTTATGTCTTCTTGATTTGTTTGATTGTTGTTTTGTTTGCTCAAGGACAAGCAAATGTTTAAGTGTGGGGATGTGATAAATGTAAATTACATCATGTTTTAGGGCATAATTTGATATGTGTTTAGCCGTTAATTCAATCTTTTAATATATGTTTAGGTTAAAATTGTGTTAGTTTGTGATTTATTTGTGTTTTAAGTATTTGATGGGTCAGTACAAGTCTTTGAGCTTAAATATTATGTTTTTGAGGTACTTTGATGTGTTTGCTAATGTTTCAAGGGCAATATCGAAGAGTGGAGGAGTTTTAAAGGGAATCTAGACCACAACATAAGCCCACGATCATTGTTGGTAGGACACGATTGTGACAGAAGCTCCAGTTTTAGCCCACGATCGTGGCATGACTCAAATGTTAGCCACAATGGTGACCTATGTCAGGCAGATGTGCAGACGCTCATGAACATCATATTTCGAGAGATTTTTTGGACCTTTCGAACCCTAGGAAAATTCCAGGGTTACCCAAAACATAAACGAGTATAAAAAGAACATAAAGAGGAGAGAAAAAGGAGCTTCTGTGCGGCCACTATTGAAAACACTAAAGAGAGAAAGAGGAAGAGGAAGAGGAAGAGGAAGAGGAAGAAGAAGCGGTCTCGACATGCTTCCCAGATCATGCCTTCCCAGATCGTCCATTCTAAGTTTCTATTTCTTTTTTGTTTCAATTTTATTCATGTATAAAGTTGGGATGGATTGTATCATGATAAATAGGATAATGATTAGTAGAATGATGATGATGTTCTAACTCTCCTTCGAGATTTTATTTTGATTTAATGATCATCTAGTTGATTGTCTTATTTGGATGAATGTCGTGATTTGATTACATTCTTGCATAATTCAATAATAAACTGAGAAGGTGAGCTGAATGAAGTACGATTAAATCAGATTAATGAGAGTTAAGCGATTTAATGGAAACCATGATAAATCATATTAGTAATTGTGCGGAGAGAGATCATGTGTGATGTTTCAATAGTTTATTAGAGTGCTTCAGATCTAATTAGGTTTTGGATAATTTGTCAATTGAGATATTACAAATTCCATAATCTAATTAGGGTTTACAATTTAGGGTTTAATGGTTATAACTCGAGAGAGTGTAATCAGCCTTAAGATAGCCTAAAACTGACACTCCATTGACACATAATCAACTAGGTTAACATTAATGATAAGTAAAATCACCATCCTCATAAGTTGGTAAATTTTTTAGTTGATTTCCATTGTGCGTGCTTACTGCTCAATTGTTAATTTCTTCGTGTTTAATTTTTGATTTAAGTGGTTCAATTCAATTCTTATGATTACTTTCCATTGCGTTGTTTATTTTGAGTTTCACATATTATTTCCCCTCTTCATGGGATCGACACCTCTTATACTACAATCGTGACCCGTGCGCTTGCGATATTAGAGGGCTTATAAATTTTAAAGCTCGAACGACACGATCAACTGACCTAGACATATAATAAACTCCAACCAATATATAAGAGTTACCTAGGGAAGATAAGAATGGTCCTATGAAATCCAAGTCCCACATATCAAATATCTCCACCTCCATGATGTTTGAAAATGGCATCTCATCTCTCTTCAAAATATTGCCCACTCTTTGGCACCTATCAGAATGCAATACAAAATCTCAAGCATCCTCGAACAAGTTTGACCAGTATAATCCGCACTTCAAAATGCGAGTAGCCATCTTGTTCGCTCTATAGTGTCCTGCATAAAGTAAATTACGACACTGAGTTAAAACTTCAGTCATTTCATCTTTAGGGACACACCTGCGAATCAAACTATCGACATATATTTTATATAACATAGGTTCATCCCAAATATAGCGAGACACTAAAATAAGAAACGCTTCCTTTGTTGATGTGAGAGATTAGGGGGGAGGAATAACACTATAATAATAATTGGGCCATGAGAGACCTTCTTAATTATTGCAAAAGAAAGATCTACTTGGGTCAAAAAGCCAAAATAAAAAGGTGATTTAGGCATAACATTGAGTTAGGGCACCTAAGAGATAATTGGCAATATCTGCAAACTAAGAAAGAAAAGGATTTTCTACCATCATTAAGGCCTCGTCAAGAAAATGCTCTTCAATTTCCTCTTCCTCTTTATTTTGTACCCTTTCAAGTTTTGATAGGTGGCCCGCTACAACATTTTATGCTTCTTTCTTGTCCTTAATCTCAATGTTGAATTCTTGGACCAGAAGCACTCATCGGATGAGCCTAGCCTTGACATCCTTCTTCGCAAAGAGGTAATGCACCACCGTATGATCTGTAAAAATAATAACTTGTGAACCCAAAAGATAAGAACAAAAATTTTCACATGAAAATACCACTACAAGCAACTCCTTCTTAGTAGTGGTGTAGTTCAATTGTGCTCCTGTCAAGGTCTTACTGGCATAGTAAATTGCATGTAGCCTCTTCTCCTTCTGCTGTCCGAGTAAATAACTAATGATATGGTCGCTTGCATCACATTTGATCTCAAAGGGAAGTGATCAATTTGGCGATGTCAGGTGCTGTTATAAGTGCCTTCTTTAACTTGTTAAAAACATCTAAACAATCATTATCAAACACAAAAGACACATCTTTAACTAATAAGTGAGTCAAGGGCTAGCAATAAGAGAAAAGTCCTTCATGAACCGTCTATAGAACCCTGCATAACCAAGGAATGCTCGGATGCTCTTGATGTTGGTAGGAGGTGAGAGCTTTTCAATCACTTCAGTCTTAGTTCGATCTACCTCAACCCCCCTACAAGAGGTCTTATGGCCCAAAATAACTCCCCCTGGGCCTATGAAATGACACTTCTCCTAATTCAAGACTAAATAAAACCCCTCACATCTTTGTAACACTTTATCCAAATTAAACAAGCAATGATAAAAAAGTCTCCAAAAATAGAGAAGTCGTCCATAAATACCTCAATGAAGTCTTCATTCATATCCGCAAAGATGGTCATCATGCACCTTTGGAATGTAGCTAGTGTATTGCATAGACCAAATGACATCCTTATGTAAGCAAAAGTCTCGTAAGGACAAGTAGTCTTCTTTTGGTCCTGTGGGTATATGAACACCTGATTGTACCCTAAATATCCATAAAAAAACAATAAAAAGCATGGCCTGCCACCCTCTCAATCATTTGGTCCACAAAAGATAATGGGAAATGGTCTTTCTTGGTGGGCAAATTGAGCTTCCTATAGGCAATGTACACTCTCCAACCTGTGATGGTCCTAGTGGAAATCTTTTCACCTTTTTCATTCTTCATCACTATCATGCCTCCCTTCTTAGGCACACATTACGCCGAACTTACCCACTCGCTATCTGAAATTGGGTATATAATACCCGCATCTAAAAGCTTCACCAGTTCCTTATTCAAAACCTCTTGCATGTTTGGATTTAAACTCCTTTGCTTCTCTCTCACTGTCTTGCATCCTTATTCAAGGTTAACCCTATGTATCATCACATTAGGGACAATCCCCTAAATATCATAAATTTGGCACCCCATGACTCTCGTCCTCTTCTTAATGGTCTCCACCACTTTCTCTTCTTACTCAAAATCCAATTGGTTGGAAATGATGATGGGTAAGGTTTGGTACTTACCTAGAAATGTGTATCTCAGGTGGGAAGGTAAGGGTTTTAGTTCTACAGTGGGTGGCTTTACAATAGAGGGTGGTGTGGGTGCATCCATTCTCTCTAACTTCTCTTGCTCACCCTCTTCACACAATGCCTCTTCACTCACACTCTCATCCTTATGCATTTTAACAACTTCCATTTCAACTTCCTTTACACAATCACCCACAACATCAATCTTCATACATGCACTTCCATCCACCGACTTCTTTAAAGATTTAGTCAGATTAAATTCAACCTGCTCATCACCAATTCTCAAAACCAATTTTGCTTCATGCACACCAACTAATACCCTACCAATATTTATAAAGGGCCTTTGTAAAATCAACGAACAATTCCTATCTTCTTCAAAATCCAATAAAACAAAATCAACAGGAATTATAAATTTCTCCACTTTTACCAGAACATCTTCTATTACCCAAAATGGCCTCTTGATGGATTGATCTGCAAGTTGGATAAGCATGGATGTTGGCTTGACATCTCCTAGGCCCAATTTCTTGAAAATAAACAAAGGCATTAAAGTAATACTTGCACCTAAATCTCATAAGCATTTAGAAAATTCAAATCATCAACAACACATAAAATAGTAAAACTCCCTAGATCTTGTAGTTTTGAAGGCATTGTGCTTGTGATGATCGAACTACAATTCTTGTAACACCCCACCCTCTCAGGACCGTACCCGACATCCTGTGTGATGTCCGAGTTTCGTTCTAAGCGAGGGTGGCATGCTATAGCACTCAATTATTTAAATTTTAGTACAAATGTTTTTTGAAACCACAAACATAAAGTACGAAAATCAATAACCAAATCGGGCCCACTTTATTTCATAAACATTTCCAATCATAGAAATACAATCATCAGAAAACTCAACAGCTATTTGGGCCTGTTATAAATACAAAATACTTGTCAAAATTTCATTACATTGCCAGAACCATATACAAACATTTTCAATTTGGAAATTTATTTCAAAATAGAAATATTTGAATACACACGTTATAGTAATTGCGGAAGACTTAATTTGATACAAAAATAAAGGAAATACTAATGCAGACACCAACTGATCCCGACCTCTATCTTTTACTCGCATGTTGTAGGTATACTTCCGTTTGCCTAACGGGGTACTCTTCAAGCCTAAAAAATAATTACAAATTTTAGGTGAGTTTTGCAAACTCAATGAGGTAACCATCATCGATGGTTCACTCAATTCATGAAAAACACCATTTCACAAAACATGTGATTCACAATTTTGCATAATAGATCATGTATCACACTTTTACTCCAGTGTAGGAAATTTCGGCATTTCAATCAATCAAATAAACTTGATATAAATGCATATGAAATGCTCATGAGACACTTTCCATTTATTATATTGTTGTGACCGAGTGCCTGAACTGTCCCGTATCCATTTTGGATACTGGGCTCATTACTAACTGTCCCTTATCCGCTTGGGGGATATAGGGCTCAGTATACATAGTGAGCCTTAGGCTCTAAATCACTGTTTGAGCTCGAGGCTCTTTTCACTCATTGAGCTTTAAGCTCTGATCAATGGCTACTCTGGTCATAACTGCCATTATCTGATTGTGCATTCATGAATGGAATGCATGTACCACAATCACTTACATTATAAGGCACTTAGATCTTTACATTCACATTCAGGCAGCACTTCAATATACATTCCACATTCACAATCATTGACCTTCTGTCCGGAATCAACAATCAAACACATTCATTTCACATTCATTTATCATTCAAAGCATAATTTAAGTAAACAATAATTGAGAGAAACCGTCTAGGTTACTCACAATACGCTCCAGATTAGCATTTGCTTCCTAAATCTGGAAACATCTGGATGTGGACATTTTATCCTGCACATCCATATTATGCAATACACACGTTGCACACATATTAAT
>JAOTAY010000004.1:16724057-16763543 GCA_025629805.1 Erythroxylum baracoense
AACATTTACATGTGCAAAAATTCACTAATTGCTATTCATGTGCATATATGAATGCATGAATATGTCAATGCACTTTAAACAATCCTAACCCGTTCCAAATTACCAAAATACCCTTTCCATAGGTGAGGGGATGCTACATTATACCCATCAGAAGCCTAAAGTCATTGCAACCTAAAGAACTACTCAACTAATTTAAAAGACATTGTGGAGGATTTAAAGGTGATTGATCGTAAATATGTTGGACACACTTTCACTTGCTCCAACAAACAGCAATGTACTTGGCATATCAGGAAAAAATTAAACCATGCCCTAGTAAATGACCTTTGGTTTAGACACTTTCCCAACAATCTTACTACTTTTAAAGACACTCTCATTTCAAAGCATACCCCCTTGTAGTGGACAACTTATTCCAAAAATTCACCAAGCATCATCCTTTCTAGTTCAATAATTTCTTAGTGACTGTACTGGGATTCTCTAAGGCAAGTAGAAAAGGATACTTTCCCTTAAAAAAATCTTACCCATAGACTTGTATTCTCTTACCAAATCAGTGGACAACACTGAAATAGGAGCTGTAGTAAGCGACATGGATGGCTCCAAATCCCTCCGACCTGATGTGTAACATCCTGTTATCTCATACTAAGGGTTAGAACCTAGAATATTATACATGAGAGACATTATTGAGAAGTTCGAAAGTGAATTTCATGCTCATGCATAATATAGCATACACACAAATGTGAATATTAATTTTTGCACACATTAAAATGATTGTACATGCATTCATTGACATTTTTCCAGGTATAATCGATTTTTAATGTGATTATGATATAAAATGTCAATTAATTGTCTTGAAAATTGATTTTGTGAGTATAAGTATTGATTTACAATTTTTGGTGAAATTTGAGAAATTTCTAAAATTTTGAGTATTTTCGGGACTAGAAAAAATATCGAGTGGCAAGACAATTAGTTTATGGTAGTAGAAATAAGTGTTATATGGCAGTAAAAATAATTGATAAATGACATAGGGATTTGTTGAAAAGTGTCATTGAAAATTGGAAGACAATTGGAGACAAATAGACTAGTTATTAAAAAGGGTCCAAATGGGACCATGAAAAAGTGACAAGTGGCAGTGACAAGTGTCATTACCACTCACCGCTCATCTCTCACGATTCTTTCATTTGGAAGACACTATCCTTGTTGTCTTTCATTTTTAACTCTTGCTTTCATCTTCTTCGTTGCTTTCTTCTTTTTTCATGATTTTCTCACCAACCTCCATTAACGTTGAACCTAGCTCTTATCTTTCACTTTTTACTTCCATTTTGTGACCTCATCATCTTGCCACTAGAAAACCTAATCCTCCCAACCTCCATGATGATGTCCATGTGATGCTTGGAATGTTAGGGTTTATGTGATTTTTAAAGAATTTGGAGTTTTATCAAGTAAGTTCTACTTTAATCTTCATGGGTTGTTTGAATATGAAACAAATATGGTGACTATTTGATATTAAATGATCTTGATAATAGTGATCAATATACATATGCATTGTGGATGAACAATAGGAAAATTGATGTCTTATTTTTGAGTGTATGATGAGTAATAATTTATGAGGTGTTATAAGGGTGTTGTTAGGATAGATTTATAGTGTGAACGATATATGAAAATGATAAAAAATGTTGAGGAATAAATAGATATATAGTTATGACTGGTTTTGTGTTTATGATTAACAATGGATTTGAGTTATATTGAAGATATTTGTAAGATGAAATAGGTATGAAATAGTGTTTGAATGAGTGTTGAAAGTTGAAAAAGAAAGGGATGTGATCATTTCATATTCTTGTGTTGATAATGAAAGTAGGAAATTGATGAATGAATATATGTGTTGTGTTCTTATTTTGAGAATATGAAAATCATAAGTATAGACTATATTATGGATGAATTTAAATTGGGAATTAAGGGTATAATGATAGAGGAAAAACTATGTTTAAGAAAGGTGTTTAATAAGGCTCTTGGAATATGGGGAGTAAGGATTTATTAAACTAGAATATGAAGGTAATATGTTTTGTTTTATATATGATTGGTAAACCATAAGTTACAAATTGTTTTATGCTTCATATTGACATAGAAATGAGGAGAGAATAAAAGGGTAATGAAGTAGACATGATTGATTTCGCATGAGATGTCTTGAATATAATACGGTGAAAGTTAGAAATGCATGTAAGATAGAATTTCATGAATGAATGAGATTTAGTAAAAGTTGATGAATTCAATGAGTAGAGTTTTGAGAGTTAATGCAATCAATATGGTAGTTGAATTAGTATGAAATGATGTTGCATTAGAGGAGGTAAATTCTAGAAAATTTGGAATGAATTGATGTTAGTATGTGTGTTAAATTCGTGGGAGAAATAAGGAAGAAAATGCAAGGCACGATCGTGGCCCTCACCCCACGATCGTGGTCCTTACCCCACGATCGTGGTCCTTACCCCACAATCATGGCCTGGCTAGAATCGTGGCCAATCCCAGAAGTTTCTGTCACGATCGTGGCAAGGACACCATGATCGTAGGTAGACATATGGAGTAAAAGAGTTGTCTTTTGATTGATTTTTGAACCAACTAATGTTAAGGTACTTCCTTATGATATATTTAGGCTTGAATTAGATCTTGAATGAACCGAGTTAATAATGAATTAGGTGATTGAATTGAGTAAAGTGCATTAGGTATTAAAGAATGATTGAAAGATGTTGTTAAGTGATTATGAGATGCGAATTAAGGAAATATACCCGGGATTATCATTGAGCATGCATTGCACATAACGCATATACATATGTGCATAAATGAGTACATATGTGCATATACAGACGCACATATGTGAGACTGAAGGATCTAAATATATTTTTCCTCTTTCATGTAGATTGTGTAAAAGAGTAGTAGACTCTTATAGCTTTGGAAGTTGTATATAAGGATGATGTATACAATGCTACAATGTATATTCTGTTTTACGAAATGAAAATGAGGAATGGGTATTTCTTTCAAAAATCTTGGAGCACGATAGGACTATTTATTATACAACCAGTCTAAGAGGTTTTCTCCAAAGGGATTCTTCTCAGAGAGATAAAAAAACATGTCTTATTAATTCCTAAATCCTTTAACCCCACACACTTTAGGGAATTCAGACCTATCGCCTGTACCAACTTCCTCTATAAAGTCATTTCTAAAATTCTTGCCACTAGATTGAAGAAAACAGTAACACACTGATCAGTGATAACCAAGGTGCATTCTTATATAGCAGACATATAGGGGGATAACATCCTTATCGCCTAGGAACTCCTAAAATGCTACTCTAGATCCAATTACTCTCCAAACTACATAATTAAAATTGACTTTCACAAACCCTTTGATAGTGTGAGCAGCAATTTCTTATGGACAACATTGAAAGCTCATAGATTTCCAAACATTTTCACAAAACAGATCAAAAAATGTATCACATCTTCTCAATCGGTTAGGTTAGCATTAATGATAAGTAAAATCCCTTCCTCATAACTTGGTAATTTCTCTTGATTGATTTTCATTGCGTTTTTGCATTGCCCAAATTTCAATTCTTTTTTGTTAATTTCTAAATTACGACTCTTGCCAATCAAATTCTCGGATTTACTTTTCTTGTGAAACTTTATTTCTGTTAATTCAATCTTCTTAGCCTTAAAAAACATAGATTTAGATTAGTTCCCCCTCCTCGTGGGATGGATACCTCTTATACTGCAGTCGTGACCTATGCGCTTGTGGTATTAGAGAGCTTATAAATTTTAAAGTTCGAACAACATGATCAAGTTTTTGGCACCGTTTCTGTGAATGCATATATTAGTTTAATTCTTGTAGTTTAAGGCTTTTTCACCATCTTTTGCGAAAAAAAGTGTAGGAAGTTTGGGTGAAAAGTTGAACACATATTGATTTGGACATTATAAGGCAGCAATAAAGAATCCATAAATAAAAAGAATGATCATGGAGGATATATATTATAGGGAGCAAAGGACTCTTGTGGATTTCAACGAGCCCCAATTTAGTTAGGGAAATCATCATCCTTATATGAATACATACACTTCAGGGGTGGCCAAACTACCTAGATTAAGTACTCACATGGGACATCAAGACCTATTAGGATTTCATCAAGATAAGTCCAGTTCGTAGGATTCCAGATTGGACAAAATCACAGATAAGTTAACAGACATGGAAGAGCCCAGAAGAGACTAGAAGAGAAATTTGCTTAAGTAATGGAAAATCATGTCTCTTTTATTCATAAACTAGAGATTCAAGTGAGACAACTTTTTCGTGAATTTTGTAAAAGACGTATGGAAGACTCTCTGAGCAATATGGAATTACATCAATAAGAGCAATATGAGGCTATCATACTTAGAAACGGGGAAGGGCAAGAAAAACTAGTAGGAAATCAAGTTAAACCCTATCTTGTAGAAGACTAAGAGATGAAGAAAGAGGATGAAGAAAAGAATGACAACATTCCCTATTATTCCCTAGATCTTAGTATACCTTGTTTGAACATCAAAAAAATTGAGGTAGATCTCTATAAAGAGAACCTCATCATTTAGATTAATGATGACCAAGTGATACTCAACATGAATGATGTATTAAAGAATCCAGAGGAGGGCAAATCATATAGAAAAATTGATGTGCTCAAATTTTTGAAGGAATGAGAGGACGAAGAATAGTTGACAACAGACATCAAGTTTAAAGAAGTTATAGAAGTCTCTATTCAAGAAGCTAAACAAGAAGAGGAGATAAGGGTGAATGAGGATGAACCAAGAAGAGAATAACTCACCCTCTTACTTGGCAAACTGCTAGATTCCATAGAAGTTTCAAGGAGTTTTGTTATTCCCTATTTTGTTAACAGTTCGCTCAAAAAAAGGACATTACTGAGCTTTATTGGTTTTCATAATTTTATTAATATTATCCCTCTGATCATTTTTCAATTTGTAGCTTACTCACAGGCTACAAAACTGATGTTGAACAAAAAGGGTGGAAGCAAGCTACTCATAATTGATCCCGGCTGAGTTTCTGATGATAGAAGGTCAAGCTAATGACCTTAAAAGAAGCCCTGCATGGGAGGCAACCCATGGTTTTTCAATTATCGGTTATTTCTTTGATTTTAGATAGTTTGAATTCCGTAGTTAGGTTGTTCCAATTCCAAATAAATATCGTGGAAGAGTAGGGCATTAATTTTGATAAAGTTGATCGGAAAGGAAAGTGTAATGAGGTGATAGTGATAAAAAGAAGTTAGGAAAGGATCTTAGGGGGTCTGTATAAGGACGAAAAATGGTGAAATCATATATTGTGGCCTGCAGCAAGGTAAATCTGTCCACACGATTTTTAGCTGAAATTTTTACCATTTTACCCTTGCTTCACTTATATATTCATTTCCTACTTCATTTTTTCACTTTCTTTAATTTTAACTTTATCTCTCTAAGTTTAGAACCTCCAAATGTTGTCCCTTCTCTCTAACTAACTTTCAAATTTCCACTTTATTCCAACTTCCACCTATTTGCAGTCCATTATGCCACGCATTAAGCAGTCAGTAAAGCGCAACCAATCATCGAGAAGAAATCAAGTCTTAGGCCTAGGGTGAAGGAAAAGGAAGGTGGATTTCAAAGCACCCTTCCTAATCTACATAGAGCAGGAAGGTATTCGATTCTAATCCCTTAGTGTTAAACAGATAGTAGTCCTAAAAAACTTTGATTTTGCTACGCTTGATTGGCTAGAATTGCGAGATAGGGTCAATAACTTAGCAAAAAGAATTCAATGGAGCAAGTTTATACACTTCCAATATCCAGTCTACTAGGAGCTAACCCTTGAATTCTTTACTTCCTTTCACTTCGAACCTAGTAACCCTAAAGAAATGTGGTTTAGGTTGCAAGGACAACCTTACGAGCTGAACATTGAAATTATGTGTGATATTTGCAGTTTCCCTTAATCTTCCATTATCGATCAGCACGATGACTTTCGTGCTTCCCGTTTTTGGAATAAGCTCATTGGGTTGGAGCGGTTTGACATTAAGAATGCCCACAACAACATTATACAAAGCTGTGATCACTTGTTGCTACATAAACTCATGTGTCAATTGGTTTTTGACAAATCAGGAACCAACAAGTGCTCAACGAAAGAACTTTTTCTATTGTGGAGTATGGATCACAGCATCTCAGTGTGCACCTCGACACATATTATGAAGCTATTGTTACGACTCTACATAAGAGGAGCGATAATTTAGGTATGAGTTACTTGGTTTCCACTATTGCTGAGTACTATGGTGTGGATTGTAGTGGTCTAATCATTTACCTCCCTAATTTTTTAAATCACCATCACTTGTGGCGTGTTGAAATCCTAAAGTCTCATAACATGGAACTTTGGTACATTAGCCAAAAAACTCATGTGACGAGGACTCAACCAGCGAGGAGTCCAAAGAGGAAGAAGACACAGAAGAACCTAGTTAGAAGAAAGTGCTCAATACAATCTACACCAACACCAAAGCAATTACTGACACACTTGCGGAAAACTCTAAAAGGATGAAGGAGATGGCCTGAACACAATGATGTTAGAGCTGGGATAACGCCGAATTCATCGATACTTCTAGGCTCAAGGAGTATAACTACCACCTCCGACACTATCCCCACCTCTATCACCATGAGGTTTTGTTTCTAACGTTTTCTTTTAAAGTTATTTTTTTGTTTCATTTTATGTTACTTGAATCCATGTGTGTTTGTTTGTCTTCTTCTCATATTGAGGACAATGTGTTGTTCAAGTGTGGGGAGGGTTGTGTATTTTGTTTTGAGTATGAATTTTGCATATTGTTATGTTAGTGTGTTTAGGTTTCATACTGTGAATTGTGTGAATGTATCGATGGCTTAGATGGATTGAAATTGATTTAATTTTGAAAATAATCTATTAGGTTGTGAAGAGTCATTAGCTCACAAAATTAGTGATCTAGTTTCTTTGACTAAAATATGTAAGTTAATTAGGATTTAGTGTTAGTTTATCACCTTGTAATTTGTCACATTCATTCATAATTTTAGGTCTTTTGACTAAGTAGCTTTGCTAGTATTTTTTCATGAAAACAAGGAGCTAAAGCAACAAGGTAGGCATTAAAAAAATGTGTTTGTAAATTTTAAATAAATAACTATTCCATTAGCTTTCAGGTTATGAATAGAGCTAGTAGCTAGTTGAGAACATGATGCAGTTAAGTAACTGGATCGACACACATCATAAATGTCTGCCTTCGTGTCGAAAGGTTATAATGATGTTCCAACCAAGCAACTTAATAAAACCATGAGTCGAGTAATCGGATTGACATTCATCACCAACATTTGCCTCCATGTAAAAAACTAGGTCCATGTCCACAAAAAGTAATAAAATTTTGTTTTCTAATAAAAACCTATCGAACTTATAAGTAGCTTAACTTTTCATGAAAACGTACTTAGGATTAGTTACAAGTTTAAATGACCAAGTAATTATTAATGTGTGTGTGACATTTAAGTTTTGATTAATATGTATATTTAGTCCTGAGCTCCTAAACGCGGATTTTACATGTTAATGATTTGGAACAACTTGAATGATTGTATTTAAAGTTAAATTTATTTCATGAAGTTGAAGCCATTGTCTCATTATTGCATTGTGTGCTTTGTGATTTTGTGTTGTTTGTTGTTTTGTTTGCTTAAAGCAAGCAAACATTTAAGTGTCGGGATGTTTATAATTGTAAATCGCATCATGTTTTAGGGCATAGTTTGATATGTGTTTAGCCGTTAATTCAATCCTTCAATATGTGTTTAGGATAGAATTGTGTTAGTTTGTTAATTATTTATGTTTTAAGTGTTTTAAAGGTTAGTAAAAGCTTTTGAGCTTAAATATTATGTTTTTGAGGTACCTTGATGTGTTGGTTAGTGTTTCAGGGTCAACATCAAAGAACGGAGGAGTTTTAAAGACATTTGAGCCTCAACAACAACCCACAATCATGGCTTATCAGGCCACGATCATGACAAAAGCTCCAGGTTTGGCCCACAATCATGACAGAAGCTCAAGGAATGGCCTATGATCATTTTTCATGATCGTGGCCTACATGCCACGATCGTGACAGAAGGCTCAGATGTGAGTCACCATCGTGGCTTGCGTCAGGCAGAAACGCAGTCACTCACAAACTTCATGTTTCGAGGGATTTTTTGGGACCTTGCAAACCCCAGAAAAACCCTAGGTTTACCTAAAACATAAAAGAGTATAAAAAGAACAAAAAGAGGCAGAGAAAAGGGAGCTTTCGTGCAGGCACTGTTGAAAACCCTAAAGAGAGAAAAAGGAAGAGGAAGAGAAGAGGAAGAGGAAGAAGGAGGAAGAAGAAGTGATCTCACCGTGCTTCCCAAATCAGGAGGTTTTCCGATGCTGTTACCTTTCCAGATCATCCATTCTAAATTTCTATTTCCTTTTCATTTCAATTTTATTCATGTATAAAGTTAGGATGGGTGGTATGATGATTGGTAGTAGTAGAATGATGATGATGTTCTAACTCCTTCAGGATTTTATTTTAATTTAATGATAATCTAGTGGATTGTTTTTATTGGATGAATGTTGTTGATAGGTGCTTAATTGATTATGAAATTATTCCACAACACTTAGTGATTATTGACATGAAATTGCTTAAGATACTCACTTTGACTCATATATGATTTTAGTCACAATTTAGAAGTAAAGAAGTTAAAGTGAGTCAAAAGCACGATATTTGGGCAATTTTTTGAAGATTAATTTTCACTTTTCTTCATGGAGCAAGAAGAAGAAAATTAAAAGACAAGAAGAAAAAAACGAAAACAAAAAGAAGTTGCTCACGGCTGTGCATGGAAATTTTATGAGCAATCAAGGAAGCACGGACAAGGCTCCATTGTGCCGTGTCCGTGTGTCCGACACGTGTCCGACACGGACACGCGGTGGACACGTGTCGGAATAAAAAAATTATTTTTATCAGCTTGGACACGGCTCGGACACTTCTTAATATGGCTCATAATATTTTTATGAATTATTTGAAATTTTATTTAGTTGACATGGGTAGCCTTCCTTATTAAGAAAGATAAATTTGTTGAAACTTTTCAAATTCCTCATTCTTTTGTCGCATTTTTTTGGTTGTAAATACCCACGTAAATGACTAATTCTATTTTTGGATAGGAGATTGTAGACAAATTGTTTAATTGAATATTTGTTCCATGTTTTTTTTAGAGGCTTATAAAGTACCAAATATGCATGACATGAACTATTAAGATGTTGGAAATCTTTCAAGACATCAATCAATATATATTATATTATGAATTCTAATTTTTTTCTTAATTCTAAATTTTAATATATATATATATATATGTATATATATATGCCGTGTCCGTGTCCACCAAATTTTAAAAGTTGATGTGTCCCCGTGTTCGTGTCCGTGTCGTGTTGCGTGTCCGTATCCGTGCTACATAGGTTGTAGAAGACTGAGGTATTAGTAACTTGACTTTTATTCATGGGTCACACCCCGTGAGGTTGGAATGGGAGGCCTAATCTAGATGGGGTTTCACATTATGAACATTATTTGTTTGACCCTATATTTTGAAGTTCTTTACTTGTAAACTGTAGGCAAGGTATTGCTGTGTCTCTCTCTAAAGTTATAGTTCCTGCAAGTGGAAAATACTTTCCTGATGCTTTTGATGGTAGGTGTGACGACAATTGCTGGAAATTACTCCGAGGGGAAGGCGGATGGTCCTGGAAAAATTGCATCTTTTTCTGATGATTTTGAGCTGGCATTTGTCCCAGAAAAATGTGTGTTACTGGTTTCTGATCATGGGAACCAGCTGGTTCGCCAGATTAATCTGAAGCCCGAGGATTGTGTGAGAGGGTCTCTTTTTTCCATCCCTACTTAGAGATCTTCGTCAAGTTGGATTCACTATTGAAAGAGCTCTCTCTTACCTGCAAGCTCCTTTTTCCCGACTAATAATTGAAAAGAAACAGATATATTTCATTAATAAGGGTGCTCTTTGAGCCAAACTTTAATTAGCACTAACCCGTTTATGAACGTGAAATTGTTCTGTTTATTTCCGGTCCTACAAGGTCAAATTCTTTTGGAATATAATCTTATTCCACGTTTTAAATTAACATAAATAGTATTTGCACATTCATCTGCACACAAAATTTTCAGTATCAGCTACAGTACTTTATGTGTAACTGTTAACTCAGCTACCTACTTTGTCATAGAATTGGTGAAATTAGCAACATCGTTCAAGTGAGTTTTAGCGTTGCGTAATGATAGACTTAGGATGTCTGCATTTTGTCACAGAAATAGTTCCACATTTGTTTGTGATCCTGTTTATATAAACTTAGGCCTGCGCAACTCAGATGACAACAATAGCAGCAACGGATAAGCGAAAAACAATAAATTGCTTCATCATATATGGCATGAAACTATGCATTGTCCTCTAGTTTCCTAAATTACTAGAGTGGCCCAATAGCAAATCAAGCATGTCGTCAGGAGTCAGGAATGTTGTGCCACCAAGTATCAATTCTGTATCAGGCCTTCCACTTCTGGATAATGCCTCCTGTGCTTCACGTACCTTGCAACAGAGAGAAACCTGTTACTTGGCAGTTTTGACGCAGGCAAGCTGGCTATATAGTACATAAATACGATTCAGAATTTATTTGGATGTCATGAAGACAGGTAACTTGATTGGTCCAACAAACATATCAAAACTAAAGTCTTGAAACAAAATAATAAGAAAATTAGCAGAAATAAATGTAAAGTTCAAGAATTCACCTCAGTACCATTGATGCCTCCAAGAACAAAAATCATAATGACATTGTGGTCAGCAAGACTTGGTTTTGCCTGCAAAATTAATTTGGCATATTAGTGCCATCAAGACATGACCCACTTGGACGACTATAAGTTTGAGCTTGCCTGTCCAAGACCAAATCTCCCAAAGCCGCTTTTAAAAAGTCGCCCCACTGTTGAAGAATGGTACTGAATGTGAGGTATATGATGCTTGTTCAAAAGCTTTGTTAGAAGTTTATAAAGCAATCCCTTATTTGAGTCAGGATCACCAGTGAAGTTGCCTTCAAGTGAGAATGTCCCATCTCTGAAAGGCATATCCCTCGTCTTTAGAGTAGCTAACTTGCGAAGAAACTTGAAAACATTGTCCACCCTATCACGCAACTCCAACTTCAACTGCATGTTACCATACGACTTATCTTTATTACTCACAGTCCTATCATCCTCGTCATCTTCAATGCCCCATTTTCCCCACTGATCATCATCAAAATCATCAATATCTAATTTCTCCAAGGATTCTTCATCTATTTTTCCCAATCTTTTTCTATTAAAATTAGACTCTAGTTCTTCTTTCAAACAATTAAGAAACTTGAGTTTTTCTATTGATGGGACTTCAAGAACTGCGTCCACAACAGCTTCTTTTAGAAAGTGTTCTTCCTGCCAAGTGAAAGGGCTACCTGAACCAGCTGTTGGGAAATTCTCACCAGCCAACATGTATCCAATGATGGTCAGGAGCAAAGCATCTTGAAAAGAAATGACAGCTTGTGAGGATTTTTCCTTCCCATTTTTTTGCCCATTTGATCCCGCAAACACACTCCTATTCAACAGATCGCCAATTTGAGCAGAAAGACTCTGGCATGTATCTCCAGCACTAATGCTCAATATTTTCTCCGCGCTGATGAATGCTTCCCATCTGGCACACTGTAATTCATCAAGTGCCACTACTACAGCGGCTGCTAACTGAATAATCCCTTTATGCTTGATCAAGAGTGACTGACTTTTAGCTATTTCTTTAATCATGAGCAGCAACTCTGACTTGGTAACAAAACCAGGACGATTTTTAAAGTTAGATGTAATACCTTCCTTATGCAGAGTTTCCTGAAGCCATTTTTTCACTAATAAAGCCCCGTCTTTGGCTCTTTTGTCCAGTATAGCTTCCATATATGGTGTTCCATTAAATTCTTCTGTGGAGATAAATGACCCATTAAGTAGATGAATATTAGAAAGAATGAATTGTTCATCATGAACTCTGTTATCTAGATGAATATCTGGGATTTGGGAAGCACATTTATCAATATCCCAGCCAAGTAAGAAAGCTCCAATTCCCTGTAAAAGTTGATTATCATTTACAGTGCAATCCTCTTCCTTTAATAGACTTGCAAGTGGAATCTCAACATCAAGAGGAGCACGTTGAACTTTAGAAGCACCAAATTTTACTTCAACTTGCGATCCTTTATTGTGGGAGCAGGATACTGTTCTTTTCCTGCGGGGCAAAGCTGAAAACATTCGATCAACAAGTGAATCCCCATGACAGCAAGGAGTTAGGAGATCAAGTGTGCGGTCAACAAGTAGTAGCCCTGCTGAATGTTTACGGCGGCCAACGTCATATAAACTGGACATATCTGTCATAATCTTTCCCACAGTGTTTGATAAATCACCAAGAGAGAATATTTCCATTTTCAGGTCCATCTACGAATTTGGTACCAAAAAGAAGAAAAGAATATCAAGATGTCGTTTTGAGAAAAAAAAACAGCAAGAAAAATAATTGCAGAAATAAAGAAGCAACAATGCTTAAAGCTTTGCCGCAGTTTTAACAATTTGTGTAACATGTAATGTCCTACAACTGGAAATCTTTTCAAATTCCTTTACATATGGCATTTACAAGAGTATGAAGTTGTCTTCCAAAAATAAGGCAAAGCCCAAATGCTTCACACTACCAAAAGCTTCCCCCTTAGGGAAGCTTTAACTTATTTTCATTACCAAGAAATAGATCTTCTCATAAAGAGAAGTCCTGAAGTTATTTCAAACTCTCAAAGCACAGAAACAGAATGTAATAGAAGGGCAAGGGATTTAAATGGCAGCTCTAGACAACAAGAACACAAACACACCCATGAAGCAGCCAATTAGGGCACATTCAGAGGATTAACATAATTCACAGTTGAGAGCTAAACCCTCAAATTCCTAGACTCTAGTTATATGGATCAACATAAGTTTTTCTGTTCAAGTAACAGACTAACACCAAAAGTTTAAGATTAGTGAAATACTTCCAAGAGAGCTTAGACGTAACTACAAATCAAATACAAATCTCAATAGGTTTTAATTAGGCTTAGCACTTTACAATAATATCTAAGTGGGATTTAGGCTCAGTACTTATTTGCTAAATTATTCAAGTAGAATACAAGAAAAATAAATACCCTAGTGGAAGATGAGAAATGAGGAAATATCATAAATTGCATGCAGGTTAGCACCTTTGCAGCGAGATGGTAAAGAAAATGTGCTGTGAGAAGTCCTCCAGGAGGAATATCATCGCCATCAGCAGACACTCCAGTACTTATTGGAGGCAAACCAGGGCTAAGAGAATTCTCATGATCAAAGGATAAGCATGCTTCAGCTACAGAACCCTCTGAAGGCAAGAGAAACACTCCAGGTGAAAAGGGGCATAAAATCATAGGGAAGTGATGCACCGAAATAACCAGTTCTTTTCTTAAATCATCTTCATAGAAGTCCATTCCATTTATGCTAGCTTTGTGTTGAGGGCTATCCTCCTCAGTGGATGCGAATTGTGACCAATCGTCATCTCCAAAAGTTGAAGACTTGGACTCACATTTCTTAACAAGTTCTTCATAATCTTGAAGAAGTAAGGATCCATATTCACGGAATGCATCCGGACCCAGGGGAGATTCATGATATGAAGAGTGAGATATCTGCAATTGAAAACACATAACATGCGAGTAGAAAAAGAGAGCTGAAATAAAGAAATATGTCTTGCATATATCTTTAAAACACATTGTCCTAAGTTAGGCCCTTTTTTCCTTTTCAACTCCCAATAGTGAAAAGTATTCCTTGGTACACACATTAAATTATAGAAGTTGACTATCTCCAAATTAAAATTCACCCTTTCTTGTCAATTAACTGGCTGCCAACATCCCGCCTAATTGAAATATTGACATCCAGCACAACATAATAAAAACCATAGTATTCACATATGTTACCCATAATAAATTAAGCATTTTCCAACTAAGCTTTTGATAAGAAATATAAATAAATAACCATTTAGATTTGACTTCAATATCAGTCCTGATACAGAGAAAATTGCATAACTGCCTGGGTTATTACTGCAAACCCTAAGCTTAAAGCTCATAAAACTTGAACAATAACATTCCTTTCATGATGAAGCTAAAAAAATTTCCTAGGAACTGTGATCGATTATTCGTTATGTAAACTTTGGTTCATGGCAAAACAAATCAAAGAATAAAGCATGTAACAGTTAGATAAATGGAGAAATAGTAATGATTTGATAATTCAGTTAAAATGCAACTGGAAGAATGAAAAAATCTCAGAACAAATGAATGAGAATTTCCATCATCTTTGCAAAGTGAAGAAAAAAGAGAGATGAAAAACGATAGAAACATGAAGTTAACAAGTCATTGTAATAAAAGAAAATGTATCAAAATATTACCTCTGAGATTGATGTGAATACTGTACATCTTCGAACACCTTCATGTGAAGTCAAGCAACGTAAAATATATCGATGTGAATCACTTAGTAAACAAGATGTTATAACCACAATTTTCATCACAGCTTCAGAATGAGAGTTCCAATTTGCTGTCTAGAGAGAAAAAGTGTATGAATAGTGCAACATATCGATTACAAAATATTAAGTTGGAACAAGACAAACAGAACAGAAGAAGCAAAAAATGGCAGCTTGCCACAAATATTTTCCCAAGTTCCATCTATCAAACACTAGAGTTTTTAATTTTAGATTAGCTATTCTCTAGCCATCTAACACCACATTATCCAGAATAATCAAAAAATATTACTAAAAAAATAATAACATACTGTTTTCTAGGATAAATTTGATAAGAAAAGATACCGAGCTCTTACTGCATCAAGAGGAGACATGTTTTCTAGGCTGCAAACAGCGAATGCTCCATAATCCAGTAACAGTGGAAATGCTCCGACAAACTGAAAACTCTCTGTGCAACCAGAGTCAAGGTAAACAAGTGCACCTTCAAGGTGCTCTGCCAACTGAAGAAGAAAAAGAGGGGAAAGAAATATTTTAGCAGCTGAAATATGACACTCCAATAAGCATAACCCAAATAATTAGAACATCCATCTATGAACTAAATAATTAAAAAATTAAGAAGCAACAATTTAGAATATTTTTACAAGTATATGATTAAATATTGGTAGTTTATTGTTAAACTCAATTTGTAGCTAGAATGTCCAATTACTATTAGATAAGAATATTTCTGTTTAATGATGTAAAAGGCTGCCTAGCGTATAAGCAATTATTAAGTACTAAAGCCAAAATAATCAGAAAGCTTATAAAAGTTCCAAATTGAGAACAAAAAGAAGAATAATTAGAAAGAAAACAGTACATACATGGGAAATTGAGTCGAGACAAGATTTGGTAAGATCAATCAGAGTCATGTTTTAGTGCTTCCACTCCCAGCAACTTAACTAAATATCAACATCTGAAATGAATGAACAAGTAAATTACTCAAACATAACAAATTTAAATCATTTCATATGTAATAGGCTGCTTTCTCACTTGTCATTTCATATTACATAGTATTGTTAGACATTGTTCTAGTCGAAAAAACAGATATTACACAATAAAATGAGTCCAAAAGTTGGGCAGAGTTATCAAAGCAGAGCCATGGTAAGAATTTCTTTTGACTACAACTGATAAGCTGTACTTCCATGCACAACCTACACAGGCAGATAACAGCTACTCGCACAAGTTTTCCTTTTTCTTATTTCTCTCGAAAACTTGGGCACAGTGTGCCCATTTGACATGGATCCCACACGGTAGTCCGAATTGTTTCCAAATAAGAACATACAAATAAAATTACGAGAACCCACTTGCAAAAAAAAAACTACAGCGACCCAAGCACCTGATCCGCTGATCTTTCTAATAACACGGTTGATTTTATCAGCAACGTAAACATTCCCTTTAAGATCAATAGCACAACTCCCATTGAATCGAGCAGAACTCAGTTCCCCATCCAGGTACCCTGCAACTCCATCTCCTGAAAACCGATTAACCACAGCCTCTGCAGGAACTTGTAAACCAAGCAATCATAGTCACAAAAAAACTCATATGGAATACAAGAGTGTTAAAACAGTCCTGAACGAATCATCCCTTGGAAGAAGCTGCAAAACAAACTGTTTGTTTTGATTACCTATCTTCTGATACCAAGAACACGGATCAACCACGCCAACACCATCCTTCCAGTTCTTCAACGCATTGTATGGATCTCTCACAACTCTTTCTCACAACTTCAACAACACCAAACCTGCAACCAGAAGCACCAATTATTGTCACCCAAAATTTCCCGAGACACAAGCACAACATCAAGAGTCAAGAGAAGAAACAGAAGAACCCGGAAACCAAAAACAAGTTACCTTCATCGTTCAGTGACCAACAAAAGATCAAGTAAATCTAACAAAGAAAGGGATATACCGGGAGCAATCTTGAGAAGAGATAAAGGAGGAGGACAATCGCAGATGCAAGGAGGGCATGAAGAAGAAGAGTAAAGAGGGCAAAATCGACATTAAGTAAAAAAATATCAGCTGATTACCGTAAAACGCTTGTCCAGAGTAGTTATTCGAAATCAACTGGTTGGGTTGATAAGCAAACAATTCAAACAATTTTTTTACAAAGTCAATCTGTAAAAATGGGTCAATCAACTAAAAAAGAGCTTATCAGCTCTTTACTAAACAAGCCCCTTAAATTGTAAAGTTTCATACAATATCTTCTTTCTTATTAGTGAAGAAGAATTCTTACAAATGTTTGACTTTATCACTCGTTAAAAGAAACCCTTTAAAAATCTTACAAAAAATCGATAAGAACCCTTACAAAATTTATTTCAAGTAATTTCTCTAATTATAACAATTGCATAACTATACAATTAAAAAAATCTTTCTCTTGCACACAACAATGGAAAAAGGCTCAATATATATATATATATATATTTATGTATATCTACTTTCTTAAGACTTTTTCAGCTCTATAATATATCAAAAGTACTTCTCATAACTCATTTATTGTCAATTTATAGCTAAAACTAACGTAATTGGTCATTAGATACATAAAATAGTTGTGTAATGACTAATTTATAGTTACATTTAGCTACCCAAATACCTACTGCATATTATCTTATGTTTGTTTGATGGGGGGGTTTGTGGTAACTTATCCTTTAACTTAACAGACAACACATATTTTATATCTTTTTCCTCTTTTGTCCCGCTATCCGATCCATTATATCCTACATACAAATGATCATATAACGTGAAATTTATTGAAGTGACCAGGATGCGATTACGGGAAGATTTATAATAATTTCCTTAAATCTTTATATAATTGATTCTTTTTTTGTTTTTAATTTTTCACTTAAAATTCCTTAAAGCTCTATTATATTGCATATGTACTTTACTTTACTCTTATTTGATTACTTAATTTGCTCTTTTAGGCAACAGAGCCAAATTAGTTCTAAATGTTTTTCCGAAAATTCAATTCAAACCTAACATTTTAACTCATTCAAAAGGAATCTTAACATTTCCCAAACATTAAAAAATAACTCCAACTTAACATTTTCATTAATCCTCCATTACAAAAAATATAACTGATATATTTTATTAATTTTTAAAAAATATAGGTCTTATTTTCTCCAAACATTGTCATCTGACATTGATTTTAAGTAGGCCTTCATTTGTTAGACGACATTATTTGGCTTAAACCTTAATGTTGTCATTAGATGATAAAGTCAAACGAAAAACAATGCTAGACAATAATGTTTGGGGAAAACCCAAATGTTGTCATTCGGCGATGACTTAATATTGAAGTAGATTAATAATATTTGAGGAAAACCTAAATGTTTCATTTTTTGTCTGTATCTGGTTGAAACTAGATGTGTCCCTCATCCTCCCTCATTTTGCATCTTCTTCCCAATTTTTGGTTCAAAACCTTAATCCCAACATCTTCTTCTAGGTTTTCTCTTCTTTATTCATCCATTATCTCTTCTTTAACAAAGGTATCCTCTACGCCATTAAATTGTTTAATTTGGATTTATTTATGTGTTTATGCTTTCTAGTTTATTGATGATTAAGTCCTCTTTAAGCATCATTGTTAACAATCCTTCATGTTTGGTATGGACAAAGATGTTATATGTTGCTAAGGAGGCGGTAACTTGTTTTGAGTTATTACTATAAATTGGAAGGAATTGATTATAGTTTTGAGTAATTTTATGTTTTTAATTCGAATGACTTGATTATAGTTTGAGGGATTTATAAATTGGACGAATCAAATGTAGCAGATGCAACATCTTTAAAACTTTGAACCTATGTTTATACTAGATGTGAGGCTAGTAGAAAATTGTGGATTAAATGTCAGTTATAACTGAATGTGCTTATGTTTTTTATGATATTAAAAATTTAAGGACATATCAACTAAATGAAATAATTTATAACTGAATATGATCTCTTATTACCATTATTGGAAGTTATCATCGAAGTTATTTATTAAGTGAAATTAGTTTTACTAGAAATCACAGCTAGATCACCTTCTTTTTGGAAGATAATTAATTCACTATTGATTCATATAATCAATCTTGATTATGAATAGTCAAAAATTTTGTCAAATATGTGAGATGAATGACATTATAAGCAATAAAATAGGAAAAACCTAATTTTTAATGTCCAAATCACACTAAAGTCTAGAAAATAATAAGAAGCAACATTAAGTTTCTCTTGACATTTCTTATCATCATTTCAAGTTGTCCTATGTTAAACAAAATGATGGCCCTTTGTGCATATTTGTATATTTAACAAAATGAATGGCCTTTATGAATTTTTTTAAAAGCATCATTTTCTTTATTATCTTTAAAATAATCATGTTATTGATTAAGTATAATGATTATGAAAATTTTGTTATAATTTTATAGATTGAATCCTCAACATTTAATAGCTCTAATTATAATAATATTAACAAAGTGGTTTAATTATAATAATATTAACAAAGTGGTTTACTTTTGTGGACTGGATGCTGTTTTGAGGACATCATGGAGTGATAATAATCTTGATAGACAATTTTTTGGATGTCTCAATTGTAACATCCAAAAAATTGTGTCTCATTGATCAAAATCAGAAGTTTATACATTCTGATTTTGATCAATGAAAAGAGGAAGAGTTTGATTTTAAAAATATTGTGGTTTACAATTAATGTTTTATTATTCAAATTGATGTGATGCCATGTGGAGTAACTGTACTGATTGCACATAGCGCTCCCTTATCATAGGATATGTATCGGAATGACCTACGGGCATCCCGGTGTGTACCCTACGGTGAGGGGGTGTTACATCAATTACCCTATTGGTAATTGTGGATTTTTCTAATGATATGATTAGCAATTTCGCAAGCAAGCTATCAATGTGATTCAAAAATTAAAGAAAATATATACCTGCACTAAATAAGGAGGCTGAAAGAAGGAGAAGTATATATGACCCAAATGAAGATGATGAGTAATTGAAAATTATAAAACAAGACATTAAGATGTTGACTAGAGAGAAAAAAGTGTTAAAGTTGATGTTATTCGTAGGGATTAATTTAGTTTGTTTCATTATTCATCTTCTATATGGTTGTAAAATTTTAATATGACTAGTATGAATGTACTTATGTTTTTTATCATTGAATGCAGATATACAATTATGTGCTAGACTGTATTCAAGTATAGTCAAATTCAATAATATTTTGATACCAAAAAATAAATATAGTTGAATGTAATAAGCTAAAACACTTAATTAGGTGAAAACACACATTAGTTAGATAGTTGATACATTACTTGATCTAAAATAAGATTAAATCTCCTTACATACAAGATCTATCATATATAAATACTTATCATGTATTTATAATATATATAACTGACCTTTAAGCAAATCAACAATGCTCATTCAATTTAAGTAGAAAATGTATGATATGGTTACAAAATACATTAAATCAATGTCATAGATTGAAATATATTGATACACCAAATCAATATATTTGATTGCTTGTTGACTACTAGTCCCAATTGTCTTTTTCCTCTTACTTGCAGTAGCTTGTAATTTTATTGAGGTGATGTTAGACTTATCATTAAACCCAAGAGCATTTGGTTCAAATGACAATTTGAAAGATCTTGGATCAATTTGTCCATATTTCCTTTGAGTAGTATTTGTAAAACTAGCAACTTATAAACCAACCTATTAATGACTATGCATATAAGTTTAAAATTGATCAACCTACTAATGAACATACATATAAGTTTAAAATGAGTACAACTTACATTGATTCTTTATTGACTAGGATTGCATTCGTTAGTAGTTGACGATTTGGGTTTGTTAAATATAAATTGGGTCAAATGATTAGCATTGTAATTTGTAAAATACAAGAATCATTATATTACCACCGTATAGCTACGGGTGACAATACTCTAACACAAGGCCCTTTAATTTTCAACCTACAGAATAATATGCATAACATTAATATTCATAATCAGATTAAATTTAAAAAATATAAAAGTTATTAATCTTACATTGACATGTTGTTCATTAGGTCTTGTTATATTACATGTCCTACTATTGTATCTACAAGAACCGTACTTCTTACTTTATTATACTTAACCCTTTTGCAATACCTTACTTGAACTTGGTACATTATTTTGTTGACTTTTATATCTCCTCCTTTACTTCTTTGGCCTTTCTAGCATTAACCTTTTAGCTAGTCAATGTACTTCCTTATAATCATTTAATGGTCAAAATATCACACCCTAATAAGCTATAACACTTGATCATGCATTATTAAATATGTACTATTTTGTAGCAGTCATTCACAAATGCCTCTGATTTTTGTTTGGAGTGATTGATAACATTGATCGCATGTTTGCATGAGTAACTATACAAGTCCAACATTCTATAGCTACAACAATTATCTCTTCCTAGTCTTATAATATACTTTCTATTCGTTTTACTAACCTCATATGCTTCATCACTGTTCCACGTAATTATCCATTGCATTGACCCTTATTTCTTTTCTAGCTTATTCACAACTGTAGGTGCAATATCTAATTTCTAAGCATACGCATATACCCTCCTTTCAACATGTCTCCTCATCGCCATCGTTCCTATGATTTCTATTATACTAATTACTGGTTTGTCTTTTGCTAGTATGATCCATCCTTGAAAGCCTCGCTCAAGTTATTGTCAATGAGTAAATAGTTTGACTCAAATGATTGGCATCAACTAGCCTTATTCTCTTTTGGATATTCAAGCAAAGCATAAACATATCCAAGTCTAATTTTTTCCAATTTCTTCAATTGCTTATTGAAGTCTTTGATGTATATAGGCCATACGCATGCCCAAAATTATCTCCTCAAATATTTACCACTCCATTATCTATGCCAATTATGGTAAATATGTTTGGGGCACATTTTGTGACATGCATTTGGAAGCGTCTCCTTGATAGCACTTTTTAATTCTTAGATACACAAGCTACAAAAATAAATGTCAAATAATGAGATATAATAACAAATCATACAAATGGCATAAATAGAAAAACACAAATATACAACTATGTACCTTTTGCATGTCAGAAATTATTATGACTCAATCTCTATATTTCAACTCTAAATCAATTGATAGGAATGAAAAGAACTAACTCTATGAATCAATATTTTCAACTTTAACAACTACTCATATTATAAGATGCATACCTTCCTCTCCATCCTTTCCAACTAGGAATGTCAATAAGTCGGGCCGGGTCAGACCCTTGGTTGGATGGCCTCATTTTTTTTAAAAAATTACAAAACGATGCTATTTTTGATAAAACAACGTTGTTTTTGTTGTTCTGCCATGGCCCGATCTGGCCGAACCATTTTGGCTCATGACCAGGTCAAACTGGGCTAAAATTGACATGGCTATTTCCAAGTAAATCACTGAATTGATTAGTTATCCTTGAAATTCACTCTTCAAGAAGCAACCATCCATCCCAAGTATGGGCCTCAAATGGCTCCATCATTCTTTTATAGATCCAATACAAATGTATATCCTCTTAAACTAAATCAATGAGGTCTCTTGTTTCTTTAACAATTGCAGTTTCATTGTTGATTTAAGATTGCCCTGTTTTAACTCCTATATACAACCTTACAACTTAGAATATTCACGTGTATAGTCTAATGATCTCTTCTTTTGTAACTTCTTCTTAGCAGCCCCGCACATAGTAAAATTCACAAATATGTTTAACTTTTCCCTACATTCTTTAATCATCTTCGCAGTGGTAATGCTAGTCTTCTCTAGAAAAATGTCTCAAATATGTCTAGCCAAAAATTTTATTGATACCATTTTAAGTATGTTTTTATTTTGAAACATTTGTCATAACTATCATATGTTGCATGCAATTCTCAATTAGGTCCTTTAATGCTTCAAACTCTAATTCACTTAGACTCACTTTTTTCTATTGGACATTAATCCTTGTTGCTATTGAATAATCAACAACAACATCTTTAAATTCTTTAGAATTTCTAAACTACATACCTAGTGTCCAATGTACCATACTACCCCTTGATTCATATCTAATACTTGTGCTAGTTCTGCTAATTAGCTCTCCAAGCTCCTTTACAGTAGGCTACTTATCACTATCAATGAAACTTTTATAATCATTAGAATCAATCACCATTAGTTAGTGGCTATATGGAATTGAAACATCTAATGTATTTTATATTTCTTCATCTTCATTATCACTCCTCTTTTAGCTTCATTATCAGTGCACATCGGCATCATTACTACTCTCTTCTTTATTGATATTTGCATTAACTTCATCATGTATAATATAATAATCAAATCTCAAATCCTCATCATTACTTGTTATAACAAAAACTTTTAGAGCCATAATTAGATTGTCAAGTTTATGTGTAAAATGAACCTCAATTGTACCATGTATTTTTAAAGGTTAATTAATCTAATGCAACTTTCTTTAGATTCAATGAGCCTTAAGGACTCATGGAATCTAAAACCTGAAACTTTATAATGAGCCTTATCTTAAGACTCGTTGAATGAAAAGACCGAAACTCTATAATATACCTTAACAACTTGTAAATATCCAAGTTCCTTCCCCATCTCACAAATTTGTCTATAACTCTAAGATTCACTTTATTAAAATAACTTGAAAATTTATTCTCAAAACTCAAGTCAGAAGTTTTTTTAAAGTATCCACCATAATATAATTTCAAGATTTCGTAATTAGTCAATATAACCTTACAAAAGGAAAGTAGATAACTTTGCAAATGGAAAATAAACAATAATTTATAAACAAACATATACAAACATGTATATAAGCTACTTTGACTAATGTTAACTAAGTAAAAACTAATGTTAATTGAGTAGAAAATACAAACAATGTATACTTTCTTTATAAGAGTTTAAAGAGCTTGCCTAATGGAAAGCTACTCCTAATAGTTATCATCTGTCTAATCTATGAAGGGACCATAAGACATTTAAAATATAATGATGATCAATTAACACAACACAAAAACTCATTCTGATAAAGATCAGATGATATATATCGCAATAATTCTCAAAGGAATATATAGTTTTTTAGATATTTCATATGCATTTCATCTCATATAGAAGCTTATAATTTAAAAGAAATGATTTCAAAGTCTATGGTAAAATTTCACATATTGTTTCTACACTAGTCATGATAAGTGTGAATTATATCGTATTTTAGGGCTTAGTTTGATATGTATTTAATGGTTAATTCAATCGTTTAGTATGTTTTAAGGTTAAAATTGTGTTAGTTTGTTAATTATTTATGTTTTAAGTGTTTTATGGGTTAGTACAAGTCTTTGAGCTTAATTGTTATGTTTTTAAGGTACCTTGATGTGTTTGTTAGTATTTCAGGGTCAATATCCAAGAACGGAGAAGTTTTGGAGACATTCAGGTCAAAATAACGGCCCACTATCGTGGTACAACAGGCTATAATCATGACAAGCACTAGAGTTAGCCCACGATCGTGGCCCACATGCCACGATCATAACAGAAGCACTAGACATGGCCCACAATCATGGCTTGCTTGCTACGATTGTGACAAAAGGCTCAGATGTGGCCCACGATCGTGGTATGCAGGGCTAGGATAGTGGCATACGTTGGGCAGAAGCACAGACACTAAAAAACATCAAGTTTTGAGGAATTTTTCGAATATTGTGAACCCTGAAAAAATCCTAAGGTTGCTCGGAACACAAAAGGTATTTAAATAATAAGACAAAGAAGAGTAGGGAGCTTTTGTATTAGCCACTTGGAGATAAACCCTAGAGTGAATTATTGAGAGATAGAGGAAGAGAAGAAGGAAGAGAGAAGTGGAGAAGAAGTCGACTCGAACACACTTTCCAAATCAGGAGTTTCCCGACATCACTGCCTCCTATCTTCCATTAAATTTCGTATTTTCTGTTACTTTCAATTTTATTATTGTATAGAATTGGAATAATAGTTGATGATAGGACTTTTGGATGTTGATGTTGCTTCTAAACTCACCTTCGGGGTTTTATCTTTGATTTAATGAAATCTGATTGCTTACGTTTTACTAGATTTATTGTGATTTAATTTCTATAATTGCATAATTCGGTTATAAATTGAGAGGGTGAATTGAGTGAAAAATATTTAAATTAGGCTAACGAGAGTTAGGCGATTTAATGGAAAGATAATTAAATTAAATCCGTAAATTATACGAAAAGAGATCTTGTATTAGTTTCCGATAGTTTATTAGACAACTTTATATTTAATTAGGGTTTTGGATAAATTGTTAATTGAGAAATTGTAACTTCCATATTCTAATTAGGATTTATAAATTAGGGTTAATGGTTATAACTCGAGAGAGAGTAATCAACCCTATGATTGTTTAGAAACAATAATCCAATAATTTATAATCGATTAGGTTAGAATTAAAGGTAGGTAAAATTCCCTTTCTCTTAATTGGTAGTTCTTTAGGTTGATTCTTGAGTGTGTGTTGCAATTGCTAAATTGTTAATATTTTTGTAATTGATTCTTAAATTGATTTACTTGATTGAATTGCATTCTTATTTTGGTTTCATTACATTTGAAGTACTGTGATTTGTTTTAGCCTTAGAGTTTAATATTAGATTATCCCTCCTCGTGGGATCGACATCTTAGGTACTACGCGAATGATAGGTTTGCTTACGAATTATCAATGTTAATTAATCAAAACTTATACACATTGAAAAACCACAATAAAGTTTTTGGCACTATTAGGAGGCGATTAGTTTAATTTTATATTTTAAGGTGTTTAGTTAGTTTTATTTTTTTCTTTCTATTTTTGAAATCATGCTCTTACATGAACATAAGAGTCACGAGAAGATCGAGTCATGCAGTTGAATCCTTAAATTTAGACATAACTCGACTAGAGCAATCCATTAGGAAAGCCCGGCGTGAAGAAGAAGAAGAGGAAATCGTGAAAGCAACAATAGCTGAAGAATTTTAGTAAGATTTGGACCACGGAGCAAACCAAGGACGTCAATATCGGACGCTTATGGACTTCATAAGACCAGGGTTCAATGCGACTAACCAAGGAGTAGCTAGGCCACCCATACAAGCAGCATCGTTTGAAATCAAACCAGCCCTCCTAAATATGCTTCAACAGAACGTGTAGTTTTATGGACTAACGAATGAAGATCCTAACGCATATATAGTGAAATTCCTTGAAATCAGAGATACCTTTCGATACCATCAGATGTCGAAAGATGCAGTCAGAATTAGGGTTTTCGCTTTTACCCTTAGAGATAGAGCAAAGGCTTGGTATCATTCTCTTAACCCAACCAATATCACAACTTGGGATCAGCTAGGCCGTACCTTTTTAGATAAGTATTTTTCCTTAACCAAGATTATGAAGATCACTAAGGAGATTACTAACTTCTAACAAAGTGACGGGGAATCAATCTATGAAGCGTGGGAACGATATAAGGATTTGCAGCGGAAATGCCCACACCATAACTTACCTAAGGAATTCTTATTGCAATCATTCTATAAAGAAGTAACCCCATATATGAGAGGCACAAATGACGCAGCTTCAAGAGAATCATTGATGAGAAAGATGGTAGATGAAGCGGAAAGAAAGAGCTGATAGAGGTGATGGCAAGTAATAGCTGCCTATGGATGAACAAGTGGAGTAGACAAACCACTACCTTCTGAGAACAAAAAAAAATTGCAGCTGTTGATCAAATGACGGAGATGCAAGCTAAAATTGACAACCTAACTCGACAGCTCAACAATATGAAGGCTTCATCCTCAGCTTTGGTGAAAGCCGTGCAACTTAAATATGAACTCTATGGACAAATGTACTAAGATACGGTGTAATGTTTCTTGATGTAGGAAAGCGATCCGGAGCAAGTGAGTTGTATAAGAGCTCAATATGGATAAGGAGGGGGAAACAATCCCTACTCTAACGCATACAACTCCGGGTGGAAGAATCACCTTAACTTCTCATGGACAAACAATGTTGGAAGACAGTTCAGACCTCAAGGACAATTAGGCTTCCAATAAGACAAATAAAGCTCGATGGAATCTAAGTTAGATAAGATTTTAGATAAAATTGGAGGCATGAAGGATGCACATAAGAAGTTTGAAAGTAAATTTGAGCAAGTCACTAAGAACTACGCCTCTTCAATACACAATCTAGAGGTCTAAGTAGGTCAACTAACGAAGGTAATTTCTACTCGGAATGTAGGAACCCTTCGAAGCAATACTAATTCTAACCCAAAGGAACATATCATGGCCATTACTCAGACTCAGGAAAAGAAACTTGAACATGCAAAGGAAGATAGAGCTAAGGGAGAAGGACAAGCAATTATGGAATTCCTTCCAAATGAGCTCGTAATTTAGCAAAGCGAGGAACCTAGACCTGAATTTTCGTACCCTATTCTAGCTCAACAGAAGTCAATTACAAGTAGAGCGACGAGGAATTCTAGGGAGGTTGAATTAAACAAGGTTGAAAACATAACACAACATCTACAAACGAAGCTCACAGTAAAGGAATCAAACAAGAAGAAGGTTAAGGAGCACATAGTGGAAGAAAACCCTAACATAACATAGAAGAAAGAGGACCCAATGGATTTTTACATTCTTTATAGTATCAAAAGAGTCGAAATAGACAGGGCATTTGCAAATTTAGGAGCAAGTATCAATATGATTCCCTTTACCTTTAGTCAAAAATTGGGGTTACGAGAGTTAGAAACCATAAAGATGCTAGTGAAGATGGTGGACAGAACAGTTCATTAGGCAAAAGGGATTATTAAGGATGTCCAAGTACAAATTGATAAATTTACCCTTCCCATTGACTTTTATATATTGGATATTGGAGAAGATGTAGAAACTCTCATGGTTCTTAGACTACCATTTATGGCTACTGCCCGCTCTATAATTGACGTTGATGGGGTTGAATTAACTCTAAAGGTTGATAAACTTCAAATAACCTTTAAAGTGTCAAAGAAAGACAACGGTTCTCTCTTACCTCCAACTAATATTAAGGAAATCGAACCTCAAGGATAATGTGAAGATGTTGAGGATCCTAGAAATGCATCTAGAAAGAAACGATCGTGAAGAAGAAGGCAAAGGAAGGAGAATCAAAGGGAGAGTGGAATCCAAGGCATGGTAGCTCATGTGCAAATTGTAAGATTGATGATTGCGCTACCATTACACAATTTATTTGAACCACCTTCAACACAGGAAGAGTGTCGAGCTACTGACGTTAAAAGAAGCGTTGTATAGGAGGCAACCCTGGTCTATTAATTTGATGTTATTTCCCTCAATTTTTAGATAGTTGGATTCCATAGTTAGGTTATTTCATTTCCAAATAAAATCGGGAAGGCATGGGACTCGACATGAATTTGATGATCAAGAAAGTAAGCAAAAGAGAGGTAAAAGGGCCATAAAGAGTTAAGAATTGACTTCGGAAAAGTGGAGAAGGACAAAAGAAGAGAGAAATTAAAATTTGATAAAAAATAATAGGCCACAATCGTGGCATGCAACAGGGAAAAAAGGGGAGACGTGAATTTCATATTTTTTTTAGTATTTTACCCTTTATCCACCTGTATATTCATTTCTAATTTCACTTTTTTCACTCACTTTCATTTTTACTTTATCTTTCTAAGTTTAGAACCTCCAAACACTTTCACTTCTCTCTAACTAAATTTCAAACGTCTAGTATCTTTCAACCTCTACCTACTCACAAGCCAATATGTCGTGCATTAAGCAATTAGCAAAGTGGGATAAATCATTGAGATGAAACCAAGTCTTAAAATGAGGGAGAAGGAACAGAGTAGTAGATTTTGGAGCACCATTCGCGATCTACACAGAGGAGGAAGGTATTTGTTTCCAATCCCTCAATGCTAAACAAATTGTAGTCTCGAAATATTTTGATTTTGATATGCTTAATAGGCTATAACTGTGCGATAAGGTAGAAAACTTAGCAAAAAAGAATTCAGTGGGTTAAATTTATTCACTTCTAATTTTTTGTCTACCAGAAGCTCACTCTAGAATTCTTTACTTTCTTTTCCTACAAACCTAGGAACCCTAAAGAAATGTGCTTTATGTTACAGGGATAATCTTATGAACTTAACATTAAAATCATGTGTGATATGTGTGGATTCCCCGAGTCTTCCATTATCGATCAGTACGATGATTTTCGTGCTTCTCATTATTAGAATGAGCTCACTGGGTTAAAGCAATTCGATGCCAATAATGCCCACAACAATATCATAAGGACCCATGAGCACTTGTTATTGCACAAATTCATATGTCAACTGGTTTTTGATAAATCAGAAACCAACAAGTGTTTAATAAAGGAACTCTTCATATTGTGGTGCATGGATCACAGCATTCTAGTGTGCACCTCCACACATGTGCTAAATGCTATTATTGTGACTCTGTACAAGAGGATCAACAATTTAGGTATGGGATACTTAGTTTCCACCATTACTGAGTATTATGGCGTGGACTGGTGGTCTAACCATCCACCTCCCAGATTTTCTAAATCATCATCTATGGCATGCTGAAATCTTTAAGTCTTATAATATGGAACTCCGAGATATCAGCCAAAAGATGCATATGAAGATCAAGGCTAGTCAGGTGAGTTCAAGTATAGCGTCGTCTCAATAGGCAGAAGAGGACTCGACTAGTGAAGAGTCTAAGGAGGAAGAAGAAACAGAAGAATCGGGTTGGAAGAAAGTGCTTGATACAATATCTGCAAACACCAAGGTAATTATAGATACACCTGCGAAGAATTCCATAAGAATGAAGGAGATGGCCCGAACACAATGACGTCAAAGTTAGGACATATGTCGTGTTCATCGTTATTTTGATGCTCAGGGCGTCCAACTGCCACCTCCAACACCATCCCCACCTCCATCACCATGAGGCCTTGTTCTAACCCTTTTCTCTTTAACTCTAGTCTTTATTTATTACTTTAAATTTATGTCTCTTATTTCCATGTGTGTTTGTTTGTCCCCTTCTCACATTGAAGACAATGTATTGTTCAAGTGTCGGGATTATTATGTGTTTTGATTTGAATGTGAGTTTTGCATATTATATGATAGTTGTTAGATTACATTTTGTGAATCCTGTGAATGTATCAATGGCTTAGATGGATTGAAATGATTTAATTTTGGACATAGTATATTATGTTGTAAAGAATCATTAGCTCGCAAAATTAGTGAATTGGGTTCTTTGGTTAAATATATAGCTTAATTAGGATTTAGTGTTAAGTTGTAGCCCTCTAAATTGTCACATTCATTCATTATTTGAGGTCTTTGGACTTAAGTAGCTTTGCTAGTATTTTCATCATGGAAACGAGTAGCTAAAGCAACAAGGTAGGCAATAAATTTTTTTTCTGTTTGTTAATTTTAAATAAATTACTATTATGCTGACCCTTGGGTTATGAATAAAGCTAGTATCTAGTTGAGAACATAATGTAGTTGAGTAGCCAGATCGACACGCATCACAAATATGTGCCTTCGCGTAAAAAATCTATAATGACATTTCAACCAAGCAGCTTAATAAAAAATGATTTATTCGAGTAACCAAATCGACATTCATCACTAATGTTTGCCTCCGAGCAAAAGACTAGGTCCTTGTTTAAATAAATATAAAAAAGAAAAAAAGGTATTTCTTAATAAAACCCTACCGAACTTGTAATAGTTTAATTCATGAAAATGTACTTAGGAGTAGTTACAAAGTTTGAATGACCAAATAATTATTAATGTGTGTGTGCAATTGAAAAGGGTAAATAAATTAATACTTGAATCTAGATTATTATGTATATTTAGTTCAAAGCCCCTAGACGCAGATTTTGCATGTTAATGATTTAATATAACTTAAATGATTGTGTTTTAAATTAAATTTATTTAATAAAGTTGAAGTCATTGCCTCATTATTGCATTGTGTGTTGTGTGTTTGCTATTTTGTTTGCTTGAGGACAAGTAAATGTTTAAGTGTGGGGATGTTGATAAGTGTGAATTTCATCGTGTTTTAGGGCTTAGTTTGATATGTATTTAATGGTTAATTCAATCGTTTAGTATGTGTTTAGGTTAGAACTGTGATAGTTTGTTAATTATTTATGTTTTAAGTGTTTTATGGGTTAGTACAAGTCTTTGAGCTTAATTATTACATTTTTTAGGTACCTTGATGTGTTTGTTAGTGTTCAAGGTCAACATCAAAGAACGGAGAAGTTTTAGAGACATTTAAGCCGAAATAACGGCCCACAATCATGGCACAACAGGCCACAATCGTAACAGAAGCACTAGAGTTAGCCCACGATCGTGACCTATATGCCACGATCGTGACAGAAGCCCAGGACATGGCCCATGCTTGCCATAATCATGACAGAAGGTTCAGATGTGGCCCATGATCATGGCATGCAGGGTCATGATTATGGCCTACATCGGGCAGACGTGAAGTAAATCACTTATTAATATAGAAATCATGTATAATATGAAAAATACATAAGAAGGGGGGTTGAATTGTGTTAAATCCTCTAAGATATGAATCTTTAAAATCTTCTTGATTTTCTTAACAAATCCAGACAATTACAAGTTTACACAATGCACTTAATTTAATGAGTAATGTAATCGCAAAAATTAGTATCTATGCTTCTAACAACAAGAAAGTTAAAAAGGTAAGAGTTAGAGAATATGACACCACGATTTATATTGGTTCACCCTTAACCTTGGGCTACGTCCAGTCCTCAAAGTTCATCTGAGATTTCACTATCTCCTTTTAATGTTACAAGTGTTATTTCTACACTTGCAGAGCCTCTTCAGGACTCTTTCACAAAGCATTCTTTATCTGCCTCCTTAGCCTCTTCAGGCTCTAGCCTTCCTTTCTCTCGAAAAGATATTGTTTGAGCTTTCATACTCACGTTACCAATGTATTTGCTTTCTTTCTTTCTTTCTTTTCTCTCAGAATATTTTTCACAGCATAAGCACTTGAGCACAGAATTTCTCTTGACTATTTTTGTACATTCAAAAATTCTTATTGAAGTCTACGACTATGACTAATACTTATAACCTAATTCTCCAATGGTCTTCTTGAGAAATCTGTTTGTAGAGTCTTCTAAAGTCTGTTATTAGTTAAGTCCTATAACCAACTCCAACTAACTGGCATTCTAGCACATTCTTTAATTACATCGACTTGCTTCGTATGCTTCGTCTGATGTTTTAGACTTGATCACTTCGTCTGATCCTTCTTATTCAACTTTTACATAAGTATCGTCTTGATTTGATGATTTGTGTCACTTATATTTATCTATGCACTTAACAAATTCATCAAAACAGTTCACAATCTTATATTATTATTATTATTTGACTTTCATCAAAATAAATAGAAGAAATGAAGTCTTTTTGACTTAACAATCTCCCCCTTTTTGATGATAACAAATAATCTTAATATTAGAAGATAAACGAGAGGATATTCAGTTGAATAATTTTCAGGCAAAATTTATTTATTTAGACGAATAATGCAAGATATACAATGCATAAAAAATAAGCTAAAATAAAATCTCCTCCTTCTCCTTTGCTTTCTACTATTCTCCTCCTATTTGTTATTAATCAAAAAGAATCATTTTAGATGCTTCAATATTTCAGAGAACATATGTTTGATATCAGTGTGGATCATCTTGAGGTCTTCTTCTATAGGCACACGTAGAAGTACTACTTCCTCATGAAGATCACCCACTGAGTCACTTAGTTCATCAACCTTAGTATCAATTGCTTGAATATGTTTCGCTAAGGCGTTATGTTCTTCCTTCTGCTTTTGACTAGCTTCAGTCCATGTGATGAAATTCTTCAAGCACGCCGAATTATCAGTAGAGTCTTGTAGCTTTTCACTTTATGGATGAAAATACTCAGAGACAATGGGTTTTCTGATTGAATCATCTAATTTGATAATTTCAATTAAGGGTAATTGAAAAAATTTTGTTTGTGGGGGAATGTCAAGATCATCAGGGTAGGGTAGTTTCAAAATGGGTTTTCCTATAAGGTGTACGATATTTTTAATAGAAGGAATGAAACCTATGAGTTTAAAGTGAATAAGTAAGTGCACAGAGGTTTCTAAATAAAAATTGATACCTTCAATTGTAATCTTTTTGTATCTTCCTTTTAATACTCTCCCAACTACCTTCAAACTTTCATCTACTGTTGATGTGCTAAAGTTGCTTCTTGATGGTCTTGAAATGTGATGAGAAATATAGACGCCTACAGGTTGAGCTGTACGATATGCATCGTCTATATTCTTTATTGCCACTTAAATTTCTTCTCCGTGAGATCATCTTGTTGCTTCTCAGGGAATTTCTTCTTCTTACCTTTATCTTTGTTGTCTACCAGTGTTGAACGTCTAGGTTGTCCATCCGGTACAATCTTTATCATTGTTCTGCTTGTCATTAGATAGATTGTGTAAGGATTTTTAGTCATCTTCAATGGATATGGTTCTACCTTTTCATCTCACAGAATACCATACAATCTTCTGTCTTCAGGGCTAAGAAGATGTATCGTCTGATCGTTTATAGTTACAGGTTCAACTTGATCATAAACTTTCTGTTTAGGAGATTCTCTAATGATAATCGAACCTCTGTTTCGATCAAGTATTGATTCTTCTATAATCTTCATCTTCAAATCTTCTTTCTTTATTAGTTGAGGAAGGTTGTTGATTGGTTGCTGCTTTTCAACCTTTCTTTTCTGAATCATCTTCGACTTCCTTTGTTCTTCTGCCAACTTGGAAGAGAGTTGTTGAGACTTCTTCTACTCAAATACTAACTTCCTTTTTATTTCTGTCTCTCCAGACGGTTGTTTTGATTGAGTCTGAGGAATAGAGACAATTGCTTTACCAGGCTGCTATTGTTGTTCTATTACACTTTCAAAAACTTGACCAAGAGTCAAGGTTTTTTGCTTTTTTTGCAATCTTGGTAACCTTCTAGAAATATCAGGTCTTTCTGTTTGAAATGTCTCAGCCTTCCTCTTTAAAGGCACTTTGTGAGTTGATTGTTGAACCTTTATGCTTTCCTTCCTTTCAGGAATCGTCTTAGCTTGAATTGACTTATAAGACGATTGTTCAACTTTTGTCAGTTTAGTTGAGATTCTTATGGTTGATTGAGGTTTTGCTTGTATACCAGATGAAACATCTTCTTTTTTGCTTTTTCTGATTGAAAGCTCCCCCTTAGACTGTGCTTTCGATATGACATTTTTATCCGATTCAGCTTCAGTATTAATCCTCATTCTGCAAATAGTAGAGGTATTAATAACACTCTTAATATTTAACTTTACTCTGTTTCCTCTATCAAGTAAGATTCCATATTCTTTGAATAATCTCGTCAACATCATACCATAAGGTAACGAACCAATCTTTAGATGATGCTCCTCCTGAGTCCTTATCATGTAAGTCATAATCAAGAATGGAAGATTAATAGGTTTATGTGTGAGTAGATAAAATAGACATTGTTCATCCCTCGTCGTCACAAAATCCTTCGATCCCATTCTTGGTAAAATATGGTGAATAAGAATTGAATGAAGAACCCTAGCCTTCAGAATTAGGTTTGAAGACTTCTTAACTCCTGGATAACTCGATCCATATAGTTGTCGATTGATGATATCTTCATTTAAATGACTTTGAGCAATCTACTTTGTATTGTTGAACAGCTTTGCTCCTTCATTTAAACATTCAGTAACCCTCACAATAGAATCTAGTGACATAATCACCCACAATCTGTCTACCACAGATACCAAGGTGTTATCTACCACCTTTGCATTTTTTCAGAACTCATATACTTCATTTCGATACACCAATTCTCGTATTTTGAAGAAAATTTCCCATCCAGCTGCTTTAATCTCAGGTTCGATATTCATTCGATCTTCTTTGAGAGTATTGAATCAACAAGTCTCTCATAGGCAAGAGATTTCGACATTCTTATAATCTGCAATGTATAAACACTAAACACATAAATGTATTTCGCTTAAAGAAACAGGGTTAGTATATAGAAACGATTGAGAAAAAAAAGAATGAAAAAGATTTGATGTAAAGAGCAGAGGATTGAATCGCCTTTGTTGAGAGCACTTTGAAGCAAGTCAGTTAAGAAGAAAATTCCAAAATATAGAGTGTTGAGATTTTGAGCAATATCTTTTTATAAACACTCATACACAAAGTTGCCGTTAGTAACGTCTGTGACTTATTCTCAGATACTTATTAATTGATACTACCAAGTAAAAATTGTCATTACTATTCCTTACAACATTTTTGCTTCAATGCGACGTATCGTCTAAGTTATGGAGTTTCAGACGAATGATTATTTAACATAACCGTGTTCAAACTTCGTCTTATCTCCTTGAATCTGTCTTCACTTAAGGGTTTGGTAAGATATCTGCCCATTGTTGATTTGTCTCCACAAATTGTAGATTGATAGTTCCTCACTGTACATAGTCTCTTATAAAATGATGTCTAACTTCAATATGCTTTGCCCTTGAGTGTTGTATTGGATTTTTTGAGAGATTGATAACATTTGTGTTGTCACAGAAGATTGGAATCTGATCTTCTTGGATAGAATAATTCTCTAACTGATACTTTATCCATAATATCTGTGAACAACAGCTTGCAGCTGACCTATATTTAACTTCTGCAGTAAATAGAGCAATTGAACTTTTCCTCTTGCTTGACCAAGAAATTAGATTATGATCAAGAAAGTGACAACCTCCACTTGTACTCTGTCTATCGATCCTATCTACAGCATAATCAGCATCACAGTAACCAATTAACCTGAAATCTTTACCTTTCTCATACATTAAGCAAAGATCAGTGGAACCTGCTAAGTATCTCAATATTCTTTTAACAGCAGTATAATGAGATTCTCTAAGATCTACTTGAAATTTTGCACACAAACAAACACTAAACATTATATCAGGTCTGCTAGCAGTTAGGTAAAACAAAGAACAAATAATTCCTCTAAAAAGAGTTTGATCAATCTTCTTACCAACTTTATCTTTAGTTAGGACGATTGAAGGATGCATAGGAGTTGACATTGGTTTACCATTTTCCATTTTATATTTTACTAAAAGTTCTTTGATATACTTTTGTT
The DNA here is from genome assembly GCA_025629805.1 of Erythroxylum baracoense. NCBI lineage: Eukaryota > Viridiplantae > Streptophyta > Magnoliopsida > Malpighiales > Erythroxylaceae > Erythroxylum > Erythroxylum baracoense. The sequence goes on from JAOTAY010000004.1 coordinate 16,759,759, forward strand.
GATGAATAAAAACTTTTCTTCAATTTGTTTAATTTGTAAGCCAAGACAGAACTTTAATTCACCCATCATACTCATTTCAAATTCACTTTTCATAATATTTTCAAAATTTGAACATAATTTTTTAGAGATTATTTTGTCTCTTGGCAAAAAAGAATATGGAACCGTCTTTGTTTTTGACTATACAAGATTTTTTTATTAAAGGATGCTTCAAATCCAGAATCACATAATTGACTTATACTGATTAGATTATGCTTTAAGCCATCAACGAGCAGAACATTATCAATGGATGAAAATGAATCTTTACCAATTTTACCGATCCCAATTATTTTTCCCTGTTTGTTGTCTCCAAAAGTTACTGATCCTCCTTGCTTATATTGAAGGTCTAGGAACGTAGACCTTCTACCCGTTATACGTTGCGAGCAGCCACTGTCCAAATACCATTAGTGGTGGTTACTTCTTTCAAGTAAGAAGATCTCATCATCGCTTTCCCCTTCAGCTACCAAGCATATATTTTCTTGTTCTGATGTTTCTTAGTCGGATTCAGATTCAGATGAATCCAGATCTTCCCATATTACCATCATGCTCTTTTTATTTTCTTGACTTTTCTTTTGTTTTCTTTTGAGCAATGGACATTTGAACTTGTAATATCCTGGTTTATTACACTCATAGTAGATGATAGAACTTTTCTCATTCTTCGAATCGTCTTTGCCTTTTTTTTAAAAGAGAAGTCTTTATTTCCCCTTGATTTCTTTTTCCACATCCTTCTAATCTTTCTTGAAATGAAGGATAACTCATCTTTTCTTCACTTAAATCTTGATCAGATTCACTAGTATCACCATTCTTAATTTCTTCAATCTTTAATGCTTTTGAAGATGTACTTTTATTTTTCTGCATCTTCTAATTCTTTTGATTCTTTTGACCAGCCTTCAGTGTAATAGATTTATCCCTTTTGGGTTTATCTTCAGCATCAAGCTCTACTTCATAGATTTTCAGTGAACCAAGCAATTCGTCTAGCTTCAGCTTGCTTAAATCCTTAGCCTCTTGTATTGCTGTTACTTTACGTCTCCATCTTTTTGGAAGACTTCTAAAAATCTTTCTTACATGATCTTTACTGTCGTAGATTCTCCCCAGAGTTTTAAATCCATTAATAATTGTTTGGAATCCTCCAAACATCTGATCAATAGACTCATCGTCTTTTATCTTGAACAACTCATACTGATGAATAAGAATACCATTCTTAGATTCTTTCACCCGGTTTGTGCCTTCATGTGCAATGACTAATGTGTCCCACATTTCCTTTGCAGATTCGCATCCATGAACCCTATCATATTCACTTCTGCTTAGAGCACAACCTAAAAAGAACTTGGCCTTTGAGTTTAATTGAAAGCGAGCTTTCTGATCAACTGACCATTAGTCACGAGAGATGCTTTTCCCTTTGTTGTCTGTTGGGATATATGGATCATTTTCAATGATATCCTAAAGATCAATGTGTGTGGATTCTATGAAGAGCAGCATCCTGTCCTTCCAATAATAGTAATCTTCACCATTGAATGCAAGGGGTCTTGAGACCAAGGCACCTTCTGCTATAAAAACATATGATTCAACTATGGATCTTTATCCTCACTTTGTAAGAGTGTTTCTTGGAAACTTTACTCTGATACTAACTGAAGTAAACCACTTGTTAATATAAAAATCACGTATAATATGCAAAATACACAAGAAGGGGGTTGAATTATGTTCAATCGTCTAAGATATGAATCTTTAAAATCTTCTTATTTTCTTGAAAAATTTAAATGATTACAAGTTTAAACAATGTACTTAATTTTGATGAGTAGTGCCATAGCGAAAATTAGTATCTATTTATACTGGTTCACCCTTAACTTTAGGCTACGTCTAGTCCTCAGAGTTCGTCTTAGATTTCACTATCTTCTTCAACATTACAAGTATTATTTTTACACTTGCAGAGCCTCTTCAGGTCTCTTTCACAAAGTATTATTTATTTGCTTCCTTAGCCTCTTCAGGCTTTAGCCTTCCTTTCTCTCGAAAAGATATTGTTTGAGCTTTCACACTCACGTTACAGATGTATTTGCTCTCTTTTTTTCTTTCTTTTCTCTCAGAATATTTTTTCACAACATAAGTACTTGAGCACAGAATTTCTCTAAGTATTTTTGGACATTCATAATTCTTTTGAAGTCTACGACTACAACTAATATTTATAGCCTAAATCTCTAACGTTCTTCTTGAGAAATCTGCTTGTAAAGTCTTTTAAAGTCTGTTATTAGTTGAGTCCTATAAGCAACTCTAACTAACTGACATTTTATCACATTCTTTAATTACATCGACTTGCTTAGATTTGTATGCTTCGTCTGATGTCTTAGATTTGATCACTTCGTCTGATCCATCTTATTCAGCTTTTACTTAAGTATCATCTTGATTTGATGATTTGTGCCACTTATATTTATCTGCATACTTAACAAATTCATCAAAATAGTTCATGTTAAGTCAAGAGGACTTTACGATAATAAATTTTGATGACAATCAAATAATAATAATGTTCGAAATAAATGAACTAGTTTGATGAGTGTCTTAAGCGTGCAGGAGAAAACCACGAATGAAGCAAAACACAGAAGAAGTCGAAACACAAAAGAAGTAGAACACAAAGGAAGTAAAAGACAGAAGAAGCAAAACACAGAAGATGTAAAAGACAGAAGAAGCGAAACACAGAAGAAATAGAAGACAGAAGAAACAAAACACAGAAGAAGTAGAACACAGAGGAAGTAAAAGACAGAAGAAGTGAAACATAGAAGAAGTAGAACACAGAGGAAGTAAAAGACAGAAGAAGTAGAAACATAGAAGAAGCAAAACACAGAAGAAATAAAAGATAGAAGAAGCGAAACACAGAAGAAGTAGAACACAGAGGAAGTAAAAGACAGAAGAAGCGAGACACAGAAGAAAACACAGACGATACAAAGCAGAAGATATTAGAGTACATCGAGCAGTTAGTTAGTTGGAGTTAGTTATCGAACTCAACTAAATAGCAGTTTTAAGAATCAAGAAGCAGTTATCAAGAATCAAGAAGTGGTTATCAAGATTCAAAGAAGCGGTTGGAGACCTAGACTATAAATACTGGTCGCAGTCAAAGACTAAATAATTTTTAGAGAGATCTTTGATTCCACAACTGGTGAGCGTTCAAGTGTATACTTTAAAAATTATGAAGTTCGATATTGTAGAGTTAAACTACTGTAACAATAGCTCACGACATCTTTCTAGTGAGAGAAAAAAAGGCTAAGAGCCTGGAGAGGCCAAGATAGCTGGAGAAAGAATACTTGGTGTGCGAGACTTGGAGAGGCTCGAGTAGGAGAAAGAATACTTGTACATTTGTGGAAGTATAGTGACTACTCAGACGAATTATGAGGACTTGACATAGCCCACGGTTTAGGGTGAACCAGTATAAAATCATAGTGTCTATCCTCTATCTCTCAACTTAGTATATTTTGTTCTTAAATAAGTATATAGAAGTTATTTGCGATTTAACTCATAACAATTTTTGTTAGTGATATAAAGAATTTGTATTCGCGAAAAGAATACACAATTCAACCCCCTTATTGTGTATTTCATCTATTATATGTAATTTTTATATTAACGTGTGATTTACTTCAATTGGTATCAGAGCTCGGTTTCCAAGAACCACCTTTACAAAGTGGGGACAAATGAAAGAAGATGAGTCTATTGATCAGATGTTTGGACGATTTCAAACTATCATTAATGGACTTAAAGCTCTTGGG
>JAOTAY010000004.1:16772903-16792769 GCA_025629805.1 Erythroxylum baracoense
CACTGTTCACAAATGCATGAGCATGAGATGTGTTGTTCTAATTTCTCTTATTGGTCTTCTCGTATACCCGTTTCCCTGGTCCGACCCGATATATGGAAACGGGATGTACAGTCCAAGGATTGTAGGGATTTTCATATCTTCTCTAATATCCAATATATAGAAGTTTGTGGGAGAGGTAAATTTATCAATTTGTACTTACATATCCTTAATAATCCCTTTTGGTTGATGAACTATTCTATCGGTCGTCTTTACTAACATCTACGTTGGTTCTAACTCTCCTAATCCTAACTTTTGACTCAAGGTATAGGGCATCATATTGATACTCGCTCCCAAATTTATGAATGCCCTATCTATGTTGACTCTATTGATACTGCAGAGAATGTAAAAATCCCCCAAGTCCTCTTTCTTCTTTGTTATGTTAGGGTTTTCTTTCGCTGTATGCTCCTTAACCTTCTTTTTGACTAATTTTTTTAGTGTGAGCCTTGTTTGTAGATGTTCCGTTATGTCCTCAACCTTGTTTGATTCAACCTCCTTAAAATTCCTCATTGCCCTACTTGAAATTGACTTCCACTGAGCTACAATAGGGTATGGAAATTTAAGTCGAGGTTCCTTGATTGGCTCATTTACGAGCTCACTTGGAAGGAATTCCGTAATTAGTTGTCCTTTTCCTTTATCTCCATCTTCTTTCGCATGTTCAAGTTTCTTTTCATGGTTCTGAGTGATGGCCATGATCCGTTCCTTTAGGTTAGACTTGGTATTGCTTGGAAGGGTTCCTGCATTCGAAGTAGATATTGCCTTCACTAGTTGACCTACTTGGACCTCCAGATTGTGTATTGAAGAGGCGTGGTTCTTGGTGACTTGTTCGACCTTGCTTTCAATCCTCTTGTGTGCATCCTCCATGCCTCTAATTTTATCTAAAATCTTATCCAACTTGGATTCCATTAAGCTTGGTTTATCTTGTTGGAAGCTTGATTGTCTTTGAGGGATGAATTGTCCTCCAACATTGCTTGTCCAAGAGAAGTTAGGGTGATTCTTCCACCCAGGGTTATAAGTGTTGAAGTAGGGATTGTTTCCCTCTCCTCATCCATATTGAGCTCCCATACAATTTACTTGCTCTGGATCACTTTCCTTCATCAAGAACTAGTCCACTGTATCATGGTTCATTTAACCATAGAGTTCACACTTAAGATGCACGACCTTCATCAGAGCTGAGGACGAAGCCTTTATGTTGTTGAGTTGTCGATTCAAGTTATCAATTTTAGCTAGGATTTCCATCATTTGGTCAACTACTACAATTCCTTTTTGTTAACAGAATGTAGTAGTTTGTCTACTCTAGTCGTTCGTTCATAGGCAACTATTACTCGCCATCTCCTCTATTAGCTCTTCCGTTTCATCAATCATCTTTATGATCAATGATCCTCCTAAAGTTGTATCAATCGTGCCTCTCGTATGTGGGGTTACTCCATTATAGAATGTTTGCAATAAGAATTCTTTAGGAAAGTTATAGTGTGGGCATTTCCATTGCAAATCCTTGTATCTTTCCCACACTTTGTAGATCGATTACTCGTCACTTTATTGGAATTTGGTAATTTCTTCGATGATCTTAGTGGTCTTAGCTAGGTGAAAATATTTGTCTAAGAAGGCATGAACTAACTGATCCCAAGTCATGACTTTGGCTAGGTTGAGGGAATAATTCCAAGCCTTTGCTCTATCTTTAAGGGTAAAGGGAAAGAGCCTAATTCTAACTGCATCTTCCCACATTTGATGGTACCTAAATGTATCACAGATTTCAAAGAAGTTCACTATATATGCATTAGGATCTTCGTTCGTCAGTCCATAATACTGCATGTTCTGTTGAAGCATGTTTAGGAGGGCTAGTTTGATTTCAAATGATGCTGCTTGTATGGGTGGCCTAGCTATTCCTTAGTTAGCCGCATTAAACCCTGGTCTCATAAAATCCATAAGGGTCCATTGTTGATGTCCTTAGTACGCTCCATGGTCCAAATCTTATTGAAATTCCTCGACAATTGTTGATTTTGCAATTTATTCTTCTTTGTCACATCGAGCTTTCCTAATGGTTCATTTTAGTTGAGTGAAGGTTTAAGCTGCGCAACTTAAACTTCTCATGACTTTTGTGTTCATGCAAGAGCACAATTTCAAAAATAGGAAGAAAGAACAAAAAACAAAAAATGAAAAACTAACTAAATGCCTCAAACTGTAAAATTAAACTAATCGCCTCCCCAACAACGATGCCAAAAACTTGATCGTGATTTTTCGATGTGTGTAAATTCTAATTAATAACCTCGATAATCAACAAGCGTATGGGTCGTGTGCATAATACCTAAGGTGTCAATCCCACAAGGAGGGATAATTTAATCCAAAAGTCTAAAGCTAAAACAATTCGCAATAATTCAAAATGTAACAAAACTAAGGCAAGAATTTAATTTAATCACGCAACTCAATTCTAAGAATCAATTATGAAAATATTAACAAAATAGTAGTTGCAACACACACTAAAGAATCAACCTAAAGAAATTATCAATTAAGAGAAAGGGGAATTTTTACTTATCTTTAACGTTAACCTAATCGATTATGAATTGTCAGATTATTGGTCTTAGATGATCCTAGGGTAGATTACTCTCTCTTGAGTTATAACCATCAACCCTAAATTATGAACCCTAATCAGATTATGGAAAATTGCAATTTCTCAGTTAACAATATATCTAAAACCCTAATTAGATCTGAAGTTGTCTAATAAACTATCGGGAACCTATGTGAGATCTCTCTTCACACAATTACCGATTTGATTAATTTCTCATTTTTATTAAATCACCTAACTCTCGTTAGCCTAATTTAATTATTTTTCATTTGATTCACCCTCTCAATCTATTACTGAATTATGCAATCAGAGAAATCAATCATAATAAATCTAATAAACATAAAACAATCAAATTTTATTAAATCAAAGATAAAAAAACCCGAAGGTGAGTATAGAACATCTCAACATTCACAAATCCTATCATCAAACTACTATTCCCAATTCTATATAATAATAAAAATGTAAAATAATAGGAAATACGATCTTGGATGGAGATGGGAGGCAGCAATGTCGAGAAACTCCAAATCTGGGAAATATGTTGATGTTGGCTTCTTCTCTACTTTTCTCTTCCTTCTTCTGTTTCTCAATCTTTCGATGAACTTTCTCTAGGGTTTCTATTCAAAGTGGCAAATGCAAAAAAAACTCCTTATCTTCTTTGTCTTATTCTTTATATACCTTTTGTGTTCTGGGCAGCGCTCTGGTTTTTCTGGGGTCTGAAAGGTCCAAAAACTCCCTTGAAACTTGATGTTTTGTAATGTCTACACATCTACCCGACGCAGGTTATGACTATGGCCCTGCAAGCCACGATTGTGGGCCACATATGAGCCTTCGGTCACTATCGTGGCAAGCAGGCCACGATCATGGGCCATTTCCTGGGCTTCTGTCATGATCGTGTTATATGGACCATGATCGCGGGCTGACTCAAGTGCTTCTATCATGATCGTGGCCTGTTTATCGTGGGCCATTGTTTCAGCCTGAGTGTCTCTGAAACTTCTCCGTTCTTTGATGTTGACCCTTAAACACTAACAAACACATCAAGGTACCTCAAAAATATAATAATTAAGCTCAAAGACTTGTATTAACCTGTAAAAACACTTAAAACACAATTAATTAACAAACTAACACAATTCTAACCTAAACACATACTAAATGATTAAGTTAACAATTAAATGCATATCAAACTAAGCCCTAAAATAAGATGTAATTAACACTTATCATTTAGGCCTTCAACTTTTAACCTTTTGAGACTTATAGAAGAAAATCACATGTAATCATTTAAACACAGCAAAAATGAAATAGGTAAGGGTTGGAATTTTTGTCATCAATCACTTTACTACATATCCTCTAAAATTCCAGATTCGATTACTTGTTTCAATCAAGATGTTCTCCAATTAATTTTGCAGAACTTAGTCATTGAATTTTTTTAACTAGTGACCTCATTTAATAGGAAAGCATAGTAGACCATAAACCATACCGCACATATGTAAACATTAGGTTTTTAATCGAAAACTTGAAATAATTAATAAAAACAGAAAGTTTTAACACTAAAAAATAACATTAAAAAAATTTGAACATGCATATTAATAAGTGATCAAGCATACATTAAGCCCAGAAATTTAGTCATCTAAATTTAGATTTTTATCATCGACATCTCGAGCTATAAAGTAGGCCAACTTTAGAGATGCTTAGCAGCTGAATTCCCCTTATCACCCTTTATTAATCCAGAACCGAACCAGCTCGACTCTAAATTGATTAATGCAATTCTTTCCAATATCAGCCCCAAGAATTTCAAATAACTAGCTAACGAAATTCCTAGATCATATGACACTCTAATTAAATCTCAGTCCTTTGACCGACTAACGATTTAATAGTTACTAATTGACTCTCTAAACTTAATAGCAATTATGGTCTACAGACAAAGCGATAGTAGTCAATTCACATTCAAATATATCAAGACGTCTCTCATTTATATAAGAACATGAACTGTAAATAAGTTGGCTCAAGCATCTTACAAATACTGAAATACTCATAACTTTAGAATTAAATTGAAAATAATTGTCTCAAATTATCCAAACAAAGAACTAAACTGAACTTCCAGAACCTTTAAGCAAGTTAAATTTGAAGAACTAGATACAAAGAGAGTAAGAGTGAGAGAGACTTATTTGATTGATAGCCCGAACTCAATAGATTGATAATCGCTTTGAACCGTTAGCTCAAAATATAAAATCCTCCTCCAAAGGTCTTGACCTAGCTCAATTTTGATGGTTTTATACCTCTCTGATCACTCGAACACCTCCTTACACTAGCCTTCTTCACCAATAGCTCTCAAGCTTTATGAGATTTTTTTTCTCAATTGACATGGTATGCTCAATCCTCTCTCCTTTTCCATTTCATCTTTTTTATTAGATCCCAATACACACCAAGAGCCGCACTTTGATTGCTCTTTAATAAGCTTCCTCTTAACTCTTCCATTTTGAAGAGAGTTGAAATAGAGAATGTCGGGTCTGTTGGGATTTTTATGTTTCACTTCATTTACTAGCTGCTACATTTTTATTTCTTTTGAAGTGTTGTGTGTTTCTTCTTCTTGTCATTTTAATGCCCTCTTTATTTTCTCTATGTTTTAATTCATCTCACCCCAAATACTTGGTTTGCTGTTACGTTGTCGTTTCTCTTTTCTTTGTTTTGGACTGTTGCATTTTCTATTGTGTGTTTTACTCCTCTGGTGGACCTTTGTGTTTCTGCTTGCTCCAATATTTTTCTATTTTTGAATTGCGTTTTAGTGGCTATCTTCTACTATTGCACTGTTGTTTAGCTTCATCTGTTGTGTTGTCACGTTTTGTTTCTTAGATGTTACCATTTTCTTCTTGTTGTTTCAATTTTCATTTTTACCTCTATTTTACATTTTACTCCATGTGGTGTTGTGTTTTTGGACTTGTTTCTAGTTGTTTCTTCTGTTGCGTGTATGGCTTGCTCCTCTACTACATCGTTTTACTTTTACGTGCTTGGCTTTTGCCGCTATTGTTTTAACTGCTGCTGGTGGTGTGCTATGTTTTATCTCTTCTCTACCTAATTGCATTAGTCCTTAAAGCCTAATAAAAAAATTCAACTTAGTCCAATTTTACATTCAAATTCAGAATAAATAATTTTGGGTTTTAACTAATAAAATATGAATAATCATGCCCAAGTGTGAAATAAAGATAACTAAATGGACATTGTTTAGAGGAATAAAAAATATAATATTTTACATTTATTATAGACATTGGGGAACAAATGTCTAGAAGACCGCAAAATTGAATTTGGACTTTTACTATATGAAAATTATGAAACAAGTAGAGGTATGAGTTTCGGGTATGGGACACAATGGATAGGAAATTATACTATTTTGAGTTTGCTTTCGTTTCTGATTTTTACTGAATCATTTCCAAAGCTTTTACGATGCTTATAAAGCTTTTCAAACACCTAGACATAAGTAAAATATGACTTACCATATATGAATTGGGTGAGAGAGTGTTTTGAAGAAATTGATAAGTTGGAATGGGGAAAATATAGTATTGAAGTAATTTTCAAAGCTAGATTCTAAAACGAAGAATAATAGATTAGCTAACGAAATAGAATAGGTCATAAGTTGTATCAAATCATTGCAATCCCTATATAAGATAAGTTTCAAGATATCAAATCAAATGATCACTTATACAATCATCACAGTGAGAACTTTCATAGATTATACAAGTAACGTTTCAAATGGATTTCTCATAGTTGGTCAGTTCAGTGATCTTATTGTCTAGCAAGCACTCACACGTTTGTTTATATATCACTATACTTTTAGTCTATGAGATTTACTACTTCCTTCATAAGAAAAAACATAATGTGTGCTACCTTTTTATGTTCTATTAATTTCTAGTCTTAATAAAATAATGATAGAAACAATTTAGGGATAATGCATAAATGTAATGTAAATCTTATAATTATAATCTCATTATAATTGCAATTTTAATGTATAATTATCCATATAGTTTATCATATACATATAAACATGTCCAAGATAAAGAATTTCTTTAAATAATGTTCACTAAACTAAAACCAATTGATTGGCTCAAAGGTATACACTAACTAACATATGCTTAATTGATTGTATAATTATTCTATAACATTTAGTGATTAATGACAAGAAATTGTGTAAGATACTTATTTTAACTCATATGTGGTTTTAGGCATAATTCAGAAGTGAAAGAGCTAAAGTGAGCGAAATTACTACACATGAGCTATTTCTGAAGATTCACACTCAGTTGTCTTTATGGAGTAATAAGAAGAAGACTAAAATCAAAAGAAGACAAGAAATTACCAAGAAAGATGAAAAATGAAGAGCATAAAGACCACTCATGGCTTGTTGGAAAATTTTCACAACCGTGAGTGAATTATAGTAGCCATGGATTACAAGATAAAGACACCTCATGCTACCAAAGGATCTAGTTGTCCCATGCATTAAAACCTAGCTATTAAGTATAAGAAACACTAGTTGTCCCATGCATTAAAACCTAGCTATTAAATATAAGAAACATGTGTGGAGTGGGGCTGCACTTAGAAGAACAAAGAATGGACAACATCATTGGAAATCAAAAATGAAGAAGGCTGGAAAAGGATTAAACTCACAACCATATACATATAAATGGCTCATTGCACAGCCGCGAGTTTTAACTCACAGCTCTGCAATATACATGCATAGGCATGAGGCAACCTTCATGCCCATACAACTTGAGTTTTATGGGAAATAAAGAAGTAAAAAGTGGCTAAAAAAATCATGATTTGGAGAATAAAACAGCTACTTGTTTACAATGTGTGGATAAGGAGTTTCCTGACGTCACTGCCTCCCATCATCTGTTCAATTCATATTTCCTGTTATTTTTAGTTTTATTATTATATAGAATTAGAATAACAGTTGATGATATATTTTTTGATGTTGATGATGTTCTAAACTCACCTTCGGGGTTTTATCTTTGAGTTAATGAAATCTGATTGTTTATGTGTTATTTGGATTTATTGTGATTTAATTCTAGACATGTATAATTCAATAATAAACTAAGAGGGTGAATCGAATGAAAAATAATTAAATTAGGCTAACGAGAGTTAGTGATTTAGTAGAATAAGAATTAAATCAAATTGGTAAATTGTGCGAAGAGAGATCTTGCATAGGTTTTCCGTAGTTTATTAGACAACTTCAGATCTAATTAGGGTTTTAGATAGGTTGTTATTTGAGAAATTGCAACTTCCATAATCTAATTAGGGTTTATAATTTAGGGTTAATGGTTATAACTCGAGAGAGAGTAATGAACCATAGAATCATCTAAAACAATTATTCCAGTAATTCATAATCGATTAGGTTAGCGTTAAAGATAGGTAAAATTTCCTTTCTTTTAATTGGTAATTCCTTTAGGTTGATTCTTGAGTGTGTGTTGCAACTGCTAAATTATTAGTATTTTTGTGATTGATTCCTGAATTGATTTTCTTGATTGAATTAAATTCTTATTTGAGTTACGTTACATTTTAAATTTTTACGAATTGTTTCGGCCTTATATTTTAGGATTAGATTATCTCTCCCTCCTTGTGGGATTGACACATTAGGTATTGCATGAACAAACTGTGCGCTTTTAGATTATCGAGGTTAATTAATTAAAACTTTCACATATCAAGATCATGTTTATGACACCGTATCTTAGGAAGTGATTAGTTTAATTATATAGTTTAAGACATTTAGTTAGTTTTTATTTTTTTTTTCTTTCTTTCTATTTCTGAAATTGTGCTCTTGCATAAACACAAGAGTCATAAGAAGTTCAAGTCGTGCAGCTAAAACCTTAGATTTAGACATTAATCGACTAGAACGATCCATTAGGAAAGCTTGGCGTAAAAGGAAATTGTTAAAACAACAGTGGCGGAGGAATTTTAACAAGATTTGGACTGCGAAGCGAACGAAGGATGTCAACAATAGACTCTTATGGATTTCATGAGACCAGGGGCCCTCCTAAACATGCTTCAATAGAACGTGTAGTATTATGGACTAACGAATGAAGATCTTACTGGACATATAGTGAACTTCCTGGAAATCTATGATACCTTCTGGTACCATTAAATGTCGAAAGATGTGGTCAGAATTAGGCTCTTTCCTTTTTCCCTTAAAGATAGAGCAAAGGCTTGGTATCATTCTCTCAACCCAACCAATGTCACCACTTGGGATCAGCTAGTTTGTGACTTTTTAGATAAGTATTTTCCCCTTACCAAAACCATGAAGATTGTCAAGGAGATTACTAATTTCTAGCAACGTGAGAGGGAATCGATCTATGAAGCATGGGAAAGATACAAGGATTTACAATGGAAATGCCCACACCATAATTTACCCAAGGAATTCTTATTGCAGACATTTTATAACAGAGTAACCACACATACGAGAGGCACGATTGACACAGCTTCAGGGTGATAACTGATGAGAAAGACAGTAGATGAAGCAGAAGAGCTGATAAAGGAGATGGCTAGTAATAGTTGCCTATGGATGAATGAGCGGAGTAGACAAACCGCTACTTTCTGAGAATAAAAAGAAAGTATAGCTGTTGATCAAATGATGGAGATGCAAGCTAAAATTGACAACCTAACTCGACAACTTAATAACATTAAGGCTTCATCCTCGGCTCTGGTAAAAGCCGTGCAGCTTAAATGTGAACTCTATGGACAAATGAATCATGATATGGTCGACTGTTTCATGAAAAAGGAAAGCGATCTAGAGCAAGTGAATTATATAGGAGCTCAATATGGATAAGGAGGGGCAACAATCCCTACTCCAACACTTACAACTCTGGGTGGAAGAATCACCTTAACTTCTCTTGGACGAACAATTGTTGGATGACAGTTCAGAGCTTAAGGACAACCAAGCTTCCAATAAAATAAAATCCAAGCTAGATAAGATTTTAGATAGAATTGGAGGCATGGAGGATGCACACAGGAGGCTTAAAAACAAATCTGAGCAAGTCACTAAGAACTAGGCCTCTTCAACACACAATCTGGAGGTCTAAGTAGGTCAACTAGTGGAGGCAATTTCTACTTAAAATGTAGGAACCCTTCTAAGTAATACCAAGTCTAACCCAAAGGAACAAAATATGGCCATTACTCAGACCCAAGAAAAGTAACTTAAACACGAAAAGGAAGATGGAGCTAAGGGAGAATGACAAATAAATATGGAATTTCTTCCAAGTGATCTCATAATTTAGCCAATCGAGGAACCTTGAACTAAATTTTTGTACTCTATTCTAGCTCAGCATAAGTCAATTTGAAGTAGGGCGACAAGGAATTCTAAGTAGGTTGAATTAAACATAGTTGAAGACATAACAAAACATCTATAAACGAAGCTCACACTAAAGGAATCAAATAATAAGAAGGTTAAGGAGCGCATAGCGGAAGAAAACCCTAACATAGCACAGAAGAAAGAGGACCCAGGGGACTTTTACATTCCTTGCAATATAAATGGAGTCAACATAGACAAGGCATTCAAAGATTTGGGAGCGAGTATCAATATGATGCTCTATACCTTTAGTCAAAAATTAGGGTTAGAAGGGTTAGAACCCACAAAGATGCTAGTGAAGACGGAGGATAGAACAGTTCATCGATCGAAGCGGATTATTAAAGATCTGCAAAGACAAATTGATAAATTTACCTTTCCCACAGACTTTTTTATATTAGATATTGGAGAAGATGTGGAAACCCATATGGTCCTTGGACGACCATTTTTGACCACTGCTTACTCAATAATTGACGTTAATGGGGGTGAACTAACTCTGAGGTTCAACAAATAACCTTCAAAGTGTCGAAGAAAGACAACAGTTCTCCTTTACCTCTAACTAATATCAAGAAAACTGAACGTCGAGAACAATGGGAAGATATTGAGGATCCTTGGAACCCATTTAGAAAGAAACGCTAGAGAAGAAGGGAAAGGAAGGAGAATCGAAGGGAGAGTGGTATCTAGGGAGTGGTAGCTCATGTACAAATTGTAAGATCGACGATTGAGCTACCATTGCACGATTCATTCGATCCACCTTGAGCATAAGAAATGAATCAAGCTACCGACGTTCAAAGAAGCGTTGCATGGGAGACAACCCATGGACTATTAATTTGATGTTATTTCCCTTTATTTTCAGATTCGTAGTTAGGTTATTTCATTTCCAAATAAAATAAGGAAGGCAGAGGACTTAACGTGAATTTGATGATCAAGGAAGTAAGCAAAAGAGAGGTGTAAAGGCCATAAAGAGTTAAAAAGTGATTTCGGAAACATGGTGAAGGACAAAAGAAGAAAAAAATTAAATATTGGTGGAAAAATTGCAAGCCACGATCGTGGCCTGCGGTAGGCTAAAAAGGGGACACTTGAATTTCAACTTCAATTTTTACGATTTTACACTCCATTCACCTATATATATATTCATTTCTTACTTCATTTTCTTCCCTCACTTTCATTTTAACTTTATCTCTTTAATTTTAGAACTTCCAAACATTCTCTCTTCTCTTTAACCAAATTCCAAACTTCCATTATCCTCTAACTTCTACCTACTTGCAAGCCAGTATGTTGTGCATTAAACAATCAGCAAAGCATAACCAATCATCGGAACAAACCCAGGTCGCGGGATGAGGGCGAAGGAACAAGGTAGCAGACTTCAGAGCACCCTTCCTGATCTACACAGAGGAGGAAGGTATTCATTTCCAATCCCTCAATGCTAAACAAATTGTAGTCCAAAATATTTTGATTTTGATACACTTGATAGGCTAGAACTGTGAGATAAGGTAGAGAACTTAGCAGAAAGAATTTAGTGGGCGAAGTTCATACACTTCAAATATCCTGTCTATAGGAGCTCACTCTAGAATTCTTCACTTCCCTATATTACGAACCTAGTAGCCCTAAAAAAATGTGGTTTAGGTTATGGGGATGAAACTATGAATTGAACATTGAAATCATGTGCGATATTTGTGGGTTGCCTGAGTCTTCCATTATCGATCAATAAGATGACTTTTGTGCTTCTCGCTATTGGAATGAGCTCACTGGATTAGAGCAATTTGACGCTAAAAATGCCCACAACAACATCATCAAAACCTATAAGCACTTGTTATTGAACAAATTCATGTGTCAATTGGTTTTCTGGTAAATCAGAAACCAATATGTGCTCAACAAAGTAACTTTTTCTATTATGGTTCATCTTAGTGTGCACTCCACACATGTGCTGAATGTTATTATTGTAACTCTACGTAAGAGGAGCAACAATTTAGGTATAGGGTACTTGGTTTCTGCCATTGCTGAGTATTATAGCTAGGATTATAGCGGTTTAATCGTCCACCTCCCAAATTTTCTAAATCATCATCATCTATGGTATGCTGAAATCCTTAGGTCCTATAATATGGAACTCTAGGATATCAGCCAAAAGGGCATGTGAAGATTAGGGCTTGTCAAGCGACTTCAAGTACAGTTCCACCTCAGTAGGCAGAAGAGGACTTAACTAGTGAAGAGTCCAAGGAGGAAGAAGACACAGAAGAACTGGGTTGGAAGAAAGTGATTGATACAATCTCTGCAAACACCAAGGTAATCACAGATACACTTGCGGAGAACTCTAGAAGAATGAAAGAGATGGCCTGAACACAACGATGTTAGAGCCAGGATATATCTCATATCCATCATTACTTTAAGGCTCAAGGTGTCTAACTGCCACATCCAACACCATCCTCACCTCCATCACTGTGAGGCTTTATTCTAACCCTTTTCTTTTTAAAATTTAGTCTTTATTTTATTTTGTTTTACTTTAATCTATGTTTCTCTCCTTTCCATATGTGTTTGTTTGTCTCCTTCTCACATTAAGGACAATGTGTTGTTCAAGTGTGGGGAGGGTTATGTGTTTACTTTAAATGTGAATTTTGCATATTATATGATAGTTGTTAGGTTGCATTTTATGAATCATGTGAATCTGTCAATAGCTTTGGTGGATTGGAATTGATATAATTTTGAACATAGTCTATTAGGTTGTGGAGAATCGTTAGCTCACAAAATTAGTGAATTGGGTTCTTTGACTAAATATGCAGCTTAATTAGGATTTAGTGTTAATTTGTAGCCCTCTAAATTGTATTATTCATTCATAATTTGAGGTCTTTCAACTTAAGTAGCTTTGTTAATATTTTTTCATGGGAACAAGTAGCTAAAGCAACAAGGTAGACAAAAAAAATGCATTTGTTAATTTTAAATAAATTACTATTCAGCTAGCCTTCGGATTATGAATAGAGCTAGTAGCTACTTGAGAACGTGATGTAGCTGAGTAACCGAATCGACATGCATAACAAATGTGTGCCTTAACATCAAAAGGCTATAATGATGTTTCAACCAAGTAGCTTAATAAAAAATGACTTCGTCGAGTAACCAGATCGACATTCATCAGCAATGTTTGCCTCCAAATAAAAAACTAGGTCTACGTTTATAAAATATATATATATATATATAATAAAATATATGATTTCTAGTAAACCCTACTAAACTTTTAATAGCTTGACTTTTCATGAAAACATACTTAGGAGTAGTTACAGAGATTGAATGACCAAAGAATTATTATTGAAAAGGTAAATAATTTAACATTTGGATATGGATTAATATGTATATTTAGTTCAAAGCCCATAGACATAGATTTTGTTTGTTAATGATTTGAAACGACTTGAATGATTGTGTTTTAAAGTTAAATTTATTTCATGAAGCTGAAGTCATTATCTCATTACTGCATTTTATGTTGTGTGTTGTATGATTTTGTATATTTGTTGTTTTGTTTACATAAGGACAAGCAAATGTTTAAGTGTGAGGATGTTGATAAGTATGAATTGCATCATGTTTTAGGGCTTAGTTTGATATGTATTTAATTATTAATTTAATCATTTAGTATGTGATTAAGTTAGAATTGTGTTAGTTTGTTAATTATTTATATCTTAAGTGTTTTATGGCTTAGTACAAGTCTTTGAGATTAATTATTATGTTTTTTTAGGTAACTTGATGTGTTTGTTAGTATTTTAGGGTGAACATCAAAGAACAGAGAAGTTTCAAAGACCCTTGGGCCAAAATAAGGGCCCAAGATTATGGTACAACAAACCACGATCATGACATAAGCACTAGAGTTAGCCCACGATCGTGGCCTATATGCCACGATCGTGATAGAAGCCCAGTACATGGCCTATGATCATGGCCTGCAAGCCACGATCGTGACAGAAGGCTTGGATGTGGCCCACGATTGTGGCCCAGCACGTCAAGTTTAAAAGGATTTTTAGACCTTTTGGACCACCAAAAAAACCTAGGATTACTCAGAACACAAAATGTATTTAAATAATAAGACAAAGAGACAGAGAAAGCTTTTGCATTAGACACTTTAAAGAGACCCTAGATAGAATTATCGAGAGATAGAGAAAAAAAAGAAGGAAAAGAGAAGAGAAGAAGAAGCCGACTCGACGTACTTCCCAGATCAAGAGTTTCCTGACGTTGCTACCTCCCATCGTCCGTTCAATTAGTATTTCTTGTTATTTTCACTTTTATTACTGTATAGATTTGGAATAACAGTTAATGATAGGATTTTTGGATGTTGATGATGTTCCAAACTCACCATCGAGGTTTTTTATCTTTGATTTAATGAAATCTAATTATTTATGTGTTATTTGGATTTATTGTGATTTAAATCTAGACAAACATAATTCGATAATAAACAAAATGGGTGAATCAAATGAAATATAATTAAATTGGCCTAACAAGAGTTAGGTGATTTAATAGAACAAGAATTAAACCAAATCAGTAAATTGTGCAAAGAGAGATCTTGCATAGGTTGCTGATAGTTTATTAGACAACTTCATATCTAATTAGGATTTTGGATATATTGTTAATTGAGGAATTGCAGCTTCCATAATCTGATTAAGGTTTATAATTTTGTAATGGTTATAACTCGAGAGAGAGTAATCGTCCCTAGGATCGTCAAGAATCAATAATCCAATAATTCATAATTGATTAGGTTAGCATTAAAGATAGGTAAAATTCCCTTTCTCTTAATTAGTAATTCCTTTAGGTTGATTCTTGAGTGTGTGTTGCAATTGCTAAATTATTAATATTTTTGTGATTGATTCTTAAATTGATTTGCTTGATTGAATTGAATTCTTATTTTGGTTCCGTTACATTTTGAATTATTACGAATTGTTCTAGTCTTAGATTTTAGGATTAGATTATCCCTCCTCGTGGGATCAACACCTTAAATACTATGTGAATGAATCATAAGCTTGCAGATTATCAAGGTTAATTAATTAAAACTTTCACACATCAAACAACTCGATCACTACACGACCATGCGTAGGACCATGTAAGTGAGCTACATAACCAGCTATTTATAGAAACATAAATTGGAGGAAAATTTTACATACATAGTTAACTTAATGCTTGTGTAAATAACTGTGTATGTCCTAGAACCCTAATTTTTGCTATAAAAGGGCATATAAGCAGTCAAACAAAGGATGAAGTGTTTTAGAAGCACAAAAGTGGGTAGAATAATTACTTATTTAAGAACTATGAGGAATAACCTTCTTTCTTACAATTTGAACGAGAAATCGATGCAGAATGACATATTTGGGCATCTCTTTATCTTGGATTGGGTATTCATGTATAAATGATTTACACATTTTCAATAGATTTTTTATGTGTGAATATATTTTTAAAATCTAGAATACAATACATAATCTTTATAACTCTACTTCATTTATGGTAAAATAATGGTTGTGAATCGTTAAGGATAACATATCATAGGTTAAATAACCTGAGCTTATATGGTTATTTCCCAAAGAAATTTTTTTCTAATTTATAATGTTGTTGTTATACTAAATCTAGAGAGCTTGTTGTAGGATGTTTGATGGCTATGTTTAATTTAAAAACTTCTTTTAATTAGATACGGCATAAGGGGAAATTAGGGATAATAGAGCTTTTTGTTAATCAATGGTTAATAGTTTCTAAGAGAGTTAAAAGAACAAATGAATATTAAATGTGCTTATTCATATGGTGGTCAAGATTGAATTAAGAACTAGATTCCAAACTCATTAGGTAATCTTATCATTTTTCCACTATTTGATTTGATTTGGTCTCATTAGTTCAAATTTACTTTATTTTCTTAATCAAATATAACCAAACCCTCCTTATATCCGAAACACTGATTCATTCATTACAAAAGCTACACACATACACACTAACTATTGATACAATCCTTACTCACCACTACTTCAAATTTAGTGTTCAAAGTTAGGTTTTATTTTTTGGTGTTTTTGACACACATCATATTAGACATGGGTATCCATTAGGTTTTATTTTATTGTGTGTTTGATGCACATCATATTAGACATAGGGATCCAATTCCCCAATCTATTCACTATGGTTACTGAAGCATTATGTATAATGATTCAAATTTTCACTTTAAATAATATCGTATTTGTTTATCGTCACAAGTGTAGTGGCTTAAAGATCAAACATTTAGCCTTTGCAAATAATATGATGATTTTGTATAGAGTTGAATATTATTCCCTTAGTCTCCTTATGAGAATTGTGAAAGAGTTCTCTAAAAGTTTTGGACATAAAGTGAAATTCTAAGGGAGAATTATTTACCTGTCTTTAGATGTTAAAAATGCTAAGGAATTAAGAAGGATATCTAGATTGGTAATCTCTATTCAAATTCCTTAAAGTGTTATCACCACTAAAAACCGTAAACATGCAAATTGCATCCTACTGTTAGAAACATTCAAGTTCAAAATCAATGCATGGTAGAACATATTTCTATCTATGGCTGGGAGACTCTAATTAATCTCCTCATTACTAAGAAATGCTCATATTATTAGAGTGTTCATAGATTTATGCTAAGGAAAATAATCCAGGTGCAAGATACATCAAATTCATCCTTTAGCTAGGTAAAGCTAATGTCTCTAAAAGGGCAAAGGTGAAAATGGATGAATTATATCTACCTAAATAGTAGGGAGGCCTTGATTTGGTCCCAATACAAGTTATGTAAAGAGTTCTCTTTGCCAAGAGACTGTGGAGAATTCTCAATATAAAAGAAGCCTTGTAGCCAAAATGGATCAATGAGTATTGCTAAAGAGAAACAAGCTTTTGGCAATTAAACATAATATGGAATAATCATGGAATCTTATTCGAATGCTAAGGATGAGAGAGCAACTTTATCCTTTATTTAATTACCATGTTGGGAATGGGAATAAGACTTGGTTTTGGTTTGACAATTAGACTAATTCATTCCATTGTTCAAAAGGAATGGGTTGAGTCACTTGATTATTAGAATTACATTAAAGGCCAAAGTGAGTTGTATCATCCAAGGGGACAATTGACGGTGAAATTTCAATTGATCTTCTACCATAGTATAATCTAAATTGGGAGGAATATAGGATTAGTTAGTTGGGGCACAACTCACAGAAGTTATCTAATTCCTTTCACTTTCAAAATTTCCAAACCTCACACAGTTAAGACCCTTTGGGTTTATCTAATTTGGATTAAAAATCTCATTCCCAAAACTTCACCTAGTAGCTAGTTAGTGATAAAAAAAGGCTCAGGACAAAAAATAGATGGTTGGGAATCATTGATCCTATTTGTTTATTATGTAAAAACTAACCTGAAACTAATTTTCACTTGTTTTACTAGTGCAATTTTTTATAGACTATTTGGGGTAGAATTTAGCATAAAATACCATTATATTGTCAAACTAGAAATTAGGCAAACATATTTGAATGGGATTCCAAAACATCTTTCTCCCTGAAGTAGGATGGTGCTATCATTAAAACTGCTTTCACCTGTCTCATATGCTCTCACTCCATAATTTACAAAGAATCTCAAGTAGCAAAGAACATCCTAGTTGAAAAAAACACTCATTCCATATAGTGATTAATTGAATTAAAAGCTAGTCTTAGGATGAGAATCTAATGGAATCTATAGGTGTTCATTATTCCTATAGTATGATATACTTATAAATTCCTCAAATTCTTGTAATCTCATTTACCTAAATCTCTTTTCAATTGAAGATGTTATGATTGAGCCATTATAATGTTGTATATTCTAAGTTTTAGTAAATACAATTTCATTTATTTTTTAAAAAATGATAGGTTGTTGAGAACTAAGATCTTATGACAAATTTTCAATTTCAATTTTGGTTAAACTTGAATTCATAGTCACAAGATAAGTGGAATTATGTTTATAGAATTCATGCTTGAGAATAGAAGAAATAAGTTTTAAGTTCTACCTTTGGGACTTTCTTTTTGATCTCAATGTTTAGGGAGCTATCATTCAACAAATATTTTAATAGATCACCGAAATTATACTTAACTAGCTCCTTTTCTATTGACTAATCAGTTATATCAATCTTACAATAATAGTCTCTTGGAGAAGAAAATTTAATAGAATTAGGAAAATTAAATAATCTCTCTAGAAAATTAAATTCATCTCTCTCATCAGCAACACTCAAAATAAATCTTTCCATTTTCTACATTAATAGTAGTTCTAGTTGTAGGTAGGAGAGGATTTACAAGAATGATGGGGACTTGAGTATCCTCCATCTTTAGAATAATAAAATTTGTAGGAATGAATAACTATGATAAATACATCCTCTAATAAACTTACCAGATATATGATATAATGATTCTTCAGTTACAAATAAATGGTAATTGTCTTTAGACCACCCATCTCGAGCTTCTCACAAATGGATAAAAGAATGAAACTTACAATTGCCCCTAAATCACATAAAGCACGATTAAAGCTCATATCACAAATAACATATGGAATAGAGAAACTATTAGGGTCTTTAATTTTATAAGGTAATTTGTTTTGAATTATAACAATATGTTACTTGGTTATAGCTATAATTTTTTAATCCTATATTTTTTAATCTCTTTAGTTTCAAGGATGGAAGCCTTGTTTGTAGAAATTGTTTTTATAAGGATCTCCTAGAGATATCAATCCTTCTTTTGCTACTATTCTTGGAAAAATCCAGGTTAAACTTTATCATTAGATGCAAGGTTAAGATTGTTGCTCTACCTTAGATTGTAAGTATCACTATAGGGGATTCATTGAGACTAGCTCCCTATGGAAATTAGATGATCCTATATATAGTCTAGTGCTTAAAATTCATGATTAGGTTGGTCATCACCACAAATGTCATCACACAACATAGATACCAATTGAGCATCCAAATACATATTACTGTGACTATCATTCCAAGCATCCAATATTGCTATGGGCAATGGAACATTATAATCCTTTAGATAATATTATCCTCTCCATCCTTTTATTTTGTATCATAGTTTGATTGAACCCAAGTTTTCTATATTATTCAGTGGTATTTTTATAGTTTTTGTTGTACTTTTTAGCTCTTTTTGTTGGATATTGTGCTTAATTTATTTCAAGAGTGCTTGTTTTGAACTAATATAGTTTGAGGGTAAAATTGTCATAATTAATTAGTAATTGCACTCACTTGGTTTATAGGACAATTGATATTACAAACTATTGTTTTTCATTACAGGACACTCAAGAAGTGGAGCCAAGAGTCAAGACCAAGAAATTGCTGAGCCAGAAAATCAAGGAAGAAGACCCTTCATGACAAGATAGCCGCAACAAACTCACCACTTTGCCGCTGCGAAACATGTGAATCAACAGCCCAAACCTTTTTGGGAAAATTTGGCCGCGGCGAACCCATTACTTTGCTGTGGTGAAACCTTCAAATCAATAGCTTAGACCTTTCGGGAAAATTTGGCTGCGACAAATTCATCACTTCGCTGCGGAAAAAACTTTGAAGCAGCTACCTAAAAACCTAGTCATTTTTGGAAACTTGACTTACCCATACATATGACCCAACCCGAACATCATTAAAAAAAAACCTATTTCTAGATAAGTAGGAGGGAGGCAGCAGAGACATAAAATTTTTACACTCTCCTTCATCTGTTCTCTGCAGAACAGCTCTTACCTCCTCCATATTTTCTTACACTGTTAAACCTCCACCATGGGTGATTCAGATGCATTCCAAGTTGTGAAGTTTCTAGGTTCAATGAGTGGCTAGGCATTTCTTTTCCTCTTGAGGGTGTAACAATGGCTGGAGTTCAATGGGCTAAAAAAGGGGAGTAGTTTTGTCCATAGTTCAGCTATGAATTTATACATCCTAGGTCTAGGATTTATGATTTGTAGATGAGCTATTTGATTATGGTTT
>JAOTAY010000004.1:16792869-16818814 GCA_025629805.1 Erythroxylum baracoense
CACACTAACAAGAATGTCGCCTCAAATCCAAGAATCCACTCATGTAGTTGGATACTTTACATCAAACAAAATTCATACACTCTCAGTAGCATATTCTACCTCTTATGCCTAAGTCTTAGTTAGAAACGGGACTCCAATATTCACTTTGGATTCATTACATATTCATTTCTGATTTGTTCCTTCATTGATCATTCTTAAAATAAACCATCTGGTCTACTTAACCTAATTGGGTGAAATTCTTCTTCCAAAGAAGATTTCATGCTACATTTATCTATACTGTTCATACAATTCTTTATCAATCTATTGTTTCCATTATTGCTTATAAGACATTCTTAGTACCTCAAGAAGATCATTTTTTATCATTTCTTACAATGTTCTATTTACCAAAACTTGATGAGGTAATAGACATGTCTACTGTCGCATAAGTTTAAGCATGGACCCTCAAGATCATCCTATTATATTCAGAGTTTTATCTCTAACAATTCACCAATTTATATCTTACACTAATGATACTTTGATCTCAATTGATCCTAGATAATATTTCTCCTTACTACACATCATCCATCTTATGAAAATTCATTTATGTCTATTTCATTCCGCTTTTATTCCTTCCTCATTTCTATCTCATTTTCTTATTGTCATTCATTTCATCTTCCATATGTATATCCTCAATCAATTAAAAATTATAGAGGCATAACCATTATGAAATTCTAGTCTTAATTCCACAGACATTTTCTTATACTGAATTATAAACTCTTATTACGATATTCAACCAACCGTTTCAAGTCCAAGTTCCACCTTTCAAGGTCACAGAAAAATTTATCTTCTTTCAACTTAGCTTGTACACTTTAATCCCATCACTTATATTTATATCACTTATTTCCATAATCAATCCACGACAATGTATTCACATCTAAATCACATTCAAGGATATATATTACCATAGTACAATATTGATGTCGTATTCCATAATACATCCACCAATAAAATTGCATTGAATCTTTATCTGTCATAACTAACCATATACTATCTCTTGTTTCTGGATATCCTTCAACCTTCCTCTTCTCACATTATGACAGATTATCATTCTTTTCAGTGCTTCTAATAGCTCAAACTCTTAACATATGCTCATATGTGTAACTGATATGAATGTAACTCAGACTAGGGATCAGTTGCCACTGCCTGCTATGACAAGACAAAAATGCATGTTCCTTGACACATTTTTCAGAAAGCGCCCATGTAAGATAGTAATTCTGGGCTCGGATACCATATATGTAACACCCTACCCTCTTAGGACCTGTACCTGAAATCCTGTGTAATATCCGATTTTGAGCCCCGCGAGAGTGGCATGCTGGAGCACTCATCATTCAAAATAGGTAGAAATTTTTTTTTGAAACCACAACATAGTATACAGAAATCAATAGCCAAATCGGGCCCACTTTTAATTTATAAACATTTTCAATCATAGCAATACAAACATCAAATTTTCAATAGTCATTTGAGCCCATTACAAATACAAAACATTTCCAATTCCATAAGTTATTACATACCGCAATATTCAATTACAAATGATAAAAATTTGCAGAATATACAATTCAGTATGAAAATAAAGAAATACAATGCAGATGCTAACTAATCCCGACCTCTATCTCTCACTTGTATGCAATAGGTATACTCCCGTTTGCCTAACTGGGTATTCTTCTGAGCTCTGAAAAATATTTGCAAATTTTAGGTGAGTTTTGTGAACTCAATGAGTGACCATTATCGATGGCTCACCCAGTCACATAACACACAAATCACATTCACAACATTTCACATTTCACAATCAATTTGATTTAATCAGTCATATTATGCATATGCACAATGTATGAGACCCACTTTTCATTTATTACTTTTTCTGACCGAGTGCCTAAACTATCCCATATAGGGCTCATTAAACGTTGAGCCTGAGGCTCTGAATCACTTTTGAACTCGAGGCTCTTTTTCACTCGCTGAGCTTTAAACTCTGATCGGTGGCTACTCTGGTCATAACTTCCATTATATTTCATGCATTCATAAAATGAAATGCATCAATTACATTTGCATGATCCCATTCAATCACATTCCTGTATCATCGGACCTTAGTCCGGTATTCAACATTAAGTTGAGAATCACATTTTCACTTACATGCAAATGCTCATGCAAAACACATTTATCATCAAATTATGTGCTCTTAGTTCTTCTCATTCACATACAAGCAACACTTCAATTTCTCACCCAAGCATCACAATCATCGGACCTCCTGTCCGGAAATCAATACAATCAATCACATTAATATAGACATTCAGTAGTTAATCAATACCAAAATTCACACCAAACAAACAATGAAATGAGACTATCTAGGTCTACTCACAATATGCTCCAGATTATCATTTGCTTCCTAGATCTAGAAACATCTGGATGTGAGAATTTTATCCTGCAAATTAATATTATGCAATACACACATTGCATACACATTAATAATTTGCGCAAATCTTAAGTATTCATTTATGCACAAATGTGTATATGAATTATGTACAATGCATGCTCAATGACAATCCCAGGTATATTATCTAAATTCACATCTCATGCTCATTCTCCTTTCTTAACTCATATGTGTCTAATTGAATTAGGTTTACACCTCAATAAAGCCATTATGATCAAAATTCATAACTCATTTGATCAATTCAGATTTTTCCTCAAACATACTTTCCGGTCAACTTTCCATGTTCTTTCTGACCAAGAGAATGGAGTAATTTAGGAACACTTTTTTCTATAAAATTTCTCTTCTATCTCTTAAGTTTCTAATGACACCAATATCATTCAATTCGGTTCAATATCCCAAAAGTTATACTCCAAATAAATTCAGACTATTCTTAATCTATAACAGTGCCCTGCACTCAACTTCAGTCCAGAATTTGAAATTCCTAGAGACAAAATTAAAATTATATTTCTCCATACAAATTGTAGCTCTATATCTCTAGTTTACTTCAATTTAAGAATCACTCCATTCAGATAACTACAAAACAAGTTATGATCAAAATACTAAAACATGTTTAAGTTGTGCAGAAAAGTTGGCCGTGGCGAAGACAAGAGTTAGCCACGGCGAACTTTAGCAAGTTGGTCGCGGCAAACCAAGGAGTTTGCCGCAGTGAACCAAGGAGTTCTCCGTGGCGAACTTTCATATAAAGTAGTAAACATAACTCATTTTCTAGCTTTTCTCATCATCAACTTCATCCCAATTCATCTCTTTTGCTTAAATTATCATTTCTAACTTATATCTACATCATTTCCTCTTCATTTATACCCCAATTATAGTTCCATATCATCTATACACAAATCAAACCCATGATTGATCACATACATCAAAAACAAAACATGCACCTCCATTTACAACTCAATTTTTTTTGCACTTTTTTCTACACTATCTTAGGACTCATTCTAACTTTAAATTACCTCTTCATCAATTTATGAATCATTAATCATCCTAAACACAAAATCAGTACATCCATATGCCCATTTCTTCACTCACGATGCACATATATATATATTACCATTTAATGCTCATTTAACCCTAATCTATCATCAATAAGTTTCATTTAACAAATCAAGAAGAGTGATGCTTATACTTACTTGTTTAGCTTCAAAGTCTTCAAATCACTCTTAACCCTAGCTTTCCAAGTATCAATCGATCATCATCATTCAAGGAGTGATTTGGGTCATTTTATAGCAAGATGAAGAGGACAACAAGATTCTTGAAGTGGGTGGTTTTTATTGTCAACAAAATGATGGTTGTGAATATAGAGAGCAAGAATCGTAAATGGAGAGGAAGACGAGTGAAGAAGATGAAAAAGTCACGAAGAGAAGGAGAAAAGCAAGATTCAAAAACAATAAAATGGTCTTTACATGAGAGTGTCGTGGGTTTATAGAGTGTGGTGCATTTTATGCCACTTGTTAAGTAAAGAGCCAATCCACAAGTCTTCTAATTAAACTACCTATCATCATTTAAATACTTAGTCCATTTAACTCTAATTTCTACTCCACTTGTCTCCAAATTTCGATGACTTATGTCATTAAATCTTAATGGCATTCATAAAAATTTCCATTGCCATCTGACCCTTATTTCTACTACTATTCATCAATTGTTCTACCACTTGGCATTTTTCCTAGTCCAAAATTACCCAAAAATTCTAGAATTTCCTAAATTCGCCAAAATTTCTAAATCAATACTCATACTTACCAATTAAATTTTCAATACATATAAACCACAATTCATATCGAAAATCACATTTATAAATCAATTATACCCGAAATTATCAATGAATGCATGTACAGTCATTTTAATGTATGCAACAATTCAAATTCTCTTGCATGTATACTAACATTATGCATGAGCATGAAATGCAATTTCCTTAATCTCTCTTTGATCTCACATGTACCAAATTTTAGGGTTCCAACCTTTAGTATGGGAACGGGATGTTACAGTTATCCATCAACATCACCATCTGATTGTCCTCCCAAGTGCATTTGTGCGTCAATATGTCCTTGAGAAACTTCACATACTTGGGCATACACTCCAATGCCTCCACCAAAGACAAATTAATCTGAAGCTTCTTCAACTTCTCTAAGAATTTGGAGAATTGAGTGTCTACTTGATGTTGTCTCACCCTCTGCAGATATGGAATCTTAGGTTTGTAGGGTGGTGGTGGCACATATGACTTCTTTTCTTTTTTCTCTTCTACCTTCTCTTCTTATATCTCTATGCCTTTACCTTTCTCCTTTTGTTAGCTATCCTTTTGCACACTTGGCTCCTCCAATTGCTTGCCACTACTAAGTGTGATTGCCTTGAGATATTCCTTTAGATTGGCTTCAATTTGCTTGGTAAGCTTTCTGCATTCCTAGAAGACAAAGCATTAGCAAGTTGACTTACTTGTACCTCCAAGTTATGGATGGATGAAGCGTGGTTCTTCGCAATCTGGTCAAACTTTGCCTTCATTCTCTTCTGACTCGCTTCTTGTCTTCTTTGACCTTCCTTTTGTCTTAAGAATTTTGAACTCAGTACATCCATTAACTTGTCCATTTCGCTCCACAAAGACCTAAGTTGGTCTTGCTGAAATTCAGGAGGTCCTTGTGCTTTCACTTGGCCACCTGCATTGTTAGTATTTCATGAAAATTTTGGTTGCTTTTTTCACATAAGATTGTACGTGTTAGAGTATGGATTGTTACCTCTTTACGGCTGGCCTACGTAATTTACTTGTTTTGTACCACTGGCTCCCAGCAAGAAACATTCAGCTATATCATAGTTGTCCTATCCGCACAACTCACATTGTAATTGCATGGCCTTGGCTGTAGATGAATAAGCTCCTTGTATGCTGCTCAACTACTTGGTAAGGGTGGCAAGCTGTGCTTCCAAAGATATCACCGAGTCAATTGGAATCATCCCTTTTTGCTCCTTGGACCCTTATCTACTCCTTTCATTTGATCACATGTAGCTATTGCTCTCCAACTCTTCTAAAAGGTAATGAGCTACATCAATAGTTTTCCTCATCAAAGACCCTCATGCAGCTGCATCTATGATTTCCTTTGTGCTCTGATTCACAACATTTTAGAATGTTTGTAAAAGAAACTCCCTTAGAAGGTTATGGTGGGGGCAGCTCCTTTGTAATTCCTTAAATCTCTCTCAGGTTTCATACAACAACTCTCCATCACTTTGTTGAAAGTTTGATATCTCCTTGATGATTCTTGTTGGCTTAGTCAAGGGGAAGTACTTAGCCAAGAAAGCTTGGGCTAGCTGCTCCCAAATAGTGATTTGCCCTGAACTGAGTGAGTTATACCATACCTTTGCCCGATCCTTTAAGGTAAAAGGAAACAATCTTAACCTCAAAGCATCATCAGACATCCCATTAAACCTGAGTATGTCACAGATCTCCAATAAGTTAGCAAGATGGGCATTGAGATCTTCATTTGACAATCCATAAAACTACACACTGCTCTGAAGTATGTTAAGGAGTGCTGGCTTGATCTTAAAGTTATTAGCTTCAACTATAGACCTTGTAACTCCTTGAGGACTAAAACCTACCCTTATAAAGTCTATCAATTTCCTCTCAGCTCCTCCTTGCTCTCCTTCTTCTACCATATTCCTTTGTATTTTGTCTTGACGCCTAGCTCTTTTTAACTCTCTTTCATGCCTTGTAATGTTTGAAAACTCTTCTTCGTTAAGCTCATTAGACCTTCTCGTGCTCTTTGTGTTCATATACCTACAAAAACACAAGGAAGAGTGTCAAACACTCTTAAATCAAAGTCACCCAAACTAAACAATATGCTAAACAAAACAATTCCCAGTAACGGTGCCAAAAACTTGTTGAATGCAAAAACAAACTACTTGTTTTACGCTAAAAATCGCAAGTATACGGGTCGTTATTTGTAGTAAAAAACAGATGTTGTCCCACAGAGATTGTATTTAGGCACCACTTAATTTAGGTTGTGCTTTGTTTAAGACTCAAATTCAAATAATAAACTGAAAAATAAACTAAATCAAACAAATTATCAACAAAAAAATAATGTAACAAAAGTGCAGAAACTTTAATTTCAAGATTTGTAAAGCAAGAATTTCAACAAAACAAAATTAAACTGAGCAATCACATAAGTCATAATGGAAATTGATAAGTCTGAATTGTATCAAGTTCTAGGGCTTAGTTTGATATGTATTTAATTGTTAATTCAATCGTTTAGTATGCGCTTAGGTTATAATTGTGTTAGTTTGTTAATTATTCATGTTTTAAGTGTTTTATAGGTTAGTACAAGTCTTTGAGCTTAATTATTATGCTTTTGAGGTACCTTAATGTGTTTGTTAGTATTTTAGGGTCAATATCGAATAATGGAGAAGTATTGGAGACAGCAGGGTCGAAACAACGACCCACGATCGTAGTACAACAGGCCACTATCGTGACAGAAGCATTGGAGTTAGCCCACGATCGTGGCCTATATGCTACGATCATGACAAAAGCCCAAGACATAGCCCACGATCATGACCTACCTGCCACGATTGTGACAAAAGGCCCAGATGTGGCCCACGATCGTGGCTTGCATCGGTGGACTCGTAGACATTCAAAAACGTTAAGTTTCGAGAGATTTTTTGGACCTTTCAAACCCTAAAAAAATAGGGCTACTCAGAACATAAAAGATATTTAAAGAATAAGAAAAAGAAAAATAAGGAGCTTTTGCACCAACCACTTTGAGAGAAACCCTAGAGAGAATTATCGAGAGATAGAAAAAGAGAAGAAGGAAGAGAGAAAAGGAGAAGAAGTCGACTCGACGTACTTCCCAAATCAGGAGTTTCCTGACAATGTTGTCTCCTGCCTTTAGTTTAATTTTATATTTCCTGCTATTTTCAGTGTTATTATTGTATAAAATTGGATTAACAGTTGATGATAGGATTTTTGGATGTTGATGTTGCTTTTGAACTCACCTTTGGGATTTTATCTTGGATTTAATGAAATATGATTCTTTATATGTTTTTTGGATTTATTGTGATTTAATTTCTACAATTGCATAATTCGGTGATAAACTAAGAGGGTGAATTGGATGAAAAATAGTTAAATTGGGCTAACAAAAGTTAGGTGATTTAACTTATGCGAAGAGAGATCTTGCATAGGTTTCTGATAGTTTATTAGACAACTTCAGATCTAATTAGTGCTTTGGATATGTTGTTAATTGAGAAATTGCAACTTCAATAATCTGATTAAGGTTTATGAATTAAGGTTAATAGTTATAACTCGAGAGAGAGTAATCAACCCTAAGATCGTCTAGAAACAATAATCCAGTAATTCATAATCGATTAGGTTAGCGTTAAAGATAGGTAAAATTCCTTTTCTCTAAATTGGTAATTCCTTAGGTTGAGTCTTAAGTGTGTGTTGCAACTATTAAATTATTAATATTTTCGTGATTGATTCTTGAATTGATTTAATTGATTTGAATTAAATTCTTGTTTTAGTTTCGTTACATTTTGCATTTTTGCGATTTATCTTGGCCTTAAATCTTAAGATTACATTATCCCTCCTCGTGGGATTGACACCTTAGGTATTACGCACACGACCCGTGCGCTTGCGGATTATCGAGGTTAATCAATTAAAACTTACACATATCGAAAAAGCTCAATCAAAAATCCGTCAAGAGAGTTAATCAAGTTATGAGAGAGGAGATTTTACCTATCATTAATGCTAATCTAGCCATTTATGTGTTTATAGGGTGTCGGTTCTAGATAATCGTAAGGATGATTACTCTCTCGAATTATAACCATTAAACCCTAAATTGTAATCCCTAATTGAATTATGGAACTTGCAATCTCTCAATTCACAAATTACCCACAATTTTAATTAGTTCTAAAGCTCTATAATAAACAATCGGGCCTCACACAAGATCTCTCTCCATAAAATTACCAACTAGATTGATTAAGTGGTCAATTAGATTGCCCAACTCTTATTAATCCGATCTAATTATTTTTATCCGGCTCACCTTCTCAGTTTGTTACCTAAACATGCAAATACATTAATCAATCACAACACCTAAACCAATAAACATAAAAATAACTAAATCAACATTAACTCAATGTAAAATCCCGAAGGGGAGTTTAGAACGTTATCAACAATCCAAAATCTATTTCTATACAATTCACCTCAACTTTATAAATTTAAATGAAAAAGGAAATGAAGAGAAAATAAAACTTAGGTTAGACAAATCGGGAAGGCAGCGACGTCGGGATACCACCTGATCTGGGGAGCAGCGGCGTCAGGATCCACTTCTTCTTCCTGCTTCTTCCTCTTCTTCTTCTCTCTCTCTCTTCTTTCTCTCTCTTTTTAAGATTTCCAAATGGAGTCTAATTGTAAAAGCTCCTTTCTAGGGTTACATCCTGATGTTTTTCTATTCTTTTCCAATTAAAGCAACCTTGGTGTCTTTTCGAGGTCTGAAATGTCTGAAATTTCCCTCGAAAACTCAAATTTGGAAGCGACATCGTGTCTGTCTGTGCACAGACCATGATCGTGGCCAACTTTTTTGCTCTCTATCATGATCATGGCAGATTCCCCACAATCGTGGCCCTATGCTTGAGCTTCTACAACGATCATGGCCTTAGGTTATTACCCGGGTCGTCTCCGATTCTCCTCCGAATGTCCTGAAATACTAACAAACTCATCAAGGTACCTCATATATATATAATTGAAGCTTAAATACATGTTCTCACCTAAAATACACTTAGAATATAAATATTTATGAACTTACACAAATTTTAACCTAAACACATACTAAACAATCAAATTAACCACTAAACACACACTAAACTACCTACAAAAATACAATGCAATCTACACCTATCATCCATATGGAAGGGTAGTCGTAGAATGACATAAACTTGTCCTTGGGCATTGATTAGAATTAGAAGAACTTTTATGGAGCAAATACATCGTAGCCATTACCTAGAGGTTTTGGGAAGAAGCCTTTGAAAATCTGGTAGCAGACTCTAAAATATGTTAACAAACAGGCAATTTAAGGGACTACTGTTTATCATTTGATAATTACTCCATTCGTTTTCAATTCCCAAAACAATATTAGTTGAGTTTTTTTTTCAAAAGGTTAATCAAAACTAAAATTGCTAGTTAAGATGATGAATTCAAAAACTCTATAGTAGGCCTATATGTTGGCAAAGAAACATGAGGTAATTGCTTTAGTATGTTACCCTACTTGAAGACCTCCCCATAAAACAACTCACCTAGGTCACCATCACTCTCCACTATAGTAGCTCATGCTGCAATAAATACTCACCATAAATCTCTGTAAAAAAACAACAATTAAGTAGCAAATAGTTTGAAGAGAAAAGGGCATAAGAGATATATTTCTAATATGAAGAGATTTATACTTTAGGACATAAGTGTAAAAAGAAGAAATTAAATTTATTTGTTATGGAGGATGACAGTGTGGAGGAGCCAGATAAAAATTTTGAATTAAAGTGGAGGAAGTTAAAGAGAAATATCCTATAGTCTCTTAACAAGTTATTTTGTGGGTACTTATGAAAGAATACAAGCAAATGAGAGTTATAAGCTTACATAGGGATAGGAAAATCCATATTTTAATAGATAATGGTAGCACTCATAATTTTGTTGATGTAAATATGGTATAAAGAGGAACTTACTAGCTTATAATGTTAAGGTGATAGTAAGATGAGGTGCTCAATTACCATATAATCAAATGTATGAGGAGTTTGAGTGGCAATTACAAGGCAATCCATTCATGATCATTTCCTTAGTTTTACCACTAAGAGTTATGACATAGTTCTAGGGATTGAGCAATTAGCTACCTTAAATAATGCTTCATGTAACTTCGGAAGGCAAATCATACAATTTAGATGGAAGGAAAAATAGGTATTTATTGAAAGGGGGAATTCCTAGACATCCAAAACTTATCAAGACTAAGAGGCTAAAAAGATTGTTGCCTTAACTATAAGGCACTAGTTAATGATACACGTTAAAGCTTCATCACTCATTAGAACAATAAGTTTACAAACTGTCTATTAATAATGTCAATTTGAAGGAGAAATAACTGATAGATTTAGAGAGTTTTTAGTTGAATATGCTTCTATTTTCACTAAACTAAAGAGGTTTACCACCATATGTACTAGGACAATATAATTCAGCTTAAGGAAGGAAAAACCCATTAATATGTGACCATATCCATATGTCAATTTACAAAAATACATAATCAAAGAGTTGGTATATGATTTGTTGAGGCAAGGAGTAATTGAACAAAGCAATAACCCCTTTGGTTAGAAAGGATAAATTTGGAGCTTAATTATTGACTATAAAGAGCTAAATAAGAATATAATTAAGGATAAGTTTCCTATCCTTGTGATTGAGGAGCTCTTAGATGAGCTTAAGGCGCTACTTGGTTCTCTAAGCTTAACTTGAGGTTGAGTTATTGCTAAATTTGTATGTTCCTTACTAACATCCTAAAGACAGTTTTTAGAATTTATAATGGTCATTGCGAGTTCTTGGCGATGCCATTTAGGCTCATAGGCCTTTTCACCATTCAAAGTTTGAGGAATAGCATGTTCAAAACTCACTAAAGGAGATTTCTCCTCGCATTCTTCGATGATATTTTGGTTTATAGCCCAAACTTTAAGAATCACTTACAACTCCAAAAGAATAAATTCAACATCTTAGCTTAAAATCAATTCTTGGCTAAAGGAAATAAATGTATCTTTAGGAAAATTAAATTAAATACCTAGGACATATTATCCCCAATAAAAGAGTTGTAACTGATCTAAAGAAGATAAAAGTAGTCCTCTAGTGGTCATTCCTAAGAATGTGAAGAAATTAATAGGCTTTTTAAGGCTAGTAAGGTGCTACAGAAGATTCACTAAACATTTTGGTATAATAAGCAAGCCTATGACTAATTTGATTAGGAAAGATGCTTTTAGATGTAATGAAGAAGCAGAAAAGGCATTCCAAACACTAAAGATATTTTTCACTTTAGCTCCTTTCTTGGTTCTTCCATACTAGACCAATACTTTTATCATTGAAATAGATGCATCAATCAATGTTCTAGGAGCATTAATCATACCAAAGGGACATTTAGGAGCTTTAATTAGCATACTATTGGCTCTTAAACACCAAGGAATATCAACGTATGAAAAATATTTTCAGTTGTGGTTATGACTATCAAATAATGGTACCATTACTTAAATGAGAGACTCTTTATTTTCATCACAGATCACAATAGTCTCAAGTTCTTGTTAGAACAAATGATGCATATTCCATTTCAATAAACTTGGTTTCCTAAATTGTTGGGATACATTTTTTAGATCAATTATACGAAGGTAAGGAGAACATAGTAGTAGATACTCTCTTTAAAATAAATATCCTTGAGCTTTCCACCATGCTAGTATCCGAAGTTCAAACTCAACTATTAAAAGAAATCAAGGTAAGTTGGATAAGGGGTAACTCAATACAAGATATGATAACTGTAACATCCCGTTTCCATATATACCGACTGTTTGATTGTTTAGTGATGTGGCACACCGCCCTCGCGGGGCACGGACTCGGATATCACCGTCGATATCGGGTTTGGGTCAAGCGGGAGTAGGGTGTTACAATAACTCAGTTGAAAAAGGGGAATTCTTATGATAGTCCTTATCAATAGAAAGACATTACCCTTACATGTAAAGGAAGACTAGTGGTATAGAAGGATGAATAACTCAAAACCAAACTAGTTGTTATAACTCTTAAAGGAAGAGTAGGTGGTTATTGTGAGGTTTAAGGTACGCCTAAAAAACTACAATCTCTCTTTCATTAAAAAGGTGGTTTTGAAGAATGTGAGAAATTATATCAGGAACTGTTAAGTTTGCTTAAGAAAAATTATGAAACTAAAGTGCCTTTAGGTTTGTTACAACCTCTCCCCAGACCTGAATAATGTTAGACAGATATTCATATGGATTTCTTATAAGGTTTACCATTATTTAACCATTTGTTTATAATAATGGTGGATATGGATTAATTTAAACTATATGGGATGATTGAATGCATCACAAGTGATAGGGATCTGATATTCTTACACAATTTCTAGCAAGAATTATATAAGTTATAAGGAGTGTTGTCTTCAACATATCATCCTCAAACAGATGGCCAAGTTGAGGTTCTTAATATGACCTTAAAGACCTATTTAAAGTGCATGATTGGAGAATTTTTGAACTAATGGCATTAGTTGTTATTGATATATTGTAAACATACATTATTTTAATATAATTTTTTGTAACATATTGCTTACATTTTGAATGGTTTTGAAGGATTTGGAACTAATTGTAAAAACATTTTATTTCAGGTTATACTTCTCTCTTTAAAGGAAAGGCATGGATTTAGAAAGAGATTGATCTGGAGTAAAACTTCGAAGAATTGGAGAAGGACCCTTGAATATGGCACCTACATGCCACCGTGTTAAGGTCATATTCTAAAGTGGCCAATTCTACTTATCCTTTGTTGACATACTCACCCTTATGTTACCCCATTGATCAAGATACATGACACCTAAATGTCCTCATATTGGTCTTATGTGGTAATTTTACTTTTTAAAAAAATTATAAAAGCTACCATAAGTAACATAACGTAATACATGGACTAGTGTTGGGTTTATGTAGCTTATTAAAAAGCTAGGTTTTAGATTTAAAGAAAAGAAGGTAGAGAAGAAAGAGAGTTTTTGGACTAAGAAGTAATGGAAAAGTAGTAAGAAGTTGACTATAAGCTATTCTACACTTGTTTTTTTAAATTAAAATTACAATATTCTTGAAA
Source organism: Erythroxylum baracoense (assembly GCA_025629805.1). NCBI lineage: Eukaryota > Viridiplantae > Streptophyta > Magnoliopsida > Malpighiales > Erythroxylaceae > Erythroxylum > Erythroxylum baracoense. The sequence continues at coordinate 16,806,219 of JAOTAY010000004.1, forward strand.
TTTAGACAAGATTTCAACAAAAATTCATTAAAGATTTAAAATTCAAGAATAATAATCTCTTTATCATATTTTCTTTATTGCTTCTTAGCTGTTAGTCTTTTTAATTATAAACTAAATTGGGATATAGATTTAGGTAGGATGATAAGATGTAATTATATTTTGATTGATTCTTTGATTTAATAAGTATTTAGTTTTCTTGAGATTTATCCATGTTTTTATAACTAATTAAATTGAAGGAGCAAAAGTGGAAGAGTCAATTAAGACTAGAGAGATAAGATGTATGCTTAGATCACATTGTAGATAAAGATGGCTAAGTTTGAGCAATTCAAAAGAAAGTCATAAGATCTTCTTAAGTTAGGGTAAAACCTATTAAGAGAGTTTATAGAACAAATTAATACATTCTTAGGTTATCTTGATTGGAAAGGAATTTCGATTAATTAATCTAAGAATAAGGTAAGGGTTGTATGTCTTCAGAGAGAATATAATATAATTTAGGAACTTTTATTAGTTCTAAAAACTAGAATCATTTATTAAGATAAAGTGAAACTAAATATAATAATTTCATAGAGGAAATCTCACATAAATCTAATTTATTCATAGATTGATTTATTTTTTGATCATTGCCTTGTTTGTTATTTATATTTATATTTTCTTCATTCTTCAACGAATCACAATTGTTGGTCTAACTTATTAAGTTTGTGAATAGTTAGTTGACCAATAATTTGTATAGGATCGACTTATACTAGCCAATGCTAGCTACAATTACACAGTGCACTTATGGTTAAAACATATAGAGTACATTGAATTTTTGGTATCATTATTAGGGACTAGGCGCATTAATATTAAAAAAATATAAAGTGATTAGACTAGGCCTTTTGCTTTGTTTTGTTTTGCTTTCATTATTTTTTATTGAATTATTTTATCCTTTCTTTTTTAGAGTCACTTCTTATATGTGCAAGTCAAACGATAGTTGGAATCTTGTTGAGCTAGAACCTGAGATAAAGAGAACCTTACATATAAAAAGAAGACTTCAAAAGAGAGTAGAAGCTAAGGAGGCAAAGATGACTATGAAGAAAATGAAGTCATTGGAATATTTTGTTGTACCTAATAACCATGACATTAACTTGGGCATCATAAGTCCCAGAATCAAAGTTGCTAACTTCAACCTATACCTATTGTTATTTGTGGAGTACTATGATGCACTAAAGCTTAGTGGTGTCTCCTTTAATGTTATTAAGCTTAGATTATTCCCTTTATCTTTAAGGGATAAAGCTAGAGCATAGTTGCGAACCTTACCAGTAGGATTAATCACCACTTAAGATTATCTCTCAAATGCTTTCTTAGCCAAGTACTTCCCCAATGAAAGACTATACAGATAAGGAACTAGATCACCACTTTTACTTAAAGGGAAGGCAAGTCTTTATATGAGGCTTAGAAGAGGTATAAGAAGTTGTTGAGTATGTGTCCCTATTATAGATTAGAGAAGTGACTGATAATTTAAACCTTCTATAATGGGATGAACTATAACACGAAGATCTCTGTAGATGCTACTACTAATGGAGCTCTAATGAATAAATATAATCTGATTAAGGACATGGCTCAAAGCCATTATTATAGGTCAAGTGACAGAGCCACCCTTAAGAAGGTTCCTAGTAAGTATGATTTAGATGCGTTAAATCTTCTATCTGCTAAGGTAGATGTTTCATCTTTGAAGTTGACCATATGAATGTTAACTCTGTTGGTGCTATTAATATGGTCAATGATATCTCAGGATCTTCAAAACATTTAGATGTAGGTTACCAATCGGGAAACTAATTCTTAAATGACCCTTTTCTTGAATAGTTTAACTTCATCAATAACCCTAACTATAAGTATGATCCATTCTCTAATATCTAAAACCCTGGTTGGAAGAATCACCTAAATTTCTTCTATAAAAATAGGTTGAACCCAATACCTCAAAACAATAGGTAACCACTTGGTTTTTAAGCTAGACCAGTTAACCCTCCTAAAAAATCCAGCTTAGAGTCCATCCTAGATAATTTCCTAACCAAATAAGATAAGTAGAATAAGGAGTTAAAAAGAAAAGATTAAGAAGCTCAATTTTAAGGTAAACTATATAACTACACACAACATGATGCTCGACGCTCAAATAGCTCAAGAAGCTAATGTTGTTGTTATTTCTTAATCATTGCCTTATTTTTTCATTTAAAGTTATTTATTTATTTTCATTGTTTAATCAATTACAATTGTTGGTTTGGCTTACTAAGTTTTTGAATAGTTAGTAATTGACTAACAATCTTCGTGAGATCAACCCGTACTAACTAGTGTTAGCTATAATTATATAGTACGCTTGCATTTAAAATATAGAGAGTACATCAGTTACCATTGGTTGAGTGGTGGAACAATACTACTCATCAATCAACCATCAATTATACTTTGATTGAAGTTGTATATAGACATACCCCTCCTATTCAGATGCCTTATTTTGCAGGGGACTCCAATAATGTAATAGTGTGGCCGAGTTCTTTGCAGTAGAGAAGCTATTATTAAAGTCACTTGTTTCCATTTAAGAAGAGTGCAATACATAATGACACAACAAGCCAACAAAAAGATAAGAGATATAATTTAAGTAATTAAGTTAAGAAAATTACATGTTTGCATGTTTATATTATTTATTGTTTTCAGGAAATAAAATTACAAATATTAATCTTATATTATCAGTAGCAAATACACATTTATCATCTTATCTTATGAGTAGTTAAATATATAATAAAAAATAGCATGTGAATTTATTAATTTAATTTTGATATACTTTTTCATTTATTTTTACAAATATATTAAAGGAAGTTCAAATACTCCTGATAATTCAACCATTTCGGAAGATTCAATGATCCAGCTTGTATTTATGTTGGATTAGTTCCCGAAATGAAAAATCATACTATTTGTTTGTTTTATAACAAGCATTTAAAAAGTGGAAAATTATCAGATTAAAATCTTTAAATAAAAAGAAAGATAAATTTAGGGCTAATGTTATATTATCCATTTTATCCTTATCCATTATTTGCTCGCTTATTTTTAATGAAAATTAGATTAATTTAAAATTAGGTTAAACTAATCAATCTCTTAATTACTAATTAAATAATAGTAAAACGAACTTTATCCTTGTAGTGTACTTGTTACTACACTATTGCAAAGTGCAATATGATAAGTCCAGCTCTAATCTTGAATTAAGATAAGAAGAAACACCAGTCACCACTGAATCAAAATCAGTTATGCCTTTATCTTTGTCACCCTTATTTTTCTATGTTAAATATCATATGCTTTTCTAACCTCCGTCGTAACAGTGGCGTTAGCGAATTATTTTTGCTTAAACGCAACAGAACAGTCGTTGCGACAAGAGATTGTGAAATTGAATCACCCTAAATTACGGAGTGCTCTGATAATATAAGGGACCACCCTAAATACCGATTAAATAGATTAAAAGTAAAAACGATAAGAGAAATATTTGTTTTTTGTCCAAAACAGTAATACTGCGTCTGCACTTCTGCAAGTAGTAGCTCTAAAGATGAAGAATATAACCGCTGACCAAATTCCTTTTAACCCAAACAATGATTGATCCCAGTGCTATTTGCGTCTGTTTGAAATCTCCCTTCCTTATTGGCAGCATCGGATTGGTGCCATCAGAAATAGTTCAGGAAAAGTTGTCTGATGCATTCCACTTCAGAAATGAGATTATAACTTCACTACATTTTGAAATAACATGCCGTCACGGGGTTCTGCAGCTTAATAATAATGGAGGGATTGGAGACGTTCCAAAATGAATTCAAGTTCTGAGGGGGAAGCCACAACAACTGAAAGGGAAAATGTTCCTCCTGAAATGGGGGTCAATAATCATCTCCATATGCTCGGAAACTATAACGTTCTCGATACGGACCATTGAAAAAGAGGTCAGCCTCAAACCACTTGGGGTAACGAACAAGGTCGCCGGTCGTAAAGCTCATGTAACGTTGGCTGCCCTCAGGCACCACTCTAACCTCTCCTTCTTCTATGTAAACAAGCTGATCAACCTGCCAGTCCCATGGCAACTTACACTTCCCAGTCTTCCACACTGACCACCTTGAAACTCCAAGCTCTGCCAGTCGCTGTGATGAGACTCTCCTTTCAACCCTCACATTGTACAATTGCTCAAGAGGTTTCTCCATTTGCATTGCTTTTACACTGTCACATTGCCCAACAGTAGATTTTAATCGTTGATGGTTTCTAGTGGTCCTGTTGATACAGGAGCAGCTAAAGGTTGCTGATGCCACCACACTTGCTATAGCCATGCTCAATTGATGCCTCCTCAAAATGGCCAAAATATCTGTTCTTTAAAAAGAAATTTTAGAACATCCACGATAGATAATCAACGTCAAGTAGTATATATCCTAGATTATGTGCAGAGAATGTTCCAAGTTCCAGCTACCAAGATGGAGAAAATCATTAGAAGTTTTAACAGAATCTCAAGTAACGGCAGCTAATTTTATGTTAATCTTCTTCCACAAGAAATTTAAATATTCACTTGAGCATTTATTCAGCTTACAAAAGCAGTGATGTTGAATTGAAGCAAGAAATGCTTTCGTCTGCACAAATGCTCCAAACTTATTTCCGAATGGCGTGTCGAAATAAAATTTCATACATAAAACGAACTGTTTCCTGCTCCAATATATCACAGCGAGGCTTCTTTCATTTGTTTAATCAAATGAACGCCTCCTCCTAATGCTTCTTGAGAATTTGGCCCATAAACATATTCAGCGCAAAGACTAAGTTTTCCATCTTCTTTTGACAAGTCTACTTAAACCCGTTTTCCTACTTCATTTTTACTTCTATCACGAAAGAACTGTAGATATATCCATTACATCTCATAACAAAAAACATTTGTGGGAAACACAACACATGATTGAATTAACTGAAGAGAAGCCCCAAAACTCACCCTAACCTTTCCACCTAGGTTCAGAAAGGAGTAACTCAAGAAGAACGGTGAAGCAAATGATGATAGCTTAGACCAACTAAATTTGGCCTTCAAACTGCATTCGCCAAAACAAACAAAAAAGGAGACTGAGTAAACGAAATTTATAAGAAATGAATTCAAAGAACGTTAAAGAAATCTAATCAACGAACAAGGAGGACAAGAAGAATCAACGATGTCTTACATGTTAGTTGGCGTATACCCCAACTCGTAAGCCAAATTAATATGCGTCTGAGAACCCTACCAGAGCAGCTTGAGGCTTATCTTGTTACCGCTTTAATCCTCGGGACAGACGTTAGTGATGTGACTACTTACCGGACACCGGATCTTCCAGTCACGCTTTTACGGATAGTGAAATTAAAAAAAGATAAAGAAAAGAAAGTATGAGACAGTTTTGGCCGTTAACGTGTCCTCTTCTCGTCAATTTTCGTTGGAGATTGATGATATACTAAAAGGAACGAAAACAGAGCGGAAGATCAACTGAAAGCTTTTGGGTTTGGTTTAGTATGACGATTCTTCAACTTGGAATATCTAACTGGTTGCTTAACAACCCAAAGGTAAGACCGTTGGTACAGAGAAGAAAGGAGACGGCCCGAAGGAGAATGTTCTTGTTAGCAGAAGCCATTCCATCTAGAACCCAGGCAAGGTTTTACACCTCATAGGGTGCGCATGTGTGTGTTTGTCAATGTGAATTGATCTTCTTCTATTCTTGTAGAGAATAATGGAGAGCATTTCATTGAGTAGTGAAGTTGGTGGTGCTGGCGGCGCATATTCATATGAAGCACTAAAAAGGTTGGACAGCATTTGGTCAAGTTTTTGTTCTGCTCAAAAATGTAAGAGTTCATCTCATTAACGAGAAAAATAAAACCAAAGGAAACATTTGCTATTCTGAAAAATGAATTGATACAAAATTATTCCATCAACTCATACATTCTTTTGTTGAACATTCCGACTAGTAATTCCATGTCTTATACACCTTGAAATTTACATTAACTTTTGATACAGTTCCTCAAGAACCTCAGCAGGTTGTTTCAAGTTTCCCAGGGAAGTCAAGCCACAATACTGTTATGATAGACAAAGAAGTTGTGAAGTACGATGTGGTAGTTTGTGGAGGTACTTTGGGAATCTTTGTCGCCACAGCTTTGCGTATCAAAGGTCTTCAAGTAGCCATCGTGGAGAGAAATTTGCTGAAAGGGGTATAAGCTAATGTCAGTTTATGCAAGAGACAATGTCAGTTAATGGCTTTTAATGGATGAATTGTTCTAAATATTAGAGGGACCAAGAATGGAATATCTCGAGGAAAGAACTCTTGGAGCTCGTTGAAGTTGGAGTCTTATCTGAGGATGAGATTGAACAAGCTACCGCTGTGAAGTTCAATCCTGTGAGTTCTTGACTTGAATTGAAAATTATTTCTTAGTTAACCAACATAATGGGTCATGATTACTGTGTTAGCACAAACAAATACATAATGCAATTTGCATATGTTATGAAACATATGGCTGAAATGCAAAACAAATAATTAAAACACAGAATTGGGCTTAAATTTATTTGTTGTTGCGGTGCTTGTGAGCATCTGACCTATAACCTTACCTATTTTATGCTATTTCTTGGGATTATTGTGCTGATTCTTCTCATTATGATATGATTTGTTTGATTGAATAACCTTTAGTTGCTCAAAATCTGGTACCCTTGCCATATCAACAATGCAATTCTCCATTTAAAACTATTCATTATGAAGATATGCTATGCATTGAACATTGGAAAACAAGAAAAAAGGTTCCAATTTTTTAATCACGTTCTGGTGTTTGTTGATTCTATTTATTGCCCTTCTATGTAAATTTCTAATGTACTTTGCTATTCAATTCAAAATTTACTGGAAGTTTGAGTGACACAATTGGTCAAGTAAGAACATTTGAATATTTAAAAGAATGGACTGCTAACAAGAACGTCAGTAATCATATTTATGTTCTTATGACAAAGGAGTACTGTGCCTTTGATGTGATCAGAGAACACAAATTTTCAATCACGCCAAGTGCAAGCTAGTTTTACCAATTAAACTTCCCAATCTCATACTTGAAAAATCCTTTGCAAGGTTGCACAGTTTGATTGACAAAATCCTATTGTCAAAGCTACCTTTAAGTCACCTACGTTTACTGATGCTCTCATACTAAAATAATCTTGAATTTTGTTAACTGTGTAGAATAGATGTGGATTTGAGGGTAAAGGTGAAATCTGGGTGGAAGACATTCTCAATCTTGGCGTTTCGTAAGTAATCTTATTATTTTAGTGAATGCACTTTGTCCACTTCTGTTCAAAATGCAAAATATTACTATTTTTTGTCCACTTCTGTTCAAAATGCAAAATATTACTATTTTTTGTCAGATTCAAAAACTTCACCTAAGATCTATCTCAGGGGTTATAAAACCTATGTATCCATTTTGCTCATACCATTCTAATGAATGAAAAAGGGCCAAAATTTACTATAGTATTTGTGACAAAGATATCCAACAAGAAGTTGATACAGTTTTTGGATGATATGAAGCTTCATTCCTTTGTTTTGTCATAGAGAAACCATAACTTTTCTCAATTCACACACTTATGGTTTTTCTTTCAATATACAACAATAATTTGGTCTCAAATTTTAAATACATATGCACATGAGAACTGAACTTTACTTTTGTAAAATAGAGAATGAATTGTTTCTCTCTCTCTTGATAATCAAATCAATGTATATAGATAAGGATATATATGTCTATATACACATTTGTAGGACTAATTTAGGGAATATAATCTCTATGATCAAGGGATTATAATCCCTGTAGTGAATAATACAGTTAATGCTCAATCTGTAATACTCCCTCTCAACTTGAAGCATAGATATTAATCATGCCCAACTTGTTACAAATGTAATTGATTGGGATATCATTTAGGCCTTTTGTAAATATATCTCTGAGTTGCTCTTAACTTTTAACATATTATGTTGAAATCAAGTTGTGTTGTACTTTTTTTGCGAATTAAGTGATATTCAATTTAATATGTTTGGTTCTTTCATGAAACACAAGATTAAAAGCAACATGTAGAGTAGCCTGATTATCACATCATAATTTTGCTGGTATTGAGGCTTTAAATCCAATTTTAGATAATAGTTGATAGATCCATATTATCTTGCACATTGCCTGTGTTATAGCTCTATATGTACATTCTGCAATGAATCTAGATACAACATTTTGCAGTGTATTTCTCTCTTGATAATCAATGTATACATATAAGTGTCAAATTTTGAATAAGAGCTGTATTTTTTGCATATCTCTAAAATTTACAACAAGTATTTGAAGAAAGAAGTAATCTTTCTTTTACAGCAAGTATTTGAAGAAAGTTTTTTTTTTATTTTGCACAAGTGCCTTTGAATATATACACAAGTTCTAGCTTAATTTAGGTAACTAAAATATTTCCTATTTACAGCAATATCCCCTATTTACAGCAATTTCCTAAAGTAAATATCCATGATATTCTCTTGTTTCCTATTTTGTGATTAGGAAATAATTTCTCCTAAATCATTGTTCTGATTTTCATCACTCCCCCCCAAGCAGGTAGGTGCATGGATGTCTTGCATTCCCAGCTTGCTTATAACATCTTGAAATTGTGCATTTGCCAACCCCTTAGTCAATACATCTGCCATCTGTTTGGCAGTGGAATGTATGGGATGCAAATAAGCCCACTTTCCAATTTTTCTTTAATGAAGTGCCTATCAATCTCAATGTGTTTAGTTCTGTCGTGCTGTACCGGGTTGTGAGCAATACTAATAGCCGACTTATTATCACAGTAGAGCTTCATAGGTCCTTACCACCTAACTTTCAAATCATTCAGGATGATACGAATCCATAAGAGCTCGTATATACCTTGAGCCAAAGCTCTAAACTCTGCCTTAGCACTTGATCTAGCCATAACTGGTTGCTTCTTACTTCTCCAAGTGATAAGATTGCCCAAAAACATAGTGCAGTACCCAGTGGTTGAGCTTCTATCAATGCTTGAACCTGCCCAATCTGTATCTGTATAAGCTTCAACTGTTTTATTGTCACTTTTCTTAAACATAATCCCTCTACCAGGGGTAGTTTTAAGGTACCTCAATACCCTACACACTACTTGAAGATGGACACTTTTAGGGGTCATGCATGAACTGACAAATTACACTTACTGCATACGCTATGTCAGGCCTGGTATGTGATAAATAAATTAGTCTTCCCACTAGTCTTTGATACCTCCCCCTATCAACAGGTTCATCATCTTTGTCCTCACTTACTCTATGATTCTGTTCTATAGGTGTATCAATCAGTTTGCACCCCATCATTCCAGTTTCTTCTAGAAGATCCAAAATGTACTTGCGTTGGGACAGAAAACTTCTATGCCCAAAAAATATTTCAACTTCTCCAAATCTTTGATTTCAAACTCTTAGGCAAGTTTAAGTTTGAGGTGTTTCACCTCTTCAAGATCATTATCTTTGATTATAATGTCATCCACATAAACAATGAGGGCCGTCATTTTTTTTTTTGTAGCAAATTTAATAAATAGAGTGTGATCTCCTTGACTTTGCTTGTACTTCATTTCCAGCATAGCCTTTGTGAATCTCCCAAACCATGCCTAAGGAGATTGTTTAAGGCCATGCAATGCTTTCTTTAATTTGCATACTCTATTCCCAAACTTATCTTTAAATCCAGGAGAGGCTGTCATGTACACTTCTTCATTTAGATTACCATGTAAAAAGACATTCTTTAAATCAAATTGCTGCACATGCCACTGCCGAGGATAACAATATATGTATAGTGCTCATTTTTGCTACTAGGGCAAAAGTTTCAAGATAATCAACCCCATAAGTTTGAGTATGCCCCTTAGCTACCAGCCTTGCTTTATATCTTTCCAATGAACCATCTGCTTTATATTTAATTGTGAGCACCCATTTAAATCCTACTGGTTTTCTCCCTTTTGGTGAATCCACTATTTCCCATGTTTAATTCTTAATTAATGCATTCATCTCATCATCCATGGCATTTTTCCAATTCCTATCCCGAAGTGCCTCATCAAGTGTTTGTAGTGTGGAACTTGAATTTATTTTTGTAAGAAAACATTTATGGCTTGGAGAACATTTGTAAGGTGAAGTGTAGTGTGAAATTGGGTATTTAGTGCATGTTCGTGTGCCCTTCCTAAGAGCTATAGGGACATCCAAATTGTATTTCAGTACCTGATTTCAGATTAGATCCTTAAGCCTACTCTGGTAAGGCTTGGGCAGTATCCCTTTGTGGGCAGTATCCCTTCGTGAGTAGACTAAGAGAGGCTTGTTAGGGATAGGTGCAGTATTTTTTGAGGTATCTGGCTGGGCACTTTCTGCCTTAATTTGTTCAAATTGGTTAGGTGGTGTAGGGACAGTAGTGGCTGACTCAGTCGGTGTATTTGGGAAAGATAAATCAAGTAAGAAGTTAGTCTCCCAATATTAGTCTTCCGTAGAATTCCCCATCTCCCACTGAAGATAAGTATTAGGGAAGAAAGATTGACTCTCAACAAATGACACGCCCTTGGAAATGAAGAATTTATGTGAGGGAGGATGAAAACATTTATACCCTTTTTGTGTAGGAGAGTAGCCAACAAAGATGCACTTTAGGGCTCGTTGGTCAAGTTTTCCCCTATTGTGAGCATGAATATGAACAAAACTAACACATGCAAACACCCTTGGAGTTAGACTATTTATATTAAAGCTGGGGAAGAAATTATGGATCATTTCTACCGGTGTTTTGAACTCTAGAGGTCGTGAAGGCAATCTATTTATCAAGTGAACTCCAGTTAAAACAACTTCTCCCCAACAGTGTTTAGGGAGATTCATTTGATATAATAATGCTCTAGTGACTTCAAGTAAATGTCTATTCTTACGCTTAGCCACCCCATTTTGTTGAGGTGTATCAACACAAGATGAAAAATGGATAATGCCTTCACATTGAAAGAAAGAAGATAAGGTTCGATTAAAGTATTCCCGGGCATTATCACTCCTGACCCCTTTTATGCTCACCCCAAACTGGTTTTTTATCATATGAAAGAAATTAGGACAAATCTCACTGACCTCCGATTTGTTTTTTATGAGAAAGACCCACGTGATCCTTGTGCAATCATCAATAAAGGTAACAAACCATTTAGCTCCTGACACATTAGGTATCCTTGAAGGTCCCCATATATCAAATGAATCAAATTAAAAGGAAATTAAGATTTATTATTGCTCAAAGGAAAAGAAGTACAACAAGGTTTGGCAAACTCGCACACATCACAATGGAAACTGTTAGGATCACTGTTTTTAAACAATTTAGGAAACATGGTTCTCAACAAACTAAAGGAAGGATGACCTAAACGATAATGGTGAAGCCAAATAGGGTTAAGAGTATCTCTAGTCATGAAAGTCAAGGAGGGATGTGAGGTTTTGTCTCCCCTATTAGACTCCAGAAGGTAGAGTCCATCCTTTTCCTTAGCATGCCCGATCATCTTCCCCGTTTCCCGATCCTGAAATGCACAATAATTAGGATCCAAGATGGCAAAGCAATTCAAGTCTTTGGTAAATCTTTTAATGGACAAAAGATTGGCAGAAAGTTTGGGAACATATTGTACTCTTTTCAAGAGAAGATTAGGGGACAAAGCAATGGTTCCTTGAGTTGCAACACTAGTGAGAGAGCTCTCTACAACTTTTCTGTTACTAGGACGGGGGTTATAAGAAATAAAAGAATGATGAGAGGCAGTCGTATGGTCTGTAGCACCTAAATCTATGACCCAAGAATCCCTAGGAGACACTAGTGAGGCACTAAGAGCATGAGAATTAGAAAAATCACCTGATTGGGCTAATAAAATTCAGAATGCTCTTTAAACGCTCAATCTCTTCTTTGTTAAATCCTTTTAGTTTTGATCTAGCTTGATCAGAATCTCTAGAGTTTGTAGGTTCAGTGAAGTGGGCTTTGACCTGTCCATCCTTGTTTGCCCCTTCTTTCCGTGCTTTCTGTGGCTTCCCATGTAACTTCCAGCAGGTCTCTCTAGTGTGACGAGGCTTCTTACAAAAACTGCACCAGACAACTTCCTTATTTTGAGGATTCTGTTGGTGGTGGTTAAGGGCTTCTTTATTGGTTTTCATAGACATGAATGCTGAGCTGTTAGCATATTTGGATTCCAACATCACAATTCTCCAGCTCTCTTCTGCCCGGATGAGTGAGAAGGCCTCATTCAAAGACGGTAAAGGGTCTTTACCTAGCATTTGAACTCGAAGTTGGTCAAATTCAACATTACGACCTCCTAAGAATTCAAAAATTCTCTCCCTTTCTACAAACTTTTGTAATTTGACACTGTCATCATTGCATTGCATTTAAAAATTCTAATACTGATCTAACTCAAGCCAAAGGCTCTTCGTTAGATTGTAATATTAGTAACAGAGTGCATACCTTGCTTGATAGATGAGATTCTGGTCTTAATCTCATAAATTAAAGAGGCATCATTTTACCTTAGAATAAGATTGAGTAACAACATCCCATATCTCCTTAGCAGATGAGAGGAACATGTAAGCGCCTCTAAT
>JAOTAY010000004.1:16818914-16865634 GCA_025629805.1 Erythroxylum baracoense
AAAAACTAGCAGAAAAATATTCTTGAGCATTATCACTACGCAAGATATGAATAGGATACCCAATTTGTGTCTTAACCTCAGTACAAAAGTCAGAGAATATAGAGAACAATTCAGAATGATTTTTCATAAAATAAAGCCAAATAACACGAGAATAATCATCAACAAAAGTAACAAAGTATCTGAAAACAAGGACCCCAAACATTAGAGTGAACTAGCTCTAATGGGGACATAGTTCTCTTATTAACCCTAGGTAAAAAAGACACCCTATGATGCGACTCACATTCTAGACTAGATACAGAATGTGAGGACAGACACAGCTTCTTGAAGGTTGACAAAGAGGGATGATCAAAATGAGAATGAAGTTGTAGAATGGAAGGATCACGAGCATTGGTGCAATCAACGAAATGTGGTACCGACTGTGATGGCTCCAAGATAAGCCGCCAGATTGATGACCTCTACCAATAGTCTTCTTCGTCCCAAGATCCTGAAAGTAACAATGAGTAGGGTAAAAGTGAATGGAACAATTATGAGAATGGATAAGTTTACTAACAGATAATAAATTAAATGGAAACCTCGGTAAATATAGGACAGAGGATAATTTAAGGGTGTCATTAGGGATGACAGTACCACTGTCACTAACACAAGTAGTAGATCCATCAGCTAATGTCACACTAGGTGAGGAGGTGGAAGGAGGGAAGGAGGAAAGAATACATGTATCACCAGTCATATGATCAGTTGCCTCTGAATCAATGATCTAGTTGCAAGAAGTGGTGGAAAGGTAAGCTGTAGGATTACTTGTCTGGACTAGTGTAGCAGTAGGAGGGGACTGAGACTGAAGCAGCTGTGTGAGGTGAGCATATTCATTCATAGATAAAGTAACCTGAGGTTCAGTGGTTCGAGCAACAGAAGGGGTAGGGAGCAAGCCATCTTGAGTTGCAACATGAGCAGAATGAGGACCTGAAGTGCCAGTACCTTTGGGGCAATAACTTTGAATATGCCCAATCTCTCCACATCTGTAACATGTTGAGGGACCATTATTTCCACGACTAGATTCACTACAGCCTCGGCCACCCCGGCCTCCTTGTGTACGTCCTCTACCACCTCTACCTCATCGAGCTCCTAAGACATTGCTAACCAAAGAAGAGGATTTAGAAATGCGTGTGCCATCATTAACACCATCTTTGTGGACACGAAGAAGTCGAGCATACATGTCACTCAACGAAGTAGGGAGGTTAGTTCCCAAAAGAAGCTGAGTACGAAAGACCTCATACCGTGGGTCCAATCCAGCCAAGAAACATTGGACAACTTGAGCCTCCTCTTGCTCCTGCATCTGTTTCTCATCACTTGTAATAGGAAACATCGTGCGCTTCTCCTCAAATGCACGTTTCACCTCCTTGTAGTAGTCAAAGAGATAACGACCTTTCTGCGTGGCTCGGTACACATTCTGCATCAATGTATAAACATGACTAAAGTCTTGTTTACTCCCATAAATGAATTCAATATAACTCATCAGTTCATGAACAGTATCTAAATGATTGGTGGCAACAGAAACAGAATCAGAAATTGTTTTCTCAATTTGATTATACAGCTTATAATCGTCAAAAAGCCACTGTTCCTTAGCCTCTAAGTCCAGTGCATCCGAAGGTGTAGCAAAAAGATGAGAAAGCTTATTAATACTTTTCAAGTACTGCTCAATAGTACGTCGCCAAGGAAGATAATTTTCCCTACCCGTTAGTATCCGATCAGTGATCTTGGAGGTGGTTAACAATTTCAATATTGCGATCCACATACACAGTATCTTTAGACTGCCCAAAACTGGTGCCCATAGTCTCACCTTCTAAATCGGCCATCAGAATATAACCCAAAAAAAAAGAAACAAAAAGCAACAGTAGAAACACCAAGCTCGAAGGCAGTAGCAGCCAATAGATGCAGTCACTAGATGCGTGGCAAGTCACCTCACTGGCGTCGACCTTCGTCCACGCAGTCACCGGCGCGAGGTCACTAGAAACTCACCGAAAAAGACAGCAAGCACCATAGAGAGAGAGAGAAAGCAGCTAAGCAGCATAAAAAGAGATAACGAGGCATCGGAGATATTGAAGTGGATCGAGCCACCACACTTTGTTTTTTGCTTCTACAAGTCACAAGGTTCCCACCAAAAAAAGTGCAATATCATGAAGTGGATCTTGTATCAATAATAGATCCAGCATAATCATCATCAATGTATGTCTCAAGAACCAAACCTCCATCTTTTTTGAACAAAATACCCTTCCCTGGTGTTCTTTTAAGATATTGAAGTACGCTTTGAGCTGCTTACAAATGAACTTCCTTTGGACTATGCATAAACTGATTAATTACACTTACACATATGCTATATCTGGTTGTGTGTGAGACAGATAAATTAGTCTTCCTATTAGGCACTAATACATCTCTTTATCTACTGCAACATCCTCATTTGCTTTTCAAGCTTGAGTTTCGAATCAATAGGAGTGCTTGCAGGTTTGCATGCTATCTTACCTTTTTCCTTAAGATCTGTAACATACTTTTATTGCCAGATAAAATTTTCATACCTAGAACTTGCAACTTCAATTCTAAGGAAATACTTAAACCTTCCCAATGCATTAATTTCAAATTCCTTATCTAATCATTGAATCAGCAACTATTTTTCTTTATCTTCATTTCCCGTCTCTATTATGTTATCAACATACACTAGAAGAGCTATAACTCCCTTTGAAGGATAGTGTTTGATAAACCATGTATGATCTCCTTGACACTGTTTGTATCCATAGCCAACATAACTCTAGCAAATCTTCCAAATCATGCTCTAGGCGATTGCTTAAGGCCATATAGTACCTTCTTCAACTTACACACAGTATGAGCAACCAAATTCTTCCCATAACCTAGTGAAACTTTCATGTAAATTTCTTCTTTTAGATCTCCATGTAGAAATGCATTCTTGATATCAAACTGTTGCAGTTCCCAACCATAGTTAGCTGTTAATGACAATAATACTATTGTATTCATCTTTGCAGCAGGAGCAAAAGTCTCTAAATAGTCAATCTCATAAGTCTAAGTATAGCCTTTTGCTACCAACCGCCTCTTGTATCTCTCAATTGACCCATCTTCCCTATATTTCATCGTATATACCCACTAATAACCCACTGGTTTCTTTTCTACAGGTAACTTCACTAATTCCCAAGTTTTGTTTTTTCCCAGGACCTCCATCTCCGTGTTCATAGCTTGTTTTCATTTTCCATTAGATAAAGCCTCAAATAAGGTGGTGGGGATGGTAATAGTATTCAAGCTCATAAGGAAGGCTTTGTGAGATGGTGAAAAATTTTTAAATGATACTGTTAAGGATATGATAGTGTTAAGGATGTGATAACATGATAGAGTAAATCATGGTATATAGTAGTTATCCCATGATTTACTCACATATACTCTTTCCTTTTATAATTGTAACTCTTTATTATATATATATACTATCAGCCTAACACAGAGAGGTTATGACTTTTCTCATAGCTACTACTTGTTAACATCGTTAACATGGTATCAAAGCCTAATTCTTAAAAACCCTAACTTCCCTGATTCTCAAAATTCCTTCTATCTTGAAACCCTAATTCCCAAATTCACCCAAAACCCAGAACTTTCTTTTCAGATCAACTCAAATAGGATCAATATGTGTGAGTAAGGACTGGTTGGGTCTTTCAACCAACGTGAGTTGAGAGAATGCTAGGGTGTGACTGGTGATGTCACACCACAGTGCAGCAGCAACAACGGTGCTGCTATTGGCACCAGGGAGGCACAGCTTGCGGGGGGACTGATGTCGACGAGTGAATGGGCAGAGGTGGTCGCACAGCCTGTGGGAGTCGACGCCGGTGAGTGAACAGCCAGAAGTGGTTGGATAGCCTAAAGGAGACAGCGTCGGCGTCGACGAGTGAATAGCCAGAGGTGGTCAACGGGGAGATGTTGGAGAGTTGAGTTGACGTTCCACCAAATATGACAACTAGTGATCCAGAGAATACTAAAAGTAACGACGAGAAAGTTAATATGGATGAGATTAAAAGGGCTATGATGGAGCTATTTCTGGGTAAGGCACTGGTCGAATTAATCCCTGCTCCAACCAGAATTTGTGATTGGAAACTAGAAGGTGCCAACAATTATCTTGAGTGGCGTAAATTTGTAGAGGCATTTATGTGGGGTGTGATGAAGAAAGATCATCTCATGACTGACATTTTTGCACAGGATGAAGACACTAAATCATAGTGGATTAGAGATGACAAAAGGTTATTTGGCCTATTAAGACAAACATTGGTTCCTAGGGTCCTACAGATTGGTGAATCATTGTAACACATTTAAGGAGATTTGGGATCATTTGGAATCTCTATATCATGGCAAAGCTCACTTGTCTCACACGTATAGGGTAATACATGATATTATGAAGACAGAAAAGAAAGACACTCCCATAGGAGACCATTATTCCTTTTTTAGAAAATTAATTGAAGAATTAAAACAGGTGATGCCTATCACAACCAATGTGGAAGAAATGCAAAGACAACGTGATTAGTTTGGGGCTATGGCATTTTTGACGAGTCTTGGAGAAGAATATAGCAATATCCGATCCCAGATTCTCACTGGAGTGGACCAGTTAACTCTAACTGAGGCATATCATCAGGCTCTTAGGACTACGTCTGAGTTTCCTAGACCATATTTGAGGCGGTATGTACTTGTGTTCTTTGACGACGTGCTTATTTACAATAAGGATTGGAACAAGCATATGAGTCACTTGTTGATTCTTTTGGGAATATTGGAGGAGCAAAAGTTTGCTGTGAATGAGAAGAAAAGTCAATTTGGGCAGACCAAGATTGAGTATTTGGGGCACATGATCTCATTTGGTGGTGTGTCTATGGATCCGGCTAAGGTGGCAAGTGTATTGTAGTGGTCGCAGCCCAAGTCGATTAAAGTGGTGAGAGCTTTCCTTGGCTTAACTGGATATTACTAGAGGTTTATACAAAATTATGGGTATATAGCACGTCCACTAACTGAGTTATTGAAGAAGGAGTCTTCGCAGAAGTTTCTGTGTGGACATCGGGTGCACAAGAGGCCTTTAAAGCACTTCAACAAGCTTTGACTACTGCACCAACGTTAGCTATGGCAGATTTTCACCAACCTTTTATTGTGGAGTGTGACGCATCCAGGGGAGGAGTAGGAGCGGTTTTGATGCAAGGGGGACGGCCAATTGCTTTTTACGCCAAGAGTTTGGCGCCAAGAAATTTAGCCAAACCAGCTTATGAGAAGGAGTTAATGGCTCTTGTGATGGCTATTCGTCACTAGAGACCATATTTAGTAAAGGGTAGATTTACAGTGCGCACTGACCATTGCAGCTTGAGGCATTTACTTCAGCAACAAATTACTACTCCGGTTCAACAAAATTGGGTGGCGAAACTTCTTGGCTATGAGTTCGACATAGAGTACAAGCTGGGAATATTGAACAAGGCGGCGGACTCATTGTTAAGACAGCAAGAAGACTCAAAGCTGTCTGCAATTTCTTTGCCAAGTTGGACTCAATGGGCGAAACTAGATATAGAGATGGCGGCAGATGGTACTTATCAGAAGCTGAAAATGCGAATTATTGACAGCCCTACTGAATTCAAGAAATACAAGATCGTGAATGGGAGAATATTTTTTAATGGGAAGCTGTTTTTACCAACTAATTCTCCATGGATTCCCAAGTTGATCCGTGAGTTTCACTGTACCCCTCAAAGGGGAAATTCAGGAGCTTACAGAACTTATAAGAGGGTGGCAGCAAATGGTCATTGGGTTGGAATGATGAGACAGATTCAAAAGTTTGTGGCTGATTGTTCAACATGCCAACGCAAAAAGTATGAAACTCAAGCTCCAGCTAGTTTATTGCACCCGCTGCCCATACCAAGTCAAGTATGGGAGGACTTGTCCATGGACTTTGTCACTGGTATGCCTCGCTCTCATGGTATTGATTGCATTTTGGTAGTTGTAGACCGTTTAAGCAAGTATGGTCATTTCATTGGCCTTCGACATCCGTTTACTGCCCGGTCAGTGGCTGAAGTATTTTCTGTGGAGGTTGTGAGGCTTCATGGAGTACCGCACTCTATTATTAGTGACAGGGACTCTTTATTTATGAGTAATTTCTGGTTGGAATTTTTCAAAGGATGGGGTACTCAATTGAAAATGAGCACCACATACCATCCGGAAATAGATGGTCAGACGAAAGTCTTAAATAGATGCTTGGAGACCTATTTGAGTTGTTTCTCATCTGAACAGCCTAGGAATTGGAGTCGTTGGTTGCACTGGGCAGAGTATTAGTATAATATCAATTTTCACGGAGCAACTCAGGATACTCCATTTCAGTTAGTCTATGGTCGAAAACCACCAACTCTTGTTAAGTACTTGCCCGGCAAGTTTAAGGTAGCTGCAGTGGCAGCTTAACATCAGGACTGCAATGAAATCTTGCGGCAGCTGCGCTACAATCTGCTCAAAGCGCAACGGAGGATGACAAAGCAGGCCAACAAACACCGTAGAAATGTTGAATTCAATGTGGGAGATTGGGTCTACTTGAAGATTCGGCCTCATAGACATAATTCACTCTCACGAGTGTATAACAAATTAAATCCTCGTTATTATGGGCCCATTTCAAGTGCTGCAGAAGATAAGTTCTGTGGTGTACAAGTTGGCTTTGCCGCAGAGTTCAAAGGTTCATCCAACCTTCCATATTTCCAAACTGAAAAAAGCTTCAGTAAACCATCAGGTTTCGGGTGAGCTTCCTCCTAATTTGGTTGCTGAGCAGCCAAGTTTCTTTCCGGAGCAGATTATTCAAACTAGGAACTTGGATCCTAATGCCATTCCTTGTCACCAGCTGCTGGTTAAATGGGCTGCCAAGGGACCTGACGAAGCTACTTGGATAAGTTGTTCTGATTTTCGAGGCCAATTTCTGGAATCAGACCTTGTGGACATGGTCTGTACTCAGAGAAGGAGTAATGTTAGCCATGAAGGCCCGGGTCCAATGGTTGGGCCAAAACCTTTACTGGTTTATCGCAGGAGGAAGAAACAGAATGCTGAGTTGGAGAAAGAGTGAATGATGAGCTGGAGATTGAGACAAGCAAGCGTAACCATTCGAAGGAATAAGGGAATGATTGTGTAGTGCTATCTGGGGAATGCTAGGAGGGGAATATATGTTAGTTAGGAATGATGACGAGGGTATCTTGTTGTTTGCATTAGTGAATTGTACGGCCTTTGGCTGGGGAGCTGTTGCTCTAAGTTTTTTCTCTGTCAATACAATCTGCTATTTCTTTGGTTTCCCTATCCTTACTTTATAAAAATCATGGCCCGACTGAACTTTTCAAACCATACTATGGGTGATTGCTTTAACCCATACAAGGTCTTTTTAGCCTACAAACCTTCTGTTGTGTCTTCTCTTCTTCAAACCCAGGAGGAATCTCCATATACACCTCCTCCTTCAGATCCCCATGAAGGAAAGCATTTTTAACATCAAACTGCTGTAATTCCCAATCTAAGTTGGCTGCACAAGAGAGTAGAATTCTGATTGTATTGATCTTAGAAATAGGAGCAAAGGTTTCTTGATAGTCCACTCCATATGTTTGAGTAAAGTCTCTAACCACCAATCTCGCCTTGTACCTCTCAATAGATCCACTTGGCTTATGCTTCACTGTGAATACCCATTTGTAGCCAACTGTCTTTTTTCCTTCTGGAGCAGTGACGAGTTCCCAGGTTTCATTTTTTACTAGGCCTTTATTTCCTCAGCCATAGCTGCTTTTCATTGGACATTTTCCATTTATTTATTCCATTCTTGTGGAATGGACATAGAGGAAACTGACAAGACAAAGGCTTTATAAGGAGACAGTGAGTCATAGGAAACAAAGTTAGAAATTGGGTGCTTAGTGCAAGTTCTAACACCTTTCCAAAGAGCAATAGGCTTATCTAAATCATCAAATAAATTGTATTCTAACTCACCAGTGTTTTCGAGGGAAAAGGAAGCATAGACTGCATGATGGCTTTTTCTGTCCTATCTTGTCTTGAGTATGTTTGCAAATCTAGTCTATCTAAGCACCTACTTCGATCCTCGTGAACCACACTATTTTTCTCCCCCTGAAATCTCTCTCCCTGGATTGCATTATCAGGCAACACCTCTTCGCTCACATTCTCCCCTTGAAGAGGAGTTTGATGTGTAGTAAAATAGGAGTCACACTCCAAAAAAGTGATGTCCATACTTACAAAGTATTTCTTAGATGGGGGGTGATAACACTTATATCCTTTTTGTGTGAGAGAGTATCCAACAAACACACATTTCAAAGCTCTAGGCTCCAACTTGCTTATATTCTGAGCATGAATAAAGCAAATACACCCAAATACTTTTGGAGGTATAGTATACAAATTTTTACCTTGCAAAATTTCTATAGGGCTTTTAAAGTCCAGAATTCGAAGTCGCATTCTATTGATAAGATAGACAGCTGAAAGGATGACATCACCCCAATATCCCTTTGGAAGATTTGTGGTGAACATGAGTGATCGAGCTACCTCTAGAATATGTCTGTTCTTCATTTCCGCAACTCTGTTTTGTTTACTAGTAAAGGAATATCTGGTTTGATGTATTATTCCATAGGAATAAGCACAAAATTTCCATCCATATACTCCAATCCATTACCATATCACAGGTTTTTAACTTTACCATAATGTTGGGTATAACTCACTTTATGAAAAAACCAAAAGCACGAAAACACTTCATTCTTGACTTTCATCAAATAAACCAAAGTTAATATTGTGCAACAATCAATAAAAGTCACAAACCATCTATGGCTAGAAAGAGAGGGATTTTGAGTAGGACCCTAAACATTGGAGTGAATTGGCATAAAAGGAACAACACTTTTATTATTAGAAAAATGATAAGAACTTCTCATATGTTTTTGGTAAGTTCACATGCTTCACAAAACAAAGAATTAAAAGAAGTTATTTTAAACAAGCTTGGATATAATTTTTCTAGAGAAAAAAATGAGGGATTTCCTAACCACCTATGCCACTGTAGAATTTCGTTATTGATCACATCATTCCCAAAAGACGCTTGATGAGTAACTATCATGGGATTTTCTTCCAAGACAAGTAAGTCATCCTGCTAGTTCCAATCCTCTATCCTATGTGGAGGTTTTGAAGAACATAATAGTCAGGAAAAAATTCAACTTTGCAATTAAGATCCTCAGTGATAGAACAAACAGAGAGAAGATTAATTGGAAAACAAGGTATGTGAAGAACTAATGATAAAGTGATATTGGGAGTACAGTTAACAAAACATGTACCAGATACAGAGATGAAAGACCCATCTATTATTCTAATATTATCCCTTTTTTTTCATGAGAATATGTTAAAATTTTGTTTTGAGAACCTGTCATATGTCTGTTAGCTCCAAAGTCTATAATCCAAGGATTATCTTTAGGATTTGAGTACACAATACCTGATTTAGCAATATTTGATGTACCAACTGTGAAAGGAGAGCCCAATTTTGAGAGAAGATGTCTTAAGTTCTGAGGTTCCTCATTGGATAAAACTCCAGTTAACGGTGTTTCAGATGCTTCATTCCCTTCAGCCAAGAGAGCATGACTCCTTACCATTGAGCCACTGCATTTTCCACGACTCTAATTTGGCCACCCTTGCGGTTTTCAGCAAGTTTCTTTGGTATGCCTTTGTTTTCCACAATAATCACAATGCAAGTGATCCTTATCAGATTTTGGCTTCTCAATAAAACTAGCTATTGATCCTGCTTTCTCAACAATGGTTGTATGTAGCACAACATTTCTTTTAGTTTATTCTTGTTGAACAAGAGAATGTGCAAGTTGTACTGAAGGGAAAAATTCTTTTCAAGGATAATAACTCGTATATGATCATATTCTGGGTTGAGACCCACTAAAAAATCCAATATCTGATCCTCTTCTATCATTTTTTGGAATTTAGCAACATCTTTTGAGCATTCTGCTTGAAAATCCTGATAATAATTGAGTTCCTGCCACAATGCACATAGCTCTGCAAAATACTGTGATACAATCATTATCTCCCTGTTTGGTGTTATGCAATTTATTACGAATATAAAAAAATTGTCTTTATTACCTAGTTGAGAGTACGTAAAAGAAATAGCTTGCCATGTCTTTGTTGTTGTGTCACGTAACAGATACGTCCGAGCAATCTTCGGTTGCATTGAATTGATAAGCTTCGACATCATGAAGGAATTCTCGAACTCCCAATGATTATAATCAGGATTATTGACATCAAGTCTTCGACTACCACCTCTAATGTAACCATATAAGCCTCTAGCTTTGATGAACAATAAACAAAATCTTGACCCCAGCAAGATAATTGGTTCCATCAAGTTTCACGGGATTGATTTGAAGTGAAGGATTATCAGAACTTGAAAGGCTTACCTTTTTCCCATTCATCTTCTTTAGAATCACTCATGACAACGAAAATATACCAACATAAAGGATTTAGAAAAAAAACATACTTTTGGTGTTTTTTCTAACAGACTACTGGAGATCAGACACCTTAGGGAGGATCAATAGGAGCCGACAATAATGGTGGTCCAAGATGTGCGACAAAAGCTAACGATCTGTGGCGAAGCATGGCTACACCGGTGATGTCAGGTTTGTCATAGGTAGGGTCATCGGTTGGTTCTGAAACAGGCTGGGTGGGTGGTGAGAGAAAAAGCACTTTGTTTTTGGGCGAGTACAAACTCAGTCGTTTACTATTCCGAACAGAGAGGAACAACTAAGGAAAAAAATTCTGAGAAGAAGAACAAGCAATCAGACAAGGCTCTGATACCATGAAGAAAGCACAAGCGTTTTCTATATTGAATTGACAAGCGTTTTGTATATGTACATAGGAATTCTATGGTGTATATACAAAAGGCCTAGGAATATTTAGGAGATATTCTTAGCTATCAAATCTCTCAATTATAAGAAGAGATCACTACATATATTAATTCCTTAATATATATAAAAAATAATCCAATCTAATAACTCATAGTCAACATATTATTAATCAGAAAAGGGACCTGCTTGTGTTAGCAAGCTCCATAAGTCACAATGAAAATTTTCAGCATTAAGATTTGTAAATAAAAAGGGAAACATAGTCTTAATAATTTGAAATGATGGATATCCTAACCGATAATGGTGAAGCAAATATTTTCCTTTATCGGATGCAACAGAATTTGGTATAAATGGGATAATTTGCCCCCTAGTTATGTTCAACTGACTTGGTGTTTCGAGATAGTAGAGGCCAACCCATTCTCTAACAAGTCCAATCATCCTCACCGAATCCTTGTCTCGAAATACAGAATGACTACTGTAAAAAATCACATTACAACATAAATCTTGGTTGAGTTTTTGTATGGAAACAAGGTTGGTTAATAGTTTAGGAAGATGAAAAATATTTCTTAGAGTTATTGATGGACTTATTTTGACATTCCCTACACCTGCTACAGTTGTTAAAGATCCATCGGTTGTGGGTATTTTTCTAGTACTTAGACATGGAGTGTAGGCTGAGAAATATTTGGATCAATGGGTCATATGGCTAAAGCTCCTGAGTCCACGACCCAAGAGTTGGTAAATTTTGTATTTGGGAAAATAGAAACTTCCCTAAATACACCAAATAACAAGTATGTGAAGGCTTTTCATGGCTGTTTATAAGAGATCTCACTATGTGAATCTCTTTTTCGTTAAGACCACTCGGCTTTTGATATGTTAATTTCGCTAATTGCTGGAATCAAGCAGTTTCTTCCGACTGTATAGTAGTGATATTTCTTGCTTCTTCAACTTTTGACATTTTCCTGTTTCTACAAGGAGGCTAAACCTTAGACACTTCCGTCAATAAAGCTGGAAGAAACGCTCTGTTTTAGAGCACAATAATCAGCAATGAAGGCTAAGATGAAAGAGAGAAAACAAGGAGGAGACAACAATAAAGGCTGAAATGGAAGGAAGAAAATAGGGTGCAGGAATGAAGGCTGAACCAAAGGAGAAAAACCGAGATATTTTTGCAACAATAAAGGCTGGAAACAACTTGATCCAAAGATTCTAATTTGGCTCTAATACCATGTCAAAATATGAATAAGAACTATATTTTTCGGATATCTCTAAAGTTACATCAAGTATTACTTAAATGCAAAATTCTAGTACCTATAAATGGAACTAATAATTCTAATACAATATCTAATCCCATAATTTATGGGATACTCTCTTATCCCATGATTTATGGGATATTCTAATATAATAGAAAATTTAATAAAATACAATCAATCATCATACATGATTTTTCCATAATAAAGGATATATACACTTTTATAAAATTAATTTAGGAAATGTAATCCTTATGATCAAGGGATTACAATCCCTGTAATGAATAATATAATCAATGCTCAATTTGTAACAGATGTTGAAGCTGTAACGATTTTTAAGTATTTTTCTTCTTGTAATAGATTATTCATATGACAATTGTGACTTGCAAAAATTTTTAAGAGATCAAATTCAGCTATCAATGTTTAAGAGTGTGTGAGATGCACATTGTAACAATGCTATCATCATATGCACATATGTCCAGGGAAATAGGGACTAGTATGAATATGCTATTAACTTTTGAATATTTACAGCTGGTGCTAGATCATTCTTGATGCAGCTTCTAATCTTTTTAATATGGTGACTAGGGATGTTGATTGGCAGGAAAAACTTTTGAATATGGTGACTAAGAGATAAAATGATTTCTAAATGATATATTGTATCATTGCAGCCCTGCAAAGCTCATTGAGATTGTTAAAAATCGGTTTATTTCTCTTGGAGGAGTCATTTTAGAAGGCTACAGGGTGCTCAAAGTTTCAGTGTATGATGATGCAGCAGTAATTCTTTCAACTCTTGGAATTGCAACATGTAACATAATGGGGCATTTCAGATTCTCTTATAACAATTGTTAATTTTTGCCATAGGTATTGCAACTTGCAAAGGATAGGACCTTGTCATCACGTCTCATCATTGATGCTATGGGGAACTTTTCACCTATTGTAACACAGGTTAAATTCCTTTTTTTTGTTTCTTATTTGTGTGCATATCTTCAAATACAATGGCACACTTCATTGTTCTGCATATTAGTTTTCGGGTATATCCTTGGGTAATTGGACATTGAGCATGATTATAGTCACTATCTGTGGTAATTCTAGTGGTTTTGTTAGGTTTCATTAAATTAAAATGGAATGTGGCTAAAAGAGTTTCGAAAGAACATTTGGTGAGTCTGTTTATAGATGTTTAAATAATCCTACTATTAGGAAAAAAAATGTAGAAATATTAAAAAAGATGTAAAAATGAGATAAGTAAACAAATTATGTAATTAGTGCAGGTGTTTGTATTATGCATTTGAATTGGCTAACTATATGCTTTACAGATAAGAAGAGGAAGAAAGCCTGATGGCGTTTGCCTTGTTGTTGGCTCTTGTGCTCGCGGTTTTCAAGATAACTCTACAAGTGATGTCATATACAGTAGTTCATCAGTAAACAGAGTTGGAAAATCACAAGTACATTACTTCTGGGAGGTGAATGCCTTTGTGGATAACATATTCTCCAATCAGATATTCATTATGGTTTTCAAGCCATTTTACCATTTAACAGGCATTTCCAGCAGGCTCTGGCCCTACTGATCGTACCACATATATGTTCACATATGTCAACCCTCAGCCAGGGTCACCGAAATTGGAGGAATTGCTGGAAGATTACTGGCAGTTGATGCAAGAGTATCAGGTCTAGATATAAGACTTCTGAAGAAGTTTATTGAGAGTTTTATTTTCCCTAAAACTTATTCAAATGACTACTCTAGTTGGGTATTTAAGCAGAACCTTGAGGCATTCCCTCATGGTCCTTAAAAGCGAAATCAGTCAAGATTGTCTCACTTGATTACAAGGAGATTTTCCTAAATTGAATTACAATAACCTACCTTTAACTAAGGATGTTTAAACAGAAAAAAAAAATCTTAAGAATCTGCTCCTAATAATAGAAGGATCTTGTAGAGATCCTGACTTATTCTTTCCAACTTTCCACAATCCCCCTCAAGTTGGGTTATGGATGTCAATCATACCCAATTTGGACATCAAGTTGTCAAAATTGTATCTGGTTAATGCTTTTGTGAATATATCTCCTATTTGTTGCTTAGTAGGAACATAGCACAGTTGGAGTATGCCTTGCTCAATTTTTTCTTTTGTAAAATGTCAATCAATCTCGACATCCTTGGCTCTATCATGATAAACTGGATTCTTTGCTATCTCAATGGCAGCTTTGTTGTCACTCTTCAAAGTTATTGGAATTGGATCAACTGTTTTCAGTTCATCTAGCATCCTCCTAAGCCCAATTCCTTCACTAGTCCCATGAAACATTGCTCTGAAGTCTGCCTTAGCGCTACACCTTGCAACTACAGCCTGTTTTTTAGTTCTCCATGTAACCATATTACCCCAGACATACGTGTAGAATCGTTTAATAGATCTATAATTTGTTAATGAACCTGCCCAGTCTTCATCGATGTAAATAGTTACTCCTCGATCTGTAGATTTCCCAAAGAAAAGACCTTTCCCTGGACTTTGTTTTAGGTATCTTTAGGATTTGAAAAACAACCTCCAAATGTTTCTCTGTTGGCTGATTCATGTACCTACTTACCATTCAGATCTAGTGTGTGAGAGGTAGATTAGTTTTCCCTCTTGTCTTTGGTATCTCCGTTTATCTATCAAATTTCCTTCTTCTTCCATCAAGTGCTTCACCGTAGGGTCTGTAGGAGTGAGAGCTGGTTTGCAATCTAACATACCTTTCTCTTTCAGTGTTATATCAAATCGATTTATGCTTCCATCTGTGTTATACTTGACTACAAATACCCACTTGCAATTAACTACTTTCTTTCTAGCGGGTAGTTTTGTATAGTCCCAAGTTTGTTTCTTCTTTAGAGCATTTACTTCCTTCATAACTGCTTCTTTCCATCCAGGTTGTTATTTTTAGGAATCTATATTTCACTCAAAGAAGTAGTGCATGCCCTATAGTTAGGAGTCAAATTGTCATAAGACATAAAGTTTCCAATCGGATATAAAGTACATGCTCATTTTTCTTTCCTTAGAGCAATAGGCAGGTCCAGATCATTCAAATCATTTGCACAATTTCATGTGGCAGAATCATTACCTATGTGGCGCTGTGGGCTTGGGCGGGCTTTTTGACAATGTTGTGGATGAGTGTGATGCTCAATCTCCTTTTGTTCTTACTGCCTTCTGGAATAGACAATTAGCTCTCTCTCTTTTGTATTCTTTTGGACATAAGGATTAGAGCTGGGTATATCAGGGATTAAAATTAAACTAGGAGCATGTCTGGGTTCACTTGGAGCAATTAGACTGGGCATATTAGGATCCATTGATCAAATTTGATATTCCTCTATAGAGCTCTCCCCCTGAATAGTGGATTTGGACTAGAATGGATGCTCTTCAAAGAATGTAACAACCATAGAGTTGTAGAATCCTTTTGTAAATGGAGAATAACATTTACACTCGCTTTCATTTGATGAATATCATAGGAAAATACACTTAATGGATCTAGCATCAAGTTTGCTATTGTTTTGGTGATGAATATGGACAAAGGATGTACAACCAAAAATTTTTAGACTTAAATTGGTCATGAACCGAATATGGGGATAGGTGGTGATGAGAAACTGATATGGAGTTTGAAAGTTTAGAATACGAGATGGCATTCAGCTAATTAAACATGTAGCAGTCATAACTGCTTCCCCCAGAAAAATTTTTGGAACATGAGTTGCCAACATTAGTGAACGTGTAACTTCTAATTGGTGTCTGTTTTTGACTTTTTTCTTTCTGCCACACTATTTTGTTGTAGTGTATCAACACAAGAACTAAGATGAATAACACCGTGTTCAC
This sequence comes from Erythroxylum baracoense, assembly GCA_025629805.1. Classification (NCBI taxonomy): domain Eukaryota; kingdom Viridiplantae; phylum Streptophyta; class Magnoliopsida; order Malpighiales; family Erythroxylaceae; genus Erythroxylum; species Erythroxylum baracoense. Next base: position 16,834,884 of record JAOTAY010000004.1, read on the forward strand.
TAAGATATTTCCAAGAATAGAGTGAAAGAATTCTCTTGCACTATCAATTTTGAGAATTTGGACTTTGGTTTGAAACAAGTTTTTAATCATCTTATGAAAAATCTGAAATATTTGTCCCACCTCTGACTTCTCCTTCATTAAGAAGAGCCAAGTGGTCATCAATGAATGTGACAAACCACCTATGCCCTGAAAGTTTCTTTGCCTTGTATGGTCACCAAGTATCACTATGGATCAAATATAAAGGATGGGATTTCTTGTATGGCTGAATAGGAAAGGAACTTCTAGGATGCTTAGATAATTGACATACTTCACACTGAAAGAAAAATGGACTTTTTATTGATCATATATGGAAAGAGTTTTTACAAATACATAAAATTAGAATGACCTAACCTACAATGCCATAACATAGCACTTATTTATTCTGAGTTGAGACGGCACACAAGATTTTTGGTGAAGCATATCTAGAGGTTTCAGTTCTTAGGAGACAGAGACTTATACTCATTTCAGCATTGCCAATCATCCTTGTACTAATTTCAGCATTGCCAGTCATCCTCCCTGTGCTCAAAGCCTAAAAGTCACACAAGGTAGAATAGAACTTAGTGACACAAGTAAGATCCTCTGTGAGTTTACCAATAGATAGCAGATTGTAGTTCAAGTTAGGAACAAGTAGAACTGAGTTTAGTTTGATTTCTTCATATGGTGACTGAACCTATGCCAGTTACTTCTAAATAGCTACCATCGGCAATTCTAATAATGGTTCCCTTTGTGACTGGTTTTAGATCACTGAATGTTTTAATATCTTTGGTCATGTGGTCGGAGGCTTCCAAATTAACAATCCATTGCATAGAGTTTTTCTTTGCACTTAAGGCAGTGTAGGAGTTGTCTCTTTATGCCATAGTTGCTGTACTGTTTTCATTATGATTGTGTACTCTCTGGATTGAGCTTTGTATCATTTTCTTCAAAGCTTCTATTTGTTCCTAGTTGAATGGACTAGTTTCCTCGGATTTTCGAGTTTCTGCTACTGCAATATTCCCATGGCTTGCATGCTAGTATCTAATTAGTTGATTGAAATATTCTGTGATTGATGAATCACCTTGTCTCAGCTCACCTAGAATTCCTTACATTTCGAACACGCAAAAGTATTGTCTTTATCTGAATTTGCGTCATGGGCTGCTTTCCAGATTCCTTTTGCTGTTTTTTAATACATAAAATTTTCACCTGTTTCATTGGTCATGGAATTTAGCAGCCAGGACATCACTAGATTATTTTCCACCTTCCAGATTTGATATTCAGGGGTTGAACTGCAGCACTTGTAAGATATTTTTCCTTTCCTTTTTCACATCGGAAAATCATCACTGATTTAAACCACAAGCTGAAATTTTGGCCATTAAGTTTATGCCCATTAATTGGCATCAAACTACTTTCAGAAACATTGGTAGAATAGCTAGATATGGCCATTTGGCTAGAATTTGGGTTGGATGTGCCAATTTCAGATTCACTTGCCATGGCAGATTTGATGACATTTGTCATCGGTGTACGATAATAAGAATGGAATAGGGATTGGTTCAGATCTATTCTGATACCATCAAGAAGTTTATTGAGAGTTTTATTTTCTCTAAACTTATTCAAATGACTACTATAGTTAGGAATTTAAGCAGAATCTTGAGGCATTCTCCATGGTTCTTAAAAGATACACCTAAATCAGTCATTATCTCCTTGATTACAAGGAGATTTCCTGAACTGAATTACAACAACCTGCCTTTATCTAAGGAAGTTTAGGCAGAAAAAAAAATTTTCTTAAGAATCTGCTCCTAATAACAGAAGGATATTGTGAAGATCCTGACTTATTCTTTCCAGCTTTTCCACAATCTCTCATCTGCAAATTCTTGTATATCCTTCACCTCAAACTTCTACTGACTGATTATATGATATCTTTTTCATTATAAACTAACGATTAGCATCAAATGACTAAGGCAAAAGTTTTTGTTATTTCATGACTATTAAATACTTTTATTTTATGATCGATTTTCTCTACTTTCCCAGTCAGTATCTTTTTCTTATTTCTTTTCAAAGCTACACATAAATTGCACAAGTACAGTGTTAACAGAGTGCTGCAGTGGATGTCTTCTTTATATTACTTTTTTTGTCAAATTAAGGTTGACATATTTGTCTCTATTTAGAGAAGTGGCTAAGGATAGAAGCAATACTAGGTAAAGGCTGGAAGAGAACAGTACTTGACATGTTCAAGTACAGCTCATGTTGTTTAAAGATAAAAAATGGCCTCAGAAAGCAGATTGAGGCCTCAAGTTCAATTTGGGTTTGTATTTACATTCTACCACTCTCATCATGCTCATAACACTAATGGCTTAATTGTGGTGCTATATGATTCACCTGCTATTGATGTCTATCCTAAATTCTCATCTGATCAGTTAATGCATCTTGAAATGGTGTTCAAAGATTCAGGTAAATCAATTCTGGTTTCTTTCATTTATGCTCACAACAATTCATATCAGAGAATTTTTTTGTGGAATCAACTCATAATAACAATTCTTCCCTCCCCTGGATTTTAGCTGGGGATTTTAATGCTTTTCTAAGCACAAATGAAGCAGATGGTATTAGATCAATTGGCAATCCATGCTTGGATCTAAGACAATGCCTAGCTGATATTCAACTTACTGACATTCCATCTGATGGATGCTTTTACACTTTGTGCAACAAGCAAAGTGGAGTTAATTTGATTAGGAAGAAGTTTGATAGGAGTTTGGGGGATTATGCTTGGTTCTCTACCTTCCCAAACAGCTTCTCCTACTCCACAAATAATATTCTTTTAGATCACTCTGCCATTGCCACTCATTTTTCTGATAGCAACTCCTTGCACCCATTTAGATTTATTTACTTCCTCTCTGATTTACCAGAATTTGATAGATGTATTTTGAATGCCTTGAACACTAACACAAGGTTCTCATCAATATATATATTGCAGGAAAATTGGGCTTTTAAAGCAGGAATTAAAGATCCTCTATCAGTCTAATGTAGAAAATACTCAGCACCTTCTCAAGACTACTAGAGATGCTTTAAAAAATATCCAAATTGAGCTTCTAGTGAATCCCTCTTCGTAATCTCTTCTAATCAAAGAAATGATAGCTATACAGCATTTTGCTAAGGCTCTTATTTGATCACTCACTTATGAGACAAAGATCAAGATTGCAATGGTTGAAGTTTGGTGAGTTGTGGTTTCTAGGAGGAGTACAACAGGATTGTTTCCTTGCAACACAATAATCAGAATCTATATATTCAATCCTCACTATTGCAAGGTGCTCATGACTACTCTAAGTTAATGAACACTCCTACAAATGCTAATTCCTCTTGCACACTTTTGAAAGAAATCATGAGAGAGTGTATTACTCCATAAGAAGTTGATTCTCTTTGCAAACCTATCACCATAGAAGACATTGAGACTTCTTTAAGATCTCTCAATCGCCAGAAAGCTCTTGGACTGACGACTTTAACCCCCACTTCTTCCACAAGTCCTAGAATCTCACTAAGCATCTAGTCAACAATGTTGTTCTTGAATTCTTTAACAAAGGGAGGCTTCTGTCAAAGATTAACAGTACTTTCATAACTCTCATTCCTAAAACTGGTGAGCTGTCTTCTTTCTCTGATTATCAACCTATATATTGTTGCAACACTGTGTACAAGATTATTGCAAAGATACTGGCTCAAAGACTGAAATTGGTTCTCCACAAATACATTGGTGTGGCACAAGGGCCTTACATTTGAGGTAGGATCATGGGGGATAACATATTGCTACTTCAAGAATTGGTTAAAACTTATGCCCGAAAGAGTAGCAAGAATTGCTTGCTGAATGTATTGGATCAACCATTTATCCATTCCCAAAAGTATCCTTAAGGAAATCGATAGGAGGCTTAGGGATTTCTTGTGAAACTGCTTAAACAAGGCATAAGCAAAATGAAGATCAGTTGGGACAAAAGTATTTGGATCTTACAGTCAAGGCAGAATATGTCAAGTGCTCTCAAAGAAATTCTAGAAACTAGACAATGGATGTAGAGCGAGGTGTTCCATAGGATTGAAAATAGAGAAAGCACATCTTTTTGGTATGATAATTGGCACTATAACGGTCCTCTATATATGGTGGACGAGATATAGACCTTGAAATTTGTGGTGAATCCAACTTCCAAAGTAAGTATGCTTATTCGAAATAGTCTGTGGATATGGTCCTTCCATAATAGTAGGAGTGCCAGTTTCATCATAGAAGAGTTGTCTCAATGTCAGGAAGGAGAGCAGGATGAAATTCAGTGGTTGGCAAATAGCTCAAGGAAGCTTAACACAAAAGCCTATAAAACACTGTTACAGGCTACACAGAGCACAAGGCACGAGTGGGCAACATTAGTATGGGATAGTGATCTTAACCCAGTCCACTCATTCATCTTATGGATGGGAATCAATGGAGGATTGCTTACAAGGGATAAGATTAGGTTCTCCATTAGAAATCTAAATTGTGAGTTATGTAATACAGAATTGGAAAGTTTGGAACACCTCATGATTAGATGCAGATATACTAGACAAGTCTGGGATCGGTTGCAAAATATGCTCAATGTGGCCCGACCAATAGATTCTTGGAGTGAAATTATTGCTTGGTTGGGAAAAATTAGAGTGCATAATGCGGCAGATCTCAAAATTATTACTTTAAGTTGGGCAGCCTTGGTGTACTACATATGGAAAGAGCGCAATTGCAGAGTTTTTAAACAAGTAAGTAGAAGCAGTGAGATGATTTTTCAGGGCCTCTTCCTACATTGCAGATTGGCCATGTTAGCCAGAGGAATAGCTGCAAATCTGACAAGTAACATGAAGAGCAGATGGGGATTGGAGTAATAATGGACTAAGTGGTCTCGCAAGTTCCCTCGATCTCAAGATGTAGACGATTACTAGGAACCATAAATCTCTGTAATCTAGATTCTATGGATTATACTAGTTTTGTCCTCTAGATTGTATATATTTTCTTCTAATGAAATCTATTAATTTTCAAAAAAAAGAAGAATTGCCTTCTGAAAGTGGACTTGAAAAAAGACTATGATAGTGTGGATTGGAATTTCATTTTAAACAGGTTACATGCTTTGGAATTTCCTGATATATTTATACAATGGATCTCGCAGTACATTTCTACTTCTTCCTTGAAAGTTCTAGTGAATGGACAACCTTATATGTCGTTTAAGAGCTGCAAAGGGATTCGCAAAGGTGATCCAATCTCACCCTATCTCTTTCCTCTAGTAATGGGGGTGTTTAATAGGACTTTTAGTAGAATTATGGAGAGAACTAGACATTTCAGATTTCATTCTAGATGCAAGAAGTTGAGGATTGCTAATCTTTGCTTTGTAGATGATCTAATTCTTTTATCCAAAGCTGATCAAGTTTCTATTCTTGCACTCATGAAAGCCTCAAATATCTTTAAAAGGCTCTCAGGTCTGAAGATTAATTGTTCCAAGAGTAGTTTTTTTCTTATCCAAGCCTGTTATGGCAAAAGAACATGTAGCCAACTAAATTACCAATTTCATATTGCAATCACTTCCCATTTTGTACTTAGGTATTTCTATTTTCACTTCCAACTTATCCACCAGAGATTTCAGCATTCTTATGATAAAATCAACAACAGATTTTCGTCTTAAAGTGCCAAGATTCTTTCTACGGTTGGGAGGCTCAATTAATCAACTTTATCATTAATTCCATCAATTTGTTCTGGGCTGCCCATGTCTCCTTTCCCAGGAAGATCATTAAGATGATCGAGATGGCTTGTAGCGAATTTCTCTAGAGTGGAAATAATTTGGAGTTTAGAAGGGCCAAGATGCAATGGCAAGAATTGTGAATGCCTAAGAACAATGGAGGACTTGGGATAATGTCTCTAAGCCTAATGAACATTTTTATGTTAGCAAAGAGATTATGGAGACTCATGATAGATAAGCAGGCTCTGTGGTGTAAATGGGTGTATGAAGTTCACATAAAAAATAATGGCATCTAGGGTTTTGAAATCAACACATGTAGCTTCTCTAAAAGCAATACTAAAAACCAGAAGCTCATTAAGCAAGGAGTTTATTCACCTGATTGGAGACGGCAATTCATCTAAATTCTGGTATGACAATTGCTTATCATGTGGTCCTCTACAGTGCTTACAGGAGATGGAAATTCTCAAGCCAATCATCAGGTTGGATTCAACTGTTACAGAGGCTTTAGTTGACAAACAACTTTTCAATCTATATTCCAAGCTCTGTCATCACTGAAATTATTGGAACTCACTTAAAATGATGAAGAGGACAATCATTTGGAAACACACCGGGAATGGGATTTTCACAAACAAGTCTTATAGGAAGTTTTTTTGAAGACAATCCAATTACATATCCTAATAGTGTCGTCCTCAAGCATCCTTCATGTTATGGCTATCTATGAAAGACAAATTACAAACTCCAGATAAGCTGAGCTTTTTTAATATCCCAAATGGATACTCCTTGTGCATGAGTGATGAAGAAAACAACAATCACCTATTTTTTCAGTGTCAATTTGTTTCTAATACATGGAAATCGTTGCTACAAAAATGTTACATTTAACAGGCTCCAACTGATTGGAATTCCATCAGAAGGTGGTGTACGACTATTGTTCATCCCAACAACACTATCAAATGGTGTTTTAGCTTGTCTATGGCCTTTCTAGTCAACTATCTGGGAAGAAAGGAATTCTCACATTTTCTAGGATAAAGCTCTATCTTCGCAATAGTTCAACAATAGAACTCTTCAGTAGATTAGAAAATTCATCAGCCTACATGTTGTCAAATGTCAAGATCTAGATTACAGCAACAAAATATGGAATGTATGAGCCAAGTATGGTTATAAGTTATATGAGGTTGCAATAGGGATTGTGTTTCAGATCATATTCCAATTGTAAACTCATGTGGTGCTCTTTGTAGCATGTGTACATTTGCTTATGCCTTTTATGGTTACCTTTTTCTCAAAAAAAATCAAATTAATCAACATTAAAGGTCCAAGTATTATAGAGTTGTTGCAACATAGAATAATAGGCTTTTCACAACTTATCTTATAAAGATGTACTAGTATAACATGATGATATAATGCTTGTGATATATTGTGGATCCCTTTGCTAGCCCTTTTGTTCTGAGCCATGAACTTAAGGTAATATCAAGCACAATGATGCTGATCTTAGATCATCCACAAGAACATATTATGAGTTGTGAACTAGGTTCAAGAGAATAGATTGTACACTTAAGGAAGGTCTTATGCTGATATGTTCTGGTAAAATTTGATTTTGTGAGGTAAGGCATTGTGTTTTAGTTGATTGAGCCAATTGAGCAATTTATTTGGTTATTTATAGATAATTTATAGTTGCATTTTTCTTTAAATGATGTAATGATGTCACTCATTGCTCTTTTGGTTCATTTTTCTTGAGGTTCATCTGCTTCATGTCACTAATAATTTATTATACTTTTTGGATGGACAGTGCAAATACTGATGCATCTCCTTAAATTTTTGCCTATGTTTAACACTCACCAAAAACAACATGCATTTCAATGTTTTGTAGGCCGTTTCTCTTGAAAATCTGAAGATACTAAGAGTCATATATGGCATTTTCCCTACATATCGTGACAGGTAATTGTGTAACATAAATAGAAAATTCATCGTACTCAAATAATGAACTAGTGAATAGCTATCATATGGCCCAAAATGCAAGTAACATAAACAGCTAATTCAATAATTACACTTTGAAGTTTGGTCAACTAAACTAAGTACACTTTGTCAATATTGAAGGCTAGAGAGAAGTGATCCTCCTTCTCTCTAGATTTCCTGGGTTGATCATCCTGCTTTCTACTACTCCATCTTACTCGAGTAAGTAATTTGTTCTCCAAATTTCTCACCCTTCTGCATCTGAAATCCACTTAACCCTGCTTCCATCCTCCTGAACTCCCACTGCCTCCATCTTCTGGTTTTTTCTTGCTTACTCTTTTCCAGCTTACTTGAATAAGTTCTAGCTTTCTAAACTGCTTCTCTGTCTTTTAACCCCACCTTTCCTGCTTCTTGTGCTTCTCTTCCTTCTTCCTCCACCTTTTGATCTTCTCATCCCCTTCTACAAGGTTGTAGCTCCTGACTAGATTACCCCAGACAGCTACACGATAAAAAAAGTCTCTCCACATAATTATTCATCCTTGCCGCCTTTAAATTGCCCTTTTTACCCTTTATAGTAATTGTTTTTCAAACCTCAGAACTTGCTCACCCTATAAATAGAAATGTCCGCCACTCCTTTACACATTGAGATTGTTGCTCCTAATGTAAGCAAAAAGCTCCTTCAGCTACAAAATCAATTGAACCTCAAGAAGCTTACGCAACTAAGGATCAACCTTCCTTACTCACTTGGGTGCAAACATGGTCAAGTGTTGTTGGAGACTACCAAATTAAAGCTATCTTTCCTCCTGATAACAAATCTAACATTGTAAGCCCTCCTTTAGAAGCGTTGAAACTTGGGGCAAGCAGATGGAGGAATTCACTAGTGGGTTACTTTGTGGTTAGAAGACCAGCATTCCCCACTGTGAAAAACTAGGCAGAGGCAAAATGGGGAAGCCATGGTCTCATAAAGATTCTCATAAATCCAAAAGATTTTTTCGTATTTAATTTTTCCTCTGAGATGGCTACAAACAAAATCCTAGAACTGGGACCTTGACATTGCTCAAGGAAGTCACTAATCCTGCAAGTATGGAGGAGCAAGATTAAACAAGTTTTAGTTTGGGCAAACTTCCACAACCTCCCATTAAAATACTGGAGCACAGTAGGGTTTACTTATTTGGCAAGCTCCCATGGAAAACCTTTATGCTTGGATAAGAACATGACAAAAGTAGGAAGGATTGGATATGCAAGTGTGTGTGTTGAAGTGGAAATTGCCAAAGCACTCCCTGACAAACTGAAGCTGCAAAGATTGGATGAATGGGGAAACATATTTGAATCAACAGTAGGTATATCTTATTAGCGGAAGCCTAAAGGAAAGACAGCTGAATGGAGACCAATAGACAAAATTATCAAGGATCCTAAAGTGCACCATCTATCCAGAGGAGGAAATAGAGACCTAGAAGAAGAACCAATAGTTGAAAATGAACTGCATGAGCAAAAGCAACAAAAAGAGACATAAGAATGCAACACAGCTCCTAAGTCATTGAGTCCTAGTCCTAATGTGGAGATACCTAAAGGGCAAGATTTACCTCTAAAAGAGAAACAAGCAGTAGCAAAAATAAAGGAAAAGCCATGTAAGAACCTATGCAAGAAGCAATGGAAACTGCTAATTAGTTTACATCAATAACTAGAAGATCAGGGAGGAAAAAGGCAAAAAGAAGTCAGCCTGCTAACTCAAACCAATTACCATAGTAGCTTGGAATGTGAGGGGCCTAAATAACCCTAGGAAGCAAGTAGCAGTGAAGGATTACTTAAAGTCAACAAAGCCGAGCATATATGGCATTTTGGAGACTAAAATTGAGGAGAGTAAAATGTGCAAGCTAAAGTTCATTCAAAAAGAATGAGAAGTGCATACCAACCACAAGGAGCACTTCAACGGTGGAACAATTGTGATTTCCAATTCTACTCTAATTGAGATTCAATCATGTAGTACCAATTCACAAGCTATCCATCTAAGAGTAATTCTAAATGAGACAAATCAAGAGGTATGTATTAGCTCCATTTATGCTTTCAACACTAGCTTTCAGAAACTTGTGGCAAGAGCTAGTTCAAATTGTCACAAACATAAATGTGCCCTAGTTGTTACTTGGAGATTTCGACAGCTCATTATACCACTCTAAAACTGAAGTTAGTGTGGGAAGCATAAAACCTTGAAGAGACTTTCAAACATGCATCTAGAAGCTAGAAGTTATAGACTTAAGAGGTCAATGACTTTTTTTCACATGGACAAATAATCAGCAATGGAAGTGGCTACTAAAGAGGAAACTAGATAGAGCCCTTATGGACTATGAGTGGCTGACTCAATTTCAAAACTCTGAAGCAAACTTTGGACCCTCCCTAATTTTTGATCACTGTAATATAGAAGACCCTCCCTAATTTTTGATCACTGTAATATAGAGGTCCTGAATCTCACCAAACGTTCAGGAAGGATTTCTCCATTCGGATTCTTCAACTACTTGTCTAAGTGTGAGGGGTACCAAGAGGGAGTGGAGCAAGGATGTCAAGCAAATGTAGATGGGTATGAACAATTCAAATGCTTCAAGAAATTGTGCATCATTAGAAAAGCTCTAAAAGACCTACATATTAAAATATCCTCTAACTAGAACCTGGAGATCAAGGTTGCAAAGAACACTCTGTTAAAGACTAAAAGGGAAGTCTATCAAGATCCACAAAATGGGATGCTAAAGCAAGCACAGGAGGATTACCTTTCAGCACTAACAACTCTATCACTCTATATTGAAGTAGAAATCCAAAATTCAGTGCTACCAGGAAGGGGAAAAGTGCACTAGCTTTTACTTCAAGTAGGAACATAAGCAAGATCAATTGTATAGAGGATGATGAGGGAAAACTAATATGGGGCCATAATGAAGTAAAACACATAGCTAGACAATATTTCATCAAACTGCTTGGATCCAAAAGAGTTACAACCTCACCCAATATTCCACTACAATCATTTATGAAGAAGAGAATCACAACTAAGGAAGCTGAAAACCTATTAAGGGAGTTTTGCCTGAGGGATATAAAGGAAGCTCTTAAGGGATTAAATCCAAATAAAGCCCTAGGTCTTGATTGAATGAATGGACATTTCTTCAAAACTGCTTAGACATGGTTTGGTAACCAAACCTCCACATCTATTCAAGAATTCTTTAGAATGAGCAAAATGCTGAAAGCTTTCAACCATACATTCATATGCCTTGTGCCCAAAAAAACCCCTAGCAAAATGGGGTAGTTTAGATCAATTTCCTGTTGCAGTACCATCTACAAACTCAGCTCCATAATGCTGGTATCAAGGTTAAAACCCATACTTGGCTCCCTAACCTCAACAACACAGGGCGCATTCTTTCAAGGAAGAAATGTGGGTGATAACATCTTGATTGCTCAAGATTTATTCAAAGGTTAAACGAGAAAGGGAAATGAAAAAATGTTTGCAATAAAAGTTGACTCCAAGAAAACTTTTGATTCAGTAGATTGGAACTTCCTGATACTAGCTATGGAAGTTATGGGATTCCCTAGAAAATTCTTACATTAGATTAAAGAGTTTGTAACTACACCTACTTTCAATATTCTTGTGAATGGAGAAGCCACATCACCATTTAAATGGGAAAAGGGACTCAGGCAAGGGGACCCTCTATCCCCTTACCTATTCACAGTATGCGTGGAGGTGCTCATTCAACTTATTGCCCATAACATCAGTATAAATTCAGGGTTCAAGTTTCACAAAAAATGTAGAAACATGAAGTTGTTCAATCTGACTTTTGTTGATGACTTGTTGCTCTTTTGCAATGCTAATATACCTTTAGTAAATTTAATAATCGACTCTATCAAACAATTCACCTGCCTCTCAAGGATTGAAATTAACTTTGGGAAAAGTCTTTTGCTACTTCCCAGGGATGCAAAACCTCTTAAGCAGGAGTTGGAGAATATAACTCATATTAAGTCTACCAATCCGCCTTTCACTTACCTTGGATCGCCATTCACCACCTCCAGACCATCCTATGAGGACTGCAAACCACTAATAGAACAAGTAGAGAGGAACCTTAGGAACTAGTACAATAAGGACTTAAGCTATACTGGTAGAGCTTAGCTAATCAAAGTAGTTCTCTCTAACCTTTACAATTATTGGATTTCTCACTTAATTCTTCCTAAGAAACTGATCAAAGAAATTGAGAAATTGTTAAGGAACTTCTTATGGAATGGGGATTCGTACAAATGGTCTAGAGCTAAGGTCTCTTGGAAGGACCTATGCTGCCCAAAGGAGCAAGGAGGTATGGGGATCAACACCATACAATTCACTAGCAAAGTGCTAATTGCCAAAAGAATTTGGAAGTTGATAGTGGACAAAGAGGACCTTTGGGTGCAATGGACACATACTGAACACTTACAGGGAAAAAGCTTTTGGGAAGTAAAATGTGGCTCCAGCGACTCGAACTTGGCACAATCTGCTCAAGCTAAGAGTTGAAGTAGCATCTCACATAAAAAGTATCATTAGTAATGGAAAAAACACATCAATCTAGTTTGACAGTTGGTCCACTAAGGGTATATTATACATGCATCCTGATTTGTTTCACTTAAGGTACATGATGAGACTTAGGGCTAAAGTGAATGAGCTGATTAAGAACCAACATTGGAAATTTAAGGAAAGAGGGTTTGACAGAATAGCAGAGGCAACACGTGATTGTAGACTTAACTCTGACAGGGAAGACAAAACAATATAGACAACAAACAGCTCAGGACATTTCACCAATAGTTCTGCAAGGGGATTTTTCATGCAATCTAAACCAAAAGTAGACAGGAATAAGTTGATATGGTTCCCTGGAAATTGCCCCAAGTAAGCATACATCACCTGCCAAGCTCTCAGAAGCAGATTGGCAACTATGGATAGAATTAAATGTTCAGCCCTTAGGGACCCTGTTTGTGTTTTGTGCTCACAACAACAAGAAACAAGAGATCACTTGTATTATGATGCCAATTCACATACACCCTATGGAACAAAATCAAAATAGCTTGCAATGCCGAGGAGTTAAGCCACTCTTAGAGCCAATTAACTCAACAACTCTTAAAGTTCAATAGTTAGAAGAGGGATAAAGAACTCCTCAAACTGGCATTCAATGTTGTAGTATACAAAGTATGAATGGAAAGAAATAGCAAGAAATTCAAACAAAAACAAAAGGAAGCTATAAGTTTCACTGAATCCACTCCTGGAAAAATCAGGGAACATTTCTTACTGCTAAGGAGGAAAACTAATACCATAGAAGAGATAAATCAAAGATGGGGCTTATAGCTAAATTTTTTGTAATGTATGCAATGATCTACTACATGGGGAGGATTAGTTAAATCTTAGGTTTGTATTTTTGTATTTCCATTTTGGATTTGATGTCTTGGTTGCTTCTTCTTGTACTTTTAAGGCTATGCCTTCTTTTAGAATACAATTTTTTAATTTCCAAAAAAATAATTACACTTTGAAGTACCCCTTTCTTATAGTTTTCTTTTCCATGTTCACTTTTTAATCAAAGAAACTGGTTTGTTATCGAAAACATCTCATACAATGACAAATTAAAGGTAGCAGAAAGGTCAACCATGAGGCATACTTCCTCTAAACTCTTTCATAACATACTTCAGTACTTTTCAGTGGCTTAAGCAAATACTTCTGTTTAATTTCCTTTCCTTCTTTATTGATGCATCCAAGTCTCATTGTTAGAACAGGTATTATTTTAACATTGAAATCTGATTTGGATAAATTGTTAATTGGCGATGAATCAACTTGTCAGTCCATTGCAAGCAGCTTTTGATCGCATCGTACAGGTGGTATATATTGCACATCTTCATAGTTTTTGTTAGTTATGAGAGCACAAAACTATGATTTGTTTCTCACAAGCATTTCATGCAGTTCGGGGATGCAAGTGGGATACAATCACCAGTTTCATTTGGTGGTTTTGGAAGCTTGACCAGGCACATAAATAGATTGTCAACTGGTACATTCCTTTTGTTTAATATTGTTTTAAATCATATTGTTCTCATGTTTCCTAAAAATATTTTAAAGTTATAAAAAACATTGTAAGAATGGCTAGTGTGAGATGCTCCTCCTTCTCTCTAGTCACCTTTGTCTTTAACCTATTGCACTCAATTTCCTTCCTTGCTCTGATTACCTGAAGTTCCGGTCCCTTTTTTCCCTTTCTTATTTCTCTATGCTCATTCCTTCAACCTTTGCATCGTTGCTTCCATCATTTTTCGAAGTTCTTCCTATACACCCTTAACAACCCCTTTCCCCTCAGTTTTGTCTAGCTACTCATACCCTTCAAGGGCATTTTAGTACTTGCCTTTCTGCTATTAAATTCTTACTTCTTTTATTCCCTCTTTTAGTGACAACTTTTAAATCTTTTCTTTCCTAGAAACCAACTTTTACTAGTCCTATAGAAATGTCAGTCAGTTGATCAAAGATATAAGGACTTAATATTTCCACCCCTCCCCTCTTCCTCCTCCTCACCCAAGAAAGAGCTACATGCCTCAGGCAACAAACCATAGAGAGACCTTGTAACTTGAAACCAACCCTCAACTCCTCCTCTAATGAATTGGAGGAAAATTGTAGGAGAGTCTTTGGATAACTCATTGCTCTTCTACCCTCCCTGTGACACTGAAATTGGTAAGATAGTTGCACCAATTATTGAAGTTCTAAGAGGAGGAGAAAAACCATGGAACACCACAATTATTGGTTTCTTCCTAGATTAAAGGTCAGCTTTTCAAGCTATTAATAATTGTGCTCAAACGACATGGAAAGGTAGAGATCTATAGGAAGTTTTAATTTTAGAAGATAACCAAGTCTTGTTTAAGTTTCAAATCAAAAGTGAAGCAAGAAATATAGTTGAATCTGGGCCTTGGCACATGTTTAACCTGCCTATTTTTTTTCAAGTTTGGAGGCAAAACATCAGTTTAGATAGAATCAAATATGAAAACATTCCATTTTGGGTGAATATTAACAATGTCTTCTTGGAATACTGGACAACCAAGGGGCATAGCTTGCTCATAAGTCACATTGGAGGATCCCTTTGCATGGACGAAACTACAACCAAAAGGAAGCTGTAGGTTCGCTAGAACTTGTATCAGTGTGGGATTAGATCAAGGGCTCCCAAAAACGTTTTCTATAGTGGGACTTAATAAAGAAGGAAAGCTAGTAGAAGATATAGTGAATGTTTCCTATAATTGGAGACTGACTTTAAAGCATCAAGGAAAGAAATGGAAGGCGATTGGAAGGCTTTGTACAAGAGGAGAATATGAGGAACTAATGAATCTTGGAAATAATCAATCTATTTCAGAGAAGGGATTTGTGCAATTAACCAATCCAAATGAAAATCCAACCTCCAACTCAATTCAAGATGGAGAATCAGAATCTACACTAGAAAAATCAAGTAATGAATAAGGAAAAAAAAGTAATATATAAGAGCACTCCTCAGGCACAAATCTCAGAAAAAAGAGCAACAAGAAGTAGAAAAAGAATCACAAAAATATAAAGATCCGAGAAATGCCAAAAGTGGAGCAGGAGTAAGGGGAATTTCAGCGCAATAGAAGGTAGAAGAAATAAGGATAAGTCCTTACAAACTCCCTTACTAATTAATGTCTATTATCGCATGGAATGCCAGGGGTATCAATTGCCCTAATAAACTAGCAGCAGTTAGAGATTTTGTCAATGAAACAAAACTTGTTTTTCTTAGATTATTGCAAACAAAATTGAAGCAAGAAAACATGACGAAGGTTAGTGGCATTTGAACCTCGGAAAATAATGATCAATCTGGTTGATTCAATGATCAGATGATGCATCTGGAAGTGACAACGTTCCAAAGCAATACAAGATGGATGTTACCTTTGTGTATGCCTCAAATTTCAACTTAAAAAGAGGAACTTGTGGGAAAACTGAGAAATATACACTCAACAATACAAGGTCCTTAGACAGTACTTGGAGACTCTAATAGTATTCTTCATAGAAATGAGATAGAGGGCGTGGGTCCAAGATCCTTCAGCCCTGACCTTAGGGATTATGTGCAAAGCATAAAAGTAACTAACTTGAAGATGGAAAGGTGGTTTTACTCCTGGTGTAATAAAAAAAAATTCAACGTGGGTATTAAGGAAAAAACTCAATAAAGCACTAGTTAGTGAGGATTGGATTGAGAAGTACCCTAAAAGCAAGGCTGTCTTTAAAGCCCCCAAAGTATCAAATCATTGTCTGATCATTATATAGGACTTAGAAACTAATAGAATCATAAAAACCCCTTCAGATTCAATAATTTCTTAGTAAAGGAAGATGTGTTTGTTGAGGCTATAACCAAAGGCATGCAACATGAGATCAGAGGGTGTAAAATGCTTATAAGTGTAGGGAAAATTTACTTTATCCAACAAGAAGTGAAGAAAATCAATGCTAAGAGACATTTGCACACCAAGGAGAACATTGAAGCTGCAAAAAGCAAAGTGATCCTAGCTCAAGCATCATTGAACTAGAACCCAACAGATCCTAAACTCAATGAACATGAGAAAATTGCAATGGATTACACTAGAGCAATGGTGATTCATACTTCCACAATGAAGAAAAGTGCCTATATCAATTGGATCTAGGATGGAGACAAGAACACCAAATTTTTTCACAAACTTCGTTAGAGCCAAGAACATTACAAACAAAATATGCTCCCTAACAAAACCTGATGGCATCAAGGTCTCTTACCAATATAAGCTGAAGGAAGAAGGTTTTAGACATTTCAGTGAGTTCCTAAGTAAACAAGCACAAAGCATATCGATGATTCTTCTACTTAGATCCTTCATAAGTAGTCGAATAAATGGGTATATGAAGAACTTCTTATGCAATCTAGTAATACACGGGAAATTGAGAAAGTAATATTTGAATTGAACCCCTATAAGGCTCCAGGCCCAAATGGATACAATGAATATTTCTTCCACAAAGCATGGCCAATGATCAAGTATATAGTTATTAATACAATACTGGAGATGTTTTGGTCAATGGTAGGATGTTAAAGGAACTCAACAAAACACATAGCTACTTGATTCCAAATAAATATAATCTAGACATACTGAATAACTTCAGCCCAATAGTTTGTTGTAACTTTATTTTGAAAGCTATCTCGAAGATATTTGCTTCCAAATTAAAAAAAAAAGCTTTGCATAATCTTATTGGAGACTCGTAAGGTTCATTTCTGGAGGGCAGGATAATAGGAGATAACCTACTATTGGCTTAAGAATTATTCAGAGACTATGTAAGGAAATGATCACCATAGAAATTGTGCCTTGAAAGTTGATTTCAACAAGGCATTTGATACCATCAGTTGGGATTTCATCAGGCAATTGCTTCAAGTATTTGACTTTCTAGACCAATTCAGGAATTGGATCAAGGAGTGCATCTCCACCACTTGATTCAGCATTCTAGTAAAGGAGGATCCTACAAGACTCCTCAAAGGAAGCAAGGGGCTGAGGTAAGGGACCCTCTATCCCCCTACCTCTTCATACTATGCATGGAGGTTTTATCCAAATTGCTAAGTCACAACATTTCCTTAAACCCAATATTCGAATTCGATAACAAATGCATGGAAATTGAACTAACAAACTTGTCTTTTGCAAATTATCTTCTATTTGTTTGTAAGGCTAATGATAGATCAATATACACAATCACCACTAGCTTGTAGATATTCATGGAACTCTCAGGCTTGGATGTGAATCACAACAAAAGCCAATTGATACTATCGTTGAGTGCAAGGAAAGAAGCATAATGGCTTTCAAGAATCTCAGGTTTCCATGTCAAGCAACCTCCATTCACATATCTCGGGTTACCAATTTCAACAAGGAAGTTAATGTGCAAAAATTGCATTCGTTTGGTGGATAAAAACTAGAAAATGCTCAGCTAGTGTAGTAAAAGGGTTTATCAAATGCGGGTGTTACATAATATAGCAGTTGTAAATAGCTGTTACAACCGGTAATAGATTTATAGGGATTATACAGTTAATGTAAATAACATATTCATAGGGATTTTAGCATAATCATAGAAATTACTTTCCTATTCTAGCCTATGTATTCTTGTATAAATACTTGTATCATTCTAATAGAAAATATGAAAATTAAACGCTGGATTGGTTGCTAAAGGATACGCTCAGACATATGGGGTAGATTATTATGAGACTTTTTTTGTAGTTGCAAAACTTTTTTCTATCCGACTGTTTATCTTCTTAGCTACTACTTATAGTTGGGCACTTCACCAACTTGATGTGAAGAATGCATTCTTACATGGGAATTTACGTGAAGAGGTTTACATGGAGCAATCACCTGGATTTGTTGCTCAGGGAGAGCCAGGGAAAGTATGCAAATTAAGGAAGTCTTTGTATGGCTTGAAGCAATCTCCTCGTGCCTGGTTTGGGAGATTCAGTACTGTCATGATTGAGTTTAGCTTACGAAGAAGTGCATATGATCACTCAGTGTTCTTTGCATCATATAATTCTGGGTGCTTTTTATTGGTTGTCTATGTGGATGATATAATGATCATTAGAAGTGATGAAGCTGGGATCACAAGGTTCAAAACATTCCTTGGGACCCGCTTTCAAACAAAGGTTTTAGGACCATTGAAATATTTCTTAGTAATTGACGTTTCTCGTAGTCATAAGGGGATCTATCTATCTCAAAGAAAATATTGCCTTAATTTATTAAATGATGATGGTTTTATTGAGGCAAAGACATGTGATGCGCCTATGATACCAAATGTGAAGTTAAAAGCTAAAGATGAAGACTTGTTTAAGAATCCTCAAAAGTATGGGGAGATTGTGGGAAAATTGAACTATCTTACTATCACTCATCTTGATATTGCCTTTCCAGTAAGTGTTGTAAGTCAGTTCATGTCATCTCCTAGATTCTCACATTGGGATGCTGTTATTCATATCTTGAGATATCTAAAAGGTGAGCCAGGACGTAGCATCTTATATCAAAATCATGGTCATCACACTATAGAAGGTTTTGTAGATGCTAACTATGTGGGAGATCTTTCAGACAAGCGTTCCACCACCGGTTACTATGTTTTTGTTGGAGGTAATCTTGTTTCTTGGAAGAGTAAGAAACAAAGCGTTGTATCCCGATCAAGTGCATGAGTTGAATATAGAGCTATGGCGCAAACTACTTGTGAACTTATATGGCTATGTCATTTCCTTAGTGAGATTGGGTTTGTTCGGTCTAAACCAATGAACTTATGGTGTGAAAATGAAGCAGTTATTTATATTGCAAACAATCCTGTGTTACATGAGAGAACCAAGCATATAGAAGTCGACTGTCATTTTACTTGGGAAAAGCTTCAAGATGTGTCAATCTCAACTCTACATGTCAAAATAGGGAGCTAGTTAGCTGATGTATTTATCAAAGCATTACCTGGGAATCGGGTAAATTGCATTTGTAACAAGCTAGGCATGATCAATATCTATACTCCAGTTTAGGGGGGGAATGTTACAAAATATAGCAGTTGTGTTACAACTAGTAATAGATTCATAGGGATTATATAGTTAATGTAAATAACATATTCATAGGAATTTTAGCATAATCATAGGAATTACTTTCCTATTCTAGCCTATGTATTCTTGTATAAATACCTGAATCATTCTCATATAAAATATGAAGATTATTCTTCTCATCTTCTCTGCTTTCTTAGTGGGAAGATTGATGTTGATAAGAGTTGTGTTAAAGTCTTTTCACATATATTGATCAACTGGCATAGTTCTTTCTAAAGACATAATCAAGACAATAGAAAAAATTATGAGAGCTTTTCTATGGGGAGGAAGAAAGGAAGCAAAAGTGATGGCCAAGGTAAGATGGGAAAAGGTTTTGTAAACCTACAGATGAGGGTGGTCTAGGAATTGCCAAGATAAGTCTTACAAATAAGAGGCTTATTGCTAAAAGGCTATGGAGACTGCTTGAAGGGAAAGCAACTCTCTAGACCCAATAGATCTAAGTACATGTTCTCAAAAACAAATTTATTTAGAAATTGAACTCAGAAACCAAGTGTTCGTGGTTCATGTCACATCTTCTCAAAACAAAGTAGGCCTTGGAAAACTCCATAAAATGCATGATATGCAATGGGAAGAGAGCATCCATGTATTTTGATAGTTGGAGCAAAACAAGCCTCCTGCAACATTCAAATCTTCGTGATCATATGTTGAGTGAAAATCCAAAAAATGCTAAAATGGAGAAATGGATACTAGGGAACAATTGGAGCAACTATCTGCTAGAGTTAATCCATATAATTTTGAACTATAATCCTTAAGAAGGGGTGGAGGATAGGCAACTTAGTTGAGGCACCGCTCATGGAAATTCAAAAATAGCTTCCGTAAGGAGCTCATCAAGGAAAGGGGAGACGAATCAATTAGCACACGATCATCTAGAACAAACCTCTAACCCTTAAGGCATCGTTCCTTTTATGTTTAGCAATGAAGAAGGCCTAACATAACAAAGGACAGGATAAGGTTTCTAAGCATCCAAGACACCTTTGAATTATGCAAAACAAAGAGGGCAATAATATGCAAAGGAAAATTTTTGATCTTCTATCTATGGTAAGATGGCTTCAAGAGAAAAAAAAATAAAGAGCAAAGAAATGGAAATCATTATAGTGTAGTTAGGTTAGGTATGGATGGAAAGGAACTATAGATACTTTTAAAAAGTAAGAAAAACCAAAGAAAACATATATGGGAGATAAGGCAATGGAGCAAAGAACAACTTACCTCAATAGAGGATGTAGCTTCAATCAGCGATCATCTCGACTACTAGGGAAAGGCGAATGCCAATCCGAAACATTTACTTAAGGTGGCACATTGAAATGTAGACTAAAACATCCATTGTGGGTTATGTAAGCAGTTACCAATATGGTTATGCCGAAGTACATTAATATGATTACAACAAAATTTATTATGTAACCTTAAGGTTTTAATACAATTTAATTTTTCAAAAAAATATTTTTCAATTAGTTGGAATTTTATTTCATCTAAGTTTGTTAAAATTGCATTACCTAATACAATTTAATTTTTCAAAAAAATATTGTTCAATTAGTTGGCAATATATTTCATCTAAGTTTGTTAAAATTGCATTACATCTATAATTGTTTGATTGCCAATTAACACGAGGAAAAAAAATTCATCAAGAAAATTCATTGATATGTACATATATGATAGCTGATATCTAACTAAGGTGGAGGTCCACATGTCTGTAAATGTAGGAATATATGAAGCCATCGCTGGAGATTTTCTTGATGCAAACAGCTTGTCCCTGCTAAATCCTTACTTGGTTTGTATTCCTATTTATTGGTTGATTATAGAGTTTATTATATTTTGATTCAAATTTCTATCATTGCAGCCCAACTTAAGTTGTTCATGGCTATTTCAGAGGGCCATGTCAGCCCAGCAAGTATCCGACGTGTCTCCAAAATTTGTTAATGAGCTTCTTCATGTCAATTTCTTATGTATGGAGGTATGCATATGCTTTTGTTTATTAAAATGGACAACCAATTAAAAATGCCAAACTTTTTTAGCTTTTTAGCTTTTAGTTTTTAACCTTTAAAATTTTTTGATTAAGTGTCAAAAATTTTAAAAATCAATCAAATTAATTCATGAATTGAGTTTGGCTAACGAAACACTTGAAAGTTGATATTTAGAGGGGGTTATGTGGCTTTACTTCGTAGTAATTTTCTATTCTTGTTGATGAAGAAGACTACAATGAAAGGAGGAAAGGTATTGATTTCTTAATACATTTGTACAAGATATAGTTACATATGTACTAGTAAATAAACAGTTGGTTAGGGAATGGGTTTCCTATAATCAAACCTTGAAATATTTTAATAGTTACATAGTCTTATCCCTGCAATCTGTGACACTCCCACTTAAATTTTAGCATAGATATTAGTTATGCCAAACTTGTTAAAAATAGAATTAAACCAACTGATCCTTATCCCTATAATCTGTGACACTCCCCTTCAAGTTATAGCATAGATATTAGTCATGCTGAACTTGTTAAAAATATAATTAACGTGCTTTATACGATCATGTTACACTAGATTGTGCATAATGTTGATGGAAAACTTCTTGTCGTAATAAAGTTTCATAGGTCCTTCCCACTTGAGTTTGAGATCATCAAGGATTATTTTGAGCCATAGTAATTCACTTACCCCATGTGCCATAGCTCTAAATTTGGCTTTAGCACTTGATCTTGCAACAATTGATTGCTTCTTATTACTCCACATTACTAGGTTTCCACAAAGAAATGCACAATATCTGATGTTGATCTATGATCTATGATCTACCACAAAACCTGCATAATCAGCATTCGTATACACATCTAGGGGTATCTCTTTTTGAAAAAATGTGACAAAGTTTGGTTCAAGGAGTCTCTTCCATTATTTGACCCTACTCTTTTGATTAAACTTCTGAATTATGTACAATCATTTTATGGAACATTGGAAAAACACTGCTCACTTTTGATTTTTCTTGCATAAGAAATAACCAGGTAGTTCTCGGACAATCATCAATGAATGTTACAAACCATTTAGCACCAAAAATATTAGATATCCTAGATGTTTGTCATATATTAGTATGTGTTGGCAAAATCGAATAGGAAAACCAGAACCAAGTTTTGTTGTTTGATTTTTTGACTGATGCATCTTAAATATAGTCAGTATAGAATCAACATCCTAACTAAAATATAGCTAGTATATAATTAGTATTCTAACTACTTATCTCTACTAATCTACATCACCTTAACTACTTAGGTGTTGATTTATCATATACTGAATCTAGCATAAGATTTTCCTATTTTATTGGGATCATTATCTACTAGATATCAGTTTTCCTAATTTACCAACACTCCCCCTCAAGTTGGTCCAAAAATGTCTATCATGCCCAACTTGCTAATTTGAAGTTCAAATGGTTATCTTAACAACCCTTTAGTAAATATGTCTGCAACTTGTTGTGTGATTGGAATGAATAGAGTATAGATTATTCTTGCTTCAAGCTTTTCCTTAATGAAGTACTTATAAATTTTAACGTGTTTTGTTCTGTTATGAAGTACTGGGTTATGGGCAATACTTATGGCTGCCTAATTGTCACAATACAATCTCATAGGAAAGCTCACTAGACTTTGAAGATCTTCCAAAACTCCTTATAGCCACAGAACTTCACATAGACCTTAAGCTATTAATCTAAATTCTGTTTCAGCATTGCTGCTAGCAACTATACTACGTTTCTTACATCTCCATGTGACTATGTTTCCCCAAAGGAATGTACATTATCCAGACGTCGTTCTTCTATCAGTAGTTCATCCTACCTAGCCTGCATCAATATAGACGTCCTACTTTCATTTTTTTTTTTAAAAATGCCCTTTCTGGGAGTTCCCTTCAAATATCAAAGGATTGATGCCCCTCGTATAGGGAATGCATAAACTGACTAACCATACTTATAGCAAAGGCAATATCAAGTCGTGTACGAGACAAATAGATCAGTCGCCCCACCACTCTCTGGTACCTTCCTGTATCTACTGGGATTCCATCTTAACGTCTCCAAGTTTGACATTAGACTCTACCGGAGCGTCTAAAGGCTTATATCCACTCATTCCATTCTCCTTTAATAGATCTAAAATATACTTACATTGTGAAACCACAATTTCCTTTTTTGATCTTGCTACTTCCATATAAAAAATATCTTAGCTGACTTGAGTCCTTAATTTTGAACTCCTTGGCTAGAATAAGCTTAAGTTCCCTTATTTTTTCTATATCATCTCTAGTTAAAATTAAATCATCCACTTCGATAATCAGAACTGAAATTTTGTCTTTGATGGATCTCTTATCGAACAAAGTATGATCAGATTGCCCATGAAAATAACCTTGACCCTTAACAAACTTTGTGAATCTGTCGAACCAGACTTTGAGAGACTGCTTAAGACCATACAAGGAATTTTTTAATTTGTAGGAAGTGAGGAACCTTAGGAGGAGAGCGGCCATACACTACCTCGAATGGGGTTGTTGCGGTTGCAGAGTGGCAAGAAGTGTTATACCAGAATTCTGCCCAAGAGAGCCAATTAAGCCACTGTTTTGGTTGCTCAGAAACAAAACATCGGAGGTAGGTCTCAAGACACCTATTGACCACCTCGGTTTGTCCATCCGTTTCCGGGTGATAAGAGGTGCTCATCTGAAGGACCGTTCCTTGCAACCTCCAAAGCTCCTTCCACAAATTACTGACAAAGATTGGATCTCGATCACTTACAATCGTCTTTGGAAATCCATGCAATCTTACCACTTCCTTAACAAAACGATCACCTACAGTCTTGGCAGTAAAAGGGTGTTTGAGAGGGATGAAATGTGCATACTTTGATAATATGTCCACTACTACCACGATGACCTCAAACCCTTGGCTTTTTGGCAATCCAGTTACAAAATCTATAGAATGTCTTCCCAAACCGAATTGGGGATAGGGAGAGGTTGTAGTAACCCGGCTGGGGCAAGAGTTTGATACTTGTGTCTTTGGAACACCTCACATTCCTTCACAAATTGCAGAACCTGTTTGCACATTCCAGTCCAAAATAAACAGCCAGCTATCCTTTTATAAGTCTTAGTAAATTCGGAATGACCCCCTGTTGGAGTGGAATGAAATTCTTGCCAGAAAATTGGAATGCAGGAGGAAGATTGAGACAAAACTAACCTGTTCCCTCTGAACAACAGCCCTCCCAATAAGTGAAATTTTGTTTCGGATTGAGGATTATTTTGGAGTTTCTTCAAAATTTTGGTCAACCATGGATCACCCTGATATTCTTCTTTTACCTTAGCAGAATCGACCCAATTAGGTGATGAAAGAAGGTAATTAAATTGTGGATCCACGGGTACGCGTGATAAGGCGTCTACTGCCTTGTTCTCTGGACCCGGCTTGTAGAAAACCTCAAATTGGAAACCCATCAGTTTGGACAGCTAGTGGTGCTAATCTGGGGTGTTTAACCGCTGCTGCAGGAAGTGTTTTAATGTCTTGTGGTCTGTGTATACCTTAAAGGATCTCCCCAAAAGATAATGCCTCCAGTGCTATATGGCTAACACCAAAGCCATAATTTTCTTCTCATAAACAGACTTGGACAAAGCAGTGGAAGATAAAACTATACTGAAATAAGCAATTGGTTTATTTTCCTGCATAAGGACAGCCCCCAATCCAAAACCAAAAGCATCACACTCCACAGTAAATTCCTTAGAGAAATCCCATAAAGTGAGGACCGGGAAAGAGATCAAACAATTCTTCAGCCTATCAAAAGCTACTTGAGCTGCAGGTCCCCAAAAGAAGTTGTCTTTTTTTGTAAGTTCTGTGAGTAGCTGAGCAATTTTCCCATAGTCTTTGATAAATTTTCGGTAGTATCCAGTGAGACTGAGAACTCTCACCCCAGTGACATTCTTAGGTATAGGCCAACCTTTAACACATTAGATCTTAGCAGGATCCATTGCAACACCTTCTGCCAAAATCACATGTCCTAGATATTCAATGGATTGTTGACCGAATAAGCATTTCTTTCTATTTGCAAAGAAATGGTGGTGAATTAACAGCTGTAGAACTTGTTCCAAATGGTTGAGGTGTTGTTGCCAACTACTGCTATAGACCAAAATGTCATCAAAAAACACAAGCATGCTTTTCCTTAGAAATGGTCTAACCATAGAATTCATGGTAGATTGAAAGGTGGATGGGGCATTCATAAGTCCAAAAGGCATAACTAAATATTCGTAATGGCCTGCATGAGTACGAAAGGTTGTTTTATGAATATCATCTGCTTTAATTCGTATTTGGTGAAAACCAGACTTCAAATCAATCTTAGAAAAATACTTGGAACCATGCAATTCATCAATAAGCTCATTAATGGTGGGAATTGGAAACTTGTCAGGGATAGTTACCTTGTTTAAGGCACGGTAATCAACACACATTCTCCAGGAATCATCTTTCTTTTTAACCAATATTACCGGGCTAGAAAAGGGGCTGGTGTTGTGTCTAATCGCGCCTAAATCCAGCAATTCCCTGACTTGCTTTTCAATATCATCCTTATGGTGGTAGGCATACCTATAGGGACGTACACTTACTAAATTGGATCCAGTGTACAGAGTGATGGCATGATCATGATTCCGCGAGGGAGGAAGACCTCTCGGTTCTTGAAACACCAAACTGTTTGCATGTAGGATAGAAGTTAGCTCCTGAACTTGAGCTGGAATAGTGTAGGATTGGCTTCTGGAACAAGCACATTAACCTCACACACTTGTTGCTCATCCTGCACCTCCATCACAATTGAATGGAGTACCCCTTGCAAGGCAGAAATTTGTTGAGGTTGCCCTCTTAATGTGGTTACCTCTTTGCTATGTTCAAAACCCCAACTCACTGTCTTCCGCTTAAAATCCTCCCTTACTTCCCCTGGAGTTTCCAGCCATTCCGCACCCAAAATCAAATCTATTCCACCCAGCTGCAGAATGTATGCATCTATTTGCAACTCCACGTTTCCTACTAACACGACAATTCCCTTACACTGTCCTTGTGAAAAACACTTTGTGCCATTACCGTGTTTCACTCCATACGCTTCGGTTGGAGTCACAGTCAACCCCAAGGTAGCTACTAATTCTTGTGAAAGATAGTTGTGGCTTGCTCCACTGTCGGTGAGAAGCAAGATTAGAACTCCAGCCAGCTTACCTTCGAATTTAAGAGTCTTGGAGTGGATAATCTCCCCGTACTCTGCTACTTGACACACCATCTCCTATGCCTCACCTGTTTCGGTTTCCTCTCTGTCTCCTACAGCCAAGGGAAGTTGCTCTCCCTCTTCTTCCCCTTCCCAAATCAGCAGTCTCAAATGCTTGTCTAACAAACATGAGTGGGGCTATAGTGTTGTTCGCATTTAAAACATAGCCCCTTAGACCTACGGTCCATCAACTCCTGATAAGATAGATTTCATGTCCCCTTTTGTTTTCCCGCCGCATTCCTCTCTACACGGGGTCCACGTTCAGCTCCACCAAGAGGATTTGTGGGTGGTTGAACCAGATTGTATCTCATGCCGCTCCAACTACGACCGCCCTTGGTCGAACTGGAGGACCCGAACTTCTGGGCTTCTATTGTTTTCCATCCCGTTGACTGTTTTGAGGCCACCGAATAAGCTAGTTTTCGCTCCACTGCATGCGCTACGGATATCATCTTATATCGAGAAGAAGGGTCTAGAGTTAGGACTTCCAACCTTATATCTTCTCGTAGCCCACCCAAGAACTTACCCATATACTGATCCTCTGGAAGAGGTGGAACCTGAGCCATCAGCATCTCAAAGGTTTCCACATATTCATCCACTGTGCCTTGCTGTGTCAAAACCTTTAATTGGGAAAACAGATTCCCAATGTAGGATCTCCATACCGATCGAACAGGGCCTGCTTGAAAGTCTCCCAATCCAGCTCTGGATTCGACGCCAAGAGGACCATGAACCAGTGCCATGTCATGCCTTCCATGCTAATCTGAGCCAACGGAACTTGCAGTTCTGGTGGGGTGCCTTGAACGGTGAAATAAACTTCCGCTCGAGATACCCATCCTACCGGGTCATCACCTTGGAATGGAGGGAGCTCTACCCGTTTCGCCCTGAGCTGGTACTCTTCCGATGACAGAGATGTGACCCCGCTTCCTTCTGCGGCGGTCTGGATTGACTTACCACTATCAACGAACTTAGACCCAATCTCTAGTGATCGGGTTTTAGTTTGTCGTTGGAATCCTTCACGCATTTCAGTGTGCATCGCCGCCAATGCCCTGGAGAGGTCGTCAATGCCTTTGTGTAAGGTACCCAATTGGACCGTATGGTCCAACAACTTCGTCTCTACCGTCACCATGCAAGCATCCATTGCTTCCCATTTATGTGATGTCATTCTCGTTTGCATTCATTCGGAGCTCTCAATGAAAGCACCAATGATAAGCAAATGGATGGAAATACTGAATTTTATTGAAGTTCAGTAAGGGAAGACACATAAACAATAAGAGCCGAAGCTCTCCAGCCAAACAATGGCCCCTCAAGCTCAAGAGCTGAGACAGAAGAAAAAGAAAAACCACCCCCACTTTGCTACCTGATTCCCTTACATAATCTCCCCCTTCTCTAGATTTGTTTCTCTCTCCTCTAACAAACTCACTCCTAACCGTTAGCTGACTCATCATTCCCTGAGTCACTAATGTTCTGCTCCTTCTTAGTCTTTCTCCTGGAAAAAGTTAACATGGGTTTGTGGCCCATGTTCTGTTCCTTTCCCCTATTTCTTCTGGAATAGGTCAAAATGGGCTATACAGGATCGTTAAAATGACTTTGAAGTTGTCGAGATCTCCATGAAGTTATTCAAAAGACCCCTCATTGCAATTATTGTGTACTTTACCCGTCTCGTTTCCATGTATGCCATGAGTGGTAACTCCATAAATTCTCTTTGTGTGTTTAGATTTTGCTTATGTGGAATGCAATTATTGGTAGGTTTACTAATTATGTGACATTGTTACTTTTCCTTATGTCATTAAGAGTTGCAGTATGCCTATGAATGGTAGCTTGGAGAGGTTGTTCATGGAATGGTGATAAAGATGGCTTTATTTTTTGATGTGTTTGTGGGTAATGTATTAAGCACAATGTATGGGAAGTATCATTTTGTTGAGGAAGCACCAAAAGTTTTCCTTTATATGCTAGATAGGAACTTGGTTTTATGGAATTCAATGTTTTGGGGATTTGTTGACAGTATTTTTTCATTAGAGAGTTTTAACATATTGACAGAGATGTTGGAGGAAGAGGATGGATTGTTGTCAGATGTCGCTACATTGGTAACTATAGAATTAAAAGTTGGAATAGAAAGGGGGTTTCATTGTTTTGTTGTTGATGAAGAAGAAGCGCATGTAACTTTTCCAAATATCAGTCTTCACATGCTCTGTTGGCCACATCAACAAAATGTCAACAAGATTGTATTTTGAACTGAGTTTTACGACTGTTAAAAGTTTTGACACTTAATTAAAATTTTAAAAAGTTGGATATTGAAGTGAAAAAATCAAAAAGTTTAGACACTTCAATTCATTATTCCTTACTAAAATGCGGACTGTTGAGATGCTATCTATTCGCCTCTTTTTTTGTCCCCCTTTCCATCATTTCCTGATCAACACAGTGTGTAACTTCTTCAGAGGCTGGGGGATCCAGTTTTAAGACCATTTCTTCAGGTTATTTTCAGTTAACCATCAGTTGACCACTAAATAAAACTGCTATAATATATTGTATTAGAATTTCATCATTGTTTATATCTGATGACAGGATGTCATACAGTTTGGGACTCTTGCTAAGACATTAGGCCTTGTCATGTTAACGAAACCTCAAATCCTTCCTTCAATATTTAAGAAGGTACGAAATCATGTTTATCTTTCTTCTATTTCATCTGACCTCTCTTTAAAGAACTGATGCTCACCTCAGATGAGAGATTGAAATATGTTATTCTGGGTTTTATTCCTCAATTCTATTACGCTTCATTCTGTTTTAAAATTCTTGCCATAACCTTCCCTTAATTTTATGCTTAAAATATGTAAGTAGCTATTCGGACTGCATCTTATAGACTCTGTAAATAAAAGGTGGCCAAAGTTATCAATTTGGATCGTTATAAAAAATCTGGCATGTGCATCAGAAGCCAGATGTATCGATCACCAGTTTCAATTTAAGAATTTGGCATAATTTGCAGTTTTATGGTTTGAGTGTGCAGCAGACAATTGTAGAATTACTAGGGAATGAGTTAATAAGTTTGTTAATCGTTCAGGTTGGTATACCTGTGCTTCTTGACTGGTCTGTGCACTTTGTTATGCTGGGTTATTACACCCTTCTCTCCACTTTCGCTGATCCAGTGATAAGGTAGAATAACAGAGCTCATTTCTCATCTTTCAGGTTTAAATTATGTTAACTAATTCCTCATCATGCACTACTCCTACATTGAATAAGCTGAGAGCATGCCTGTTATGTTGAAGAAAAGACTTACCAGGTTTACTAACATTTCGTTCTATTCTCTGCAAGACCATTATTAAATTCATTTCCATCCAAGTTGAAGTACGAGTGGAAGCGGCGCCTTGAGGCTTGGAAGTATGGCTCCGGTTTAGACTTCAAGCTATAGCTCTCATCCATTCAAACATCACCGGCAGGTCAATGGCCGTAATGAATTTTGAGGATCTCTATGTGTTATTACAAACTACGAACCTTAACTGACACACTCATCTTGAATATTTGGTTCGCCTTATTTTAACATTGGATGAAGAATTAGTTGTTCTAACAATTTAGTAGATTTTATCCCTGAATCTTGATCCATGAATTTAAAAACTTATCTCTGAAATTTATCCCGTATTCCTTATTTTATCGTCAACTTCCATCAAATCCAAATCGATATCAGGTAATTCTAATGAAACGAAGAATTGAATCTAGTTAAACATAAGTTGATACATGCAATACAATGTATTCCAGGGTCTCAATCGATTGAGAATCATAATTTAGGTAGAAAAACAAGAAGAGAAGTTAGAGAGGAGACCGTTAATTGCCTGGTTAAAACTGTTATTAGCAACCTTCAAGAATTCTTTTATAGTTACTAACCCAAAGTTGCGAATATCGTACCGGACTCGGTATCGAATTAAGTTCTGGTACGGTACTGTACCGGTATCGGTCAATATCGGGTACCGTTTCGGGTAATTTTTTATATTTATAAAATAGTTCCTGAAATTTTTAAAATTTGCAAAATATTCCACTGATATATTGTACAGTTATATATTGTATACTTTACAGGTTTACATCAACCCTCTTTCCAAAAATCATAATAATAAATAATAATCACAATTAATAATTTACTATGAAATGACAATAATTTTTAAATATTTCACATATAAATAATAACTACAATTAATATGGAAAAAGACAATCATTATAATACAAATATAAAAATAAGAATAATACAAAGTATTTAAAATATTACAATAATATAATTT
>JAOTAY010000004.1:16880669-16890939 GCA_025629805.1 Erythroxylum baracoense
GATTTGAGATTCTGAAATGCATGTGTAAAATGTTTTTTGTTTGTTTGTACTGTCTTGTGTGGCATCCACATATCCTCGAGGGAGTATTATGTGGGTGTTACAGTATGACCATGTATTCCTTCTATACGTCGAATCTTCATTTTATGTCATGTTTTCTTCCGAATTCTTCTCCTTTAAGTCCGTGAAGGAAATTATTCTTTATAAACACACTTAGAATGAATTAAGTACCAAATATATGATAATAGTATAAAATATTAAGCAAAAATGCATCAAATATGAGTTATAAATATGATCAATTATGTATCTATCAAACATCCCCACACTTAAAGTTTTGTTTATCCTCGAGCAAACCATAATAAAAAAATATCAATCTTACACATCCGTCCTTATCAATTTCGATCTATATAGTCATATTATATATCATCATATCCTATTGAATCAAATTAACATACAAATGGAACCAAATTATCCTAAAATTAACTTTTCTAAGAAATATTATATTAATAGTAATTACATTATAATCTTATTGAAATCGAAAGCAATAATCTTTACAACTTCACTAAGATGTCACTCAATGCACTTAAGTATTTGGGGTGAAAAATATCAAGACTCTTTATTAATGCATGGTGGAATTATTATATAGGCTTACAATAAAATTACATTTCCACCACTTATGTATAAATTATAAAAAAATCTAAAGATCTTTATACAGGTTGTAATGAGACTTAGGTACGGTATAATTGAGATAATAAAAAGTTACTACATAATATATTTCAATACTTGTTTACACATAGGTTCTTTCATCGCAACTCTATTGGTATTATAAACTTATTCACAATTTTACTTTTTTTTTATCATCAAACCAAACATTTACCGCCATAATTCAAGAAATATTAGACCTTCCAAGAATTTCAAGTTTTAACAAGTAAATAATATAAATAACCTTTAAGATTCAAAACAATAAACAAGTTTTAAAAAGAAAAAGAGCATAACGATTATTACGTCGATTTAATCAATGAAAAATGTTAATCTCAATTTGATTATTCTTAAAATTAAATTTAAGGATGTAAAAATTTTCAAAGAAATAAACTTAAACAAGTTGTTGAATCTAAGTAACTTTATCATATTAAAATAAGCTTAAACAAGTCGTCAAATCGAAGTAACTTTATCATATCATCGTATCTAGTTTAACAAATATAATTCCAATATGTATGATAAAAACAAGTTCTAAAATTATTTAAATAAGATAGTGTCATGTTTAGAGATGTCAAAATTTGCCTGACCGGACTTGATTTTGGCTCGGGTTGATAGAGTCATGGGCGGGTTATGGGTCAATATAGTCAACCTGACCGGGTCATGGGCCTGCCCAGCCCGTGATTGAGCCGTTATTTCAAAAACAATGTCGTTTTGTTAAAATAACGTTGTTTTTGAAAATTTTCTAAACAAAATATGACTTGTTATTCAGTGATCAGGCCTAATCACGGCCGACCTATCCCCGCTCATTGAGTTATAGGCTATTATGACTCAGCAGCTGACCCGACTTATTAACATCTCTAATCTTGACATCTTTACTCTTGTTCTACGTGAACTCTGGAAAAGGGACACAAGGAACAGGCCCATGCGCCGAGCCCAGGGCCAGATAAGATAAATTGTAAAACAAGCCAACTTGCGTTTTTCCTTCCATCTTTAAGTACGACGAGTCTACATTCTCACACAGTCGAGCAAAGAAATCCAAGTCCGATTCAACAAAGACACCCTATCTGATCGTAATCGCGTAAAAATGGACTTTGAACTTCGTAGGGCCAGTGAAAAACTTAAGAAGGAACAGCGGGAGAGGAAAGAGAAAGCAAGATTAAGGCAAGAGAAGGAGCGCAAGGCTAAAGAAGAGGCTTGTAAACAGAGAGAGGCCGTTGAAGCCGTTTTGAGATCTCGAAGGCTCGATGCCATTGATTGCCAGCTCAAGGTCTAATCTTCTTATTTTTCATTCGGTTGCGGAGTCTGAATTTGCTTGATTTTGCTGATTCATATTGTTATGATTGGGGCATCGATCATTATGGGCCAATATTTTTATTTATCATCGTCAAAACTCGGTGAAAATTCACTGACTCTTTTTTGTGTTACTATTTACTTTATTTTAGTGATTGTAAAAGGGATTGCACTTATAAACTTATACATACATGTAGATTGAGTCTTTTGTTTCCCAAACGGTATCTTTGTATACTTGTAGATTGAGTGTGCATTTTAGTTATGTTGATGTTTCAAGGTATTAAGCTAGTTAATCCTTTCGACATTTGTGCTTGTTTGTGATTATTTGAACTTTGTAAGAGACGGTGAATATCCACATCGATTGAGTTTAATGCGATGCATCGTTGATTTTGTCCCTTGTAATCATGGTAGTTGTACTTTAGTGTTGCAAATTTTTTCCTTCCAAGGGCTGTGTGAAATCTTTGCCTCATATGTAGTAGTCAAACAAATTTTTGGCAGGTTAAGAAGTTTGAACTGTTAATGTTTCTAAAAGAAGGCCTTATTTACCTCCAAGAAAGGATCTTTTAATGCATGCGGGTATAATTTCTTTAATATCTAAAAGGTTTTATTAACTTGAACTTTTCGGTGTGTTTAATGGCATTAGAGAGTCAAATGGCATCACCAACCATTCATAAAGTCCTTTCGTCTTGAAAGTTGTTTTCCATTCATCTCCAGGTCCGATTCTAATTTGATGGTGCCCACTTTGTAAATCTTCTTATTTGATGGTACCTACATCGTAAATCTATCTTGGTATAGATAGTAGCTTCAGTCAACATATCTAACATGTTGTCAAGGCGAGGTATCGGAAACCTATACTTGATTGTGATCTTATTTATTGCCCAACAATCAATGCACATTCGCCAACTTACATCTTTTTTAGGAGTCAAAAGTGTTGGAACTCCACATGGACTAAGACTTTCTTAGATCAATCCTTTTTTCAACAACTATTCTACTTGTCTCTTCAACTCTTTATTCTTAATAGGAACCAAGCGATAGGTTGGAAGATTTGGCATAGTAGATCCAGGTACTGTGTCAATAGCATGTTGAATATCTCATAAATGAGGCTATTCACTTAGTAAATCATCGGGTTTAAGGTCTGAAAAATCAGCCAGCAGTTCACCCATTCTTTTGGTAAGGCAAGGGGTGTTTCCGGTGCTATTTCTATTACTTTCCTCATTACAATTGCAAACACAATTTCCTTCTCCTTGCTAACAACTTCAAATTCTCTCCCCTTGAGGATATCAAGAG
This sequence comes from Erythroxylum baracoense, assembly GCA_025629805.1. Classification (NCBI taxonomy): domain Eukaryota; kingdom Viridiplantae; phylum Streptophyta; class Magnoliopsida; order Malpighiales; family Erythroxylaceae; genus Erythroxylum; species Erythroxylum baracoense. The sequence goes on from JAOTAY010000004.1 coordinate 16,883,943, forward strand.
GCTTTTTCTTAACATTTATGGCTGCCTTGTTACTTCTCTTTGCTTTTTTAGCTTGTCTACCTTCATATGCTTTAAAATTATTTTCTTTCCATGAAATATAGACTGATACGTGTTAGTTTTTCCGAAGTGTTGCACATCTCGATCACAAAGCAACAGTCACCCAATTAAAATGTGCGATAATTCATAAGAATGACATCACACCAAATAGAGTCCTCATATATTTGTAATTTAAAAGACATGAAGCACCTTCAAGCAATTGGTATAGTGCTATTATCCACCCAAGCTACTTTGTAGAGATTTAGATGTTTCTTTGTTAGTAAATTTAATCGCTTTACCATGTTTTCCGATACCACATTCATAGCACTTCCTTTATCGATTATAAGCTTGCATGCTTTTTCTCCGCATCTAACTTCAGTAAGGAAAATAGTAGTACGAAACCATTCTTCTTATTTTTCCGCTATAAGGGTTGTAAGTATGCTTCTCACTATATTAAGATTTGTAGTACTAGTTAGTTCATCAGTAGAGTCTCCTTTCAACTCCTCCCCAATCTTGGTCACAAACATACTCATCAAAATTTTCCTCTTCTTCTCCCATCATGTGAAAACCTTTATTAGGACATTCATAAGCAAAGTGACCACTGCCATTGCATCAGAAGCACTTTTTGGTACTGCTGCCTCCTTTCGTTCTAGTCTCAGCTATGGCTTTGCCTTTAAGTTCAGCTACTTAAGAAGTTTTATAGTTATTTTGTAGTGCAGATTTTAATGCATTAGGTGCTGGTATAAAGTTTTGCACCGTTATAGTTCTCTTCATGTTGAACTCCTCGGCTTTACTTCGAAACTTCTTATTACTTATTGTCCTAAGTATTATTCTACTTTTAAAGTCAAGTGATATGCATCTTCAAGGTTATAAATCCTTTGCATTATCAGCTCCTTGCGAGTTTTTGCCCTTAAGCCATTTTTATAGTGGGATATAAGTTGTCATTCTGACTCCATCCCTTCATATTGGATAGAAAGTTCATCAAATATTTTTGTGTACTCAATTACGGACATATTCTCTTGTCTAAGGGTTGTGAGTTGATCTTGGAGATTTTCTTGATAGTGAAATGATAAGTATTTTTTCGATAACTTCAACTTCATCTCTTCCCATTCAATAATTTGTGGCTGACCTATTTTTCGAAGTCTATCCTCTACCGATCTCTAATAGATTTTAGAAGTGTTTCCAACTAGTTTCATCTTTGCGAATTGAACTTTTCGATCTTCCAACATTTGGTACTAGTCTAAAAATCTTCCATTATTATTGTCCAGTCTAAGAACTGGTGTGGATCAATCTTTCCAGCAATATTATGAGCTTCAACACGAGCTTTCTTAGTATTGTCATTGAGTTTGTTGTGTGTTTCAACTCTATTGTAGCCTCTAAAGGCGCACATGCACTCTCCTCGTGATGCCGGTTGGGTTGTCTTGGATCTTTCAGTAAACGTTGATTTCTTAACCCATTCACTGTTGATTAGATTCAGCCTCATCATCTTGGATTTCACTGTCCCTTTCCATTAAGTATTGTTTGTTGTATAATATTGTTTTTGGTTCTTGGGCACCTTGTGATCGAGGGTTATTAAGGTCCAATCTTTCTATAACTCTTAGAAGTATTTTATCTCACTCCTAATTGCTGAAAATTCCTCTATATGCCCTTCCGCTACATGTTATCATTGTGAACTAAATCTCTGATACCAAACTGATGTAAGACAAATAGAAAAAGTATTAACTAGTACCTAAAAATCACAAAATGAGGAAATTAGGCTATTAGAATATCAAGTTTAAGGTCTAGATTTTGGCTAAGAATGTTGAAATTTTAGATTTTTTATAGCTAAAATTTTAAGGTTTGATTGTTGGGAATTTAGGCTTAGGCATAGGATTTGACATAGCTGGAATTCAGGTTTAATATGGCTAGAATTTAGGGTTATGGTTGTTGGAATTTAGTGAAGAACACAAACAAGGGAGGGTAGGAAGCTAGGAATTACTCGTAGGTCTAAGAATTACTCTTAGAAAAAAGCATCATACATTTTAGTTGAAAAATTTGGGTTGTAGAAAAATTTTAGATTACTTGTTATTGAAGGGCTAAATACACAAGTATTTATAGAGAAATTTTAGAACCTTTAGGAAAAGATTCCTAACAAATTTAAATCCTATTTTATAAAAATTTTATAAGTCATAAACAACTAAAATAACATATTTAAAATAGAATAATATATTTAACTTACTACTACTTCCTATCTAATAAAGATTTTTAACAATGTAAATTTCAGCCCTTATCTTTGATGTTAACTCTCAATCCTCATCCCACCAAATTAAGGCTTGTGGTTGACTAATTTTTTCTCTTTTATTTTTCTGTATGTTTTAAGCTCTTTGTATTAGATGTGAAGGAAAATGAAACACAAAGAACAATACTAAAAAAATCACATTGACAATTGTAGCTATTGTTTCTTTCTAGGTAAGTCAAGTGTTGATTGCACAAAGATTGGAATTATTTGTAGTGAACATTATTTATTCTAATAAAGCGAATGGTTGATTTAAAGGCAATAAATAAACCAAATTTAAATAACCAATTTAAAGTAATTGACAAGATTAAACAACTAATGAATAAACTAGATCTAGGTAAAAATTTCCCTAGAACATTTCGTATGCTTTGAATCTTTTTTGACTTAATGATTAATCCTATCTCCTTAAACTACTAGAAATTCCTATGTTACAACTATATTCTCTCTCATGTTACACAATTGCTATCCTTAAATTGATTTGACCAAGATCTCTTTTTAATCAAAATAACCAAAGAACTAACTCGATTTTTGAATTTTCATGATATGTTTCACCCTAACCTAGGAAGATTGTGTAATTCTATCTCTAGCAACTTATTCAATTTTAATAATTCATGATGTGATTTATTCATATATATCATTTCTCAATATCAATGTATGAATTTGAATATTAAATCTTCAACTCCCATTCTTCCAATTTAACACAATATAAAAATATGAACAATTGTCAAGAAATCTAGAATATGTCATTAAATCAAGAAATCAATTCAAAACATAAAGTCTTAAAGTTCATCTCCTCTAGATCTATATCACATTTAGTTCATGATTAAGCAAGAAAAAATCCACAATAAGTGATAAAGAACAAAAGACTAAAGAAAACATCATCATAATTCTTGAATCTTTGAAGTTTTTGATGAATCTTGATAGATATCTTGTTTTTTCTCCTGAGGTTGCTCTTCTCTTAATTCCTACTGATCAATTAATTTTTCAATAAAATTTGATCTCTGTCTACCTTCATTTGCCTCTTTTAAGGATGCAAAGCCCAAATTTTGACCTATAATGTCCCAAACATTGGATGTTGTTGGGTTCTCATGTTGCTTAAATCGCCTCTCTAGAACTTTTATGTAACAAATCACTGTTAACATAGGTTAGGAAATAGGTCTGTGTTAGCATCGTGTTGGAGAACATGGGTTGAGCACAATAGGATGCAATAGATGCTTGGAGAAATAGAATGATTCCTATGTTGAACGTGGCTTGAACACGCGTTGTTGCCGTGTTAGTCAAGTAAAAATCTCGTTAGAAACATAATAAGATGTATTGGAGCACAGGAAGCAACATGTTAATTGTGTTGGTATTGTGTTATGAGTCCTCTTAGTCTACCAAAATAACTCCAAATTGACTCAAATTTACCATATTTATAAGGGCACACATTTACTTGATCAACTCCTTTTTAAGTTGAATTTTTAATGGTCCTGGGATTTGTGAGGTGGTCATTCCTTAGGTTTTGCAAAGATGGATACGTGCTTAGCCACAAATACTTATTGTTGTTGCTTCTCCAAATTAGTGCGATTAATAGATATGATAGGACCAATGTGGTCGAGGGTAATTCAGGAAGGGGGAGAATAACAGAGACGTAAATAAGCCTAGGATATGGAGAGTTACTCAAGGAGAAAGAAAGAGGGGGTAGAGAGGAGTGAGTTAGTTAGTGGCTGAGTTGGCACAAGGGTTGGGTTGTAACAGAATGGCCTCAGTAGGTGATTTTGAGGCAAAGAGGGGGAGGGGAGAGGGCATTGGAAAAGTAAGAAGAGAGATATTGTAAAGAGAAAGAATTTCCTTCTTTCTGAGGAGCATTTCGGCTTTGGAAGGGGTATCCTGTGGAATAACCCTTATAATAGCAGTAGAGTGCCTTTTATCTGTTCAATAACATACACTTTCTCTAGTTTAAGCTAGAGTTTTATCATTGGTCTGAACTGTTGGATATAGGAAAGGAGAATCAGCTTTCTTTTGGGGAACTAGGAATTTAGAAAGATCAACGTCGATGCCACCAAAGATGTCCTATAGAGTAGATTTGCTGGAATCTCATATGGCTAATCTGGAGGCGGGATTCGAGGATATTCAATCGTCTATGAAGATGGCAATGGGGGAAATGCAGCGAGCTTTGCTGTTGGAAATGAGCAAGGTGATGGGTAAGAGATCAGAAGAAGGATAGGGGAGTGATACCTCAGGAAGGGGGCAAACTATGGCTGGTGAAAGGAATAATCAACATCCTCAACAACCCATTCTGATGGAGCATTCCTCTGATAATATGGAGGAATATAGGATGCCGATACGTAAGGTTGAACTGCTCATGTTTGATGGGTCTGACCCTATGGGTGGATTACTAGAGCGGAAGTATATTTTGAGGTTCATAATACCTCAGGAAATGTGAAAATCAAACTGGCTCTCTTAAGTATGGAAGGATCAACCATTCATTGGTTTAATCTTCTGAGAGAGATGGAGGTAGAATTGAATTGGGAAAAATTTAAGAGAGCTTTAATAGATCGATATGGAGGGAGGCGGTTTGAGAATCTATTCGAAGAACTTTCGGATTTACGGCAAATTAATACAGTTGAAGGATACATCGAGGCCTTCGAATTCATATCGTCGCAGGTGGTTGTTTACTGGAAGAACAATTTATGGGATATTTCATGAGTGGATTGCGATCGGATATCCGAAGGAGGGTGCGTAAGTTCGGTCTACTGAACAGGTACCAAATGATGAAAATCGCAAGGGCTGTGGAAGAAGAGGTGAACGGAGAGCAAGGAGGTATCGAGAACTTGGGTTCTTGATATCGTGCATGGATTCAAAACCGAGAGAGTAATTTTAAGGGCAACTTTCGGGTCAACCCGAACCCTTGCACAAGCCCAGTGGGTTGAGTGAGATTTTCTGGTGGATTTGGAGCGGGTAAACCCTGAGAAACATCCGGGTACCAACCCGACTCCCATGCACAGAGTAGAGTTGTAGCACCTTCCATGGTAGCACCGATAAGGAGGCCTGAGGGAGAAAGGAGCGTGTTGACAGAGAGAAACAGGGGGTTGCGTCACATTTCCTACCAAGAACTCATGGATAGAAAGGCCAAAGGCCTTTATTTCCAATGTGGGGAGAGATTCCATCCAATACATCAATGTTTGGAGAGACAGCTAAGGTTACTGGTTTTGGATGACAATGAAACATTGAATGAAGATGGGGAAATAATAGCTATGGAGGCAGATATTGACGAGGAAGGCGATGTAGCTTTAGAATGTAGAACCATGGGAGTGTTTGGGGTTAATGAAGCAATGCTATCTGTAACTAAAAACATGAGACAAGAAGGGAAATTACACGGGGTTCCCATTGTGATTTTGGTGGATAGTGGGGCAAGCCACAATTTTATTCCTTCTGAATTAGCTAGTGGCCTTAGGTTAACGATAGAGTTGAATAAGGCGTTGGGAATCAGATTGGGTGATGGCCATAAGGTAATTACTAAAGAAAGGTGTATAGGGGTTCCTATTTTGTTGGGTGAGCTGGACTGGAAGATCAATGCTTATGTACTAGATTTAGGAGGAATGGATGTGATTTTAGGGGTTGTTTGGTTACAAACATTGGGAAAGGTCATTGTAGATTGGAAGGAGATGACCATGCAATTCCAACATGAAGGACAAAAGGTGGAGTTGTGTGGCAATGTAGAAACAAAGGCAATACAAAGAAGAGGAAGTGTGTACCTTGAGGATTCAGTATCCTTACACAGTCTTTTAGCAACCTGAAGTGGTAATTTCCAATCAGTTGAAGGAATGACTATAACAGGGGAACAACAGACTCAGCTTAACAGAAAAGAAGAGCACGAGCTGAACTTGGTGTTGAACCAATTTCTGGAGATGTTCCAAGAGGTTCAAGGGTTACCTCCCTAAAGAAACCACTCTCATTCAATTGTTCTACAAGGACAAGGTCCAATTAGTGTGAGATTGTATAGATACCGACAGCATCATAAAGATGAGATTGAAAAACAGGTTCAACAAATGTTGCGATTAGGTATCATATGTCCTAGTTCCAGTGCTTACAGTCTTGTAATTTTAATCAAGAAGAAAGATACTTCATGGCGAATGTGTGTAGATTATAGAGCCCTAAATAGGGCCACAGTACCAAACAAGTATCCTTTTCCGATGGTGGATGAACTCCATGGTGCTTGTTTCTTCTCTAAATTAGATCTCAAATCTGGGCATCACCAAATTAGGGTCAAGAATGAGGACATCCACAAAACAACTTTTCGAACACATGATGGCCACTATGAGTTCCTAGTAATGCCGTTTGGATTGACCAATGCCCCAGCTACGTTTCAGCTTGCAATGAATGACAATTTCAGAGCCTTCCTTAGAAGGTTTGTTCTGGTTTTTTTTTATGACATTCTGGTATATAGTGTTGATTGGAATACTCATCTTTTTCCCTTAGCAAGTGTCTTGGAGGTCTTAAAAAGGAATCAGTTTGTGGTTAACAAACATAAGTGCAGTTGTGGAAGGCGAACAGTGGAATATTTGGGTCATGTTATTTTCGGAAAAGGGGTAGCTGTTGATCCAGCAAAGGTTTCAAGTGTTGTGAACTGGCCTATTCCTCGAAATGTTAAGGGGGTGAGGGGATTTCTTGGGTTGACTGGATATTATCGAAAGTTCATTATGA
>JAOTAY010000004.1:16947943-16960552 GCA_025629805.1 Erythroxylum baracoense
GATGATGATTTTAATGCTCTATTGAATCGTTTTTCATGAAAACCCATTGCTAAAATCGAATGCAATATGTAATCGTTGTATTTCTGATTCATGTGTAGCGACTAATGGTTCCGAATAATTAGAGATAAGCTAACATAGGTTAAATAATCTGAGCTTGTATGATTATTACCTAGATTGGCCTATTTTTCTAATTCATAATACGGTTGTCAGGATAAACTTAGAAAGCTTGTTCTAGGTTTCCCGATAGCTAGGGTTAATTAACGAACGCTTCATGATTAACTAACATCTAAGGAAAAATCAGGATTAATAAAGCTTGTTGTTAATCTACGACCGATAATTGCTAAGAGAGATAAAAGAACAACAAATTAGTGAATTGTGCTTAATTAGGGTGTAGGCCAACATTGAACTAAAGAACTGGATCCCTACCGAATTCCCCACTTTTATCATTTTTCGTATATTTTCATTAATTTGTTTTCATTAGCTTTATTTTATTTTATTTTCTTATTAAATTAACCCCCCCTCCCATTACCTAAACATCGATTAATTTCATTTCATAGGCTAATCACACTCCCTGTGGGATCGACCTAGACGCACCACTGCTACAGTAGTAGTCTAGTTATTTTATTTTAACTAACGTTACAACGTGCCGGTCAATAACCTTATTTTAATGGAGCATATAACGTATCTGGAAGATAATGATCTTATGATTAGGAAGAAGAAATTTGAGTAGATTGAAAGAAAAAAGGAGAGTATAATTAAGCCTTTGAAGGAGGAATTGCGTAACGAAGTGTTTGAGTAAAGAACACGACTAAAAGACTTATAAAAAAGCTCTTATTAAGAGGTAACCAAATGATTTAGGGGCTTTTATTTTAGTTTTGTAGCTTTAGGAATATTCAACATTAATTTTTTAGTATGTATTTGCATGATTTAACTTTTGTTGCAAATGTTTTAAGATAAGAACATCTTAATGGTCATGAACTTAATGGTGTTTTGATTGTCTTTCACTGTTGGATCGTGATACCCACTGCCAATTCATACTTCTCATGTTATAAGTACTTAACCTTTTATTGTTCATGGCTCCTAATTTCTTTATTTTTCCTTTCCTTTATTAATTTTTGTTGTTATTTTATGTTGAATAGTCTTGAAAAGGACACTTAATTTGAATGACGAGTCAAATGTTTTAAGTTCGGATTTAAGAGTGAATGATTGGTTTATTTTGATCATGAATTGGTAAAATGAAATGCATAAATAAATTATATTTTATTAATTTAGATGTAAGTAAAGGGTGAAAATTATGAGTGCTAGTAGTTAATCAAAATTGTTACCTGGTTTAGTAACCAGAGGTAATAAAAAAGTAGGTATGGTGGAGGAGCAACATAGGGAGGGTCTTTCCTTTATCTTTTTTTCTGGTTTTCTTAGTCCTCTACAAGGTGGGTTTCAACTTGTTTTTCTACTGATTCTTTGAACTCTTTCCCACGTTTAAGTGTGATCGCCTTGATTCACTCCCTTTGATTTCATCCAATATTACTTAGGAGAGTCCCACACTTCTTGTAGATAGTACATTCGCAAACTGGCCCACTTGAACTTTCATTTTATTAAAAGAAGAGACATGGTTCTTCACTACTTGCTCGAACTTCTCTCCTAAACTCGTAAATTTAAAAGTCATAAATTTGTCCATCTTGGAATCTATTATATTGGACTTATCATGTTGAAATTCCGATGGGCCTTGATCCTCAACTGAATTCCTGCATTGTTGGATCAAGAAAATTTTAGATAGTTCCTCCACTTAATATTATATGTGTTAGAATAAGGATTGTTCCCTTGTGACCAAACTGTGCATCCATGTAATTGAGTTGTTCCATATTGTTGTTTTGCATTAAGAAGCAATTAGTCGTAACATAATTATCTTGCCTACATAACTCGCATCTGTGTTAAATTGCTTTAATTAGAGTTGAAGAGGAGACTTTTAGGCTATTTAGATGCTTTGTTAAATTAATGATTTTAGCTTATAGTGATGTCACTGAATTAATAACTATCACTATCTTTTGATCCCATGTTTCGTATAGCAACTACCCCTCGTTTTGTTGAAAATTCGTGATTTCTTTGATAAGTCATTATCTTCATAAGAGGCAAGTATTGGTCTAGAAAAACTTGTACCAAATGCTCATATGTCATGATGTTGGCTGGGTTGAGTGAATGGTACCACGCTTTGGCTTTATCTCTATCTCTAAGTGTAAAGGGAAAGAACCTCATTTTAATAGTATCTTCTGATATATTAGAATGTGTTAAATATTTCTATGGAGTTCACTAGATGAGCATTGAGATCTTTATTAGCCAACCCATAGAACTACATGTTAGTTTGCAACATATTTAGCAATAATGGTTTGATCTTGAAAGAAGTTGCTTGCATCGGTGGTTGAGTGATTCTTTGTTGTATGACATTGAACCCTGACCTCATGAAGGCCATAAGGGTTCTTTGTAGGTCTCCGTGATTGAATTCTTCTGCCATCATTCTTTCTATCTCTTATTGGCATTTCGTTGTTCGAATTTCTCTTTCTTGCCTTGAGATGTCAAAAGTTGGAGCTTCTTCAACCTTGCTCGAACTTTAAGTAATTTTTACGTTCATGCAATTGCAAGCACATAAAAATGATGAAAATTCCTTAAATCAAAAGAGTTCAAATCGTCCTAATGTTAAAATCCCTAACAACAATATAAAAAACTTGTTGAGTAAGTTTTATGTATAATAAAACTCTCAATACCCGCAAATATACGAATCATATCTTATATTATTAAGGTCATCATTTCCAAGAGGATTTATAAAAAACTAAACAATTTGAATCTAACTTTGTCTAAGGTAATACAAAATTGATTTGAATTAAATTTAAATAAAAAAATTGAAAAAAATAAATAACGAAACAAATAATCAAATATCAAGTGAGTTGCCAATAAAATTAGGTTTTGATCAAAGTTTAATAGTTATAAACTATTCTATCCTTATTTTGATTCCCTAATCTTATTCATTAAATTTATGTTTGATCATAGATTTCCTAAGATTTTGATTACTCTCTCATAAGATCTAATCAATTAACCCTAATTGAATTTGATAATTATAAATTTGCAATCTCTCGATTCACAAACTACTCCTAACTTATTCAATTAAATTTGAAACAATCTCTTAGATAATTAATTTCACAAATAAGATCTCTCTTTGATTGATCATTAATTTTGATAATTTTAGGTTTAGTAAATTTCCAAGTTTCGTTGTACAACCTAACTCTAATTACTTTGACTTACTCTCTCGATTTGTTATCAAGTTTATGCACAAAAATTATCACAAATATCTAAAGATATATTAAATTCAACAATAAATAAAGTCACAAAATAATTCCAGAATAATTCCTAATTTATATTAAAAATCCATAGACATGTTATACATCATAAAAATCCAGTTACACATCAAGGATAATGAAGAAAGTAAAAAGAAAAGAATAAAACTATTTCACTCCTAAATCTGCCATGCTGGAATTTCTTGAAGCGCTTCTTTGATCTCTCCACTTTTGATCTACATTGATTTGTGGTTGCTACCTCTTTTTTGTGTTTTTTCCTGTTATTATGTAGTGCATTGATTATGTCTAAGGTTCTCAGCTTTGTTCGGTTTCAAAAATAGTCCTGAACCCTAAAAATATGAAAAAAAAACTCATCCCTAAAAAACCTCTGTCACGGTCATAACCTCTGCATAACTTTCTGTCACGATTTGCTGAATCAAGGGAGCACGATCATGACATAGAGCCATGCAAATCAACTCACATTTGTCACGATCGTGCTCCTTGTGCACGATCATGGCTTCCTTCAAGCTTCCTACATCTTCTTCATTGTTCAATTTTCTGATTTCCAACACTCGCAAACACATCTAATATCTCAAGAAACTTAAAATTAAGATTGAATTGATGGTTTAAACAGTAGAAACATTTGGAACATAATCAAACACTAACACTAACACAATTCTAAGCCTATACTTACAATAATCATCTAAGAAATACTTGAAAACACACTAAAACTCCTAGAAAAATATAGTATGAACTATACCTGTCAATAACCATTAAAGTCTCCTCCTAGAATATCTCGTTAAGGGAAATCTGTTGAATCACCTCATCCAAACCTACTTGAGGTGCATTGAACATCACCTTTCATCATAATCTTTATAGATATAATCCTATCATTAATCTTCTTTACTCCCATAACATGATTTATAAGTTCCTTAATAGCTAAGATACCTACCTCATTCTATCATCTAAAACACCTGAGTACAAAAGTTTGAACCTATTAATTTCTTTCGCTTTAGCTCCTATCTACTTTGTCTCTTGGATGTGAATTTTATATTTATCTAAAATCTCCACTAATTCCAAAGACTTCCTTGTAATAGTCTTAATGTTCCAAGAACATATCCACAATTTGTCAATATCTTTTTTTCTCTTAGAGCCAAAACCTATTGAAGGACTAGCCCTTGCTCTGTCATCGATAATCAAACCCACTATTCCTATCCCAATGCCCAACACAAGCTAAAGAGAAAGGAAACACAAGTTATTAATAAATTCTAAAAAGGGCACCACAATAAATAGGTTTAGAAATCACAAGTACACATGACCTCAAACAAATCAAAAATTCAAAGGTCCAAATTCTTAACCACTGTTAGCCATTAGGATTCTACATAATGATAAAATCCAGTATTGAACAGTTAAAACAGAACAAACAAACTATTAAAAATTATAAACGAAAAGAGCTGAACCGACAAGGACATTAGACCCAGATAAGATAGAAACAATTATGAAGTGTTGAACTAAAAAGGATATTAAACCTATATCGGATAGAAAAATTTATGAAGAAGTAAGTGCAAAGGACCTAAAACACCAACAACTCCCAATCAACTCAATAACTCTAAGCTCAATTAAAACTAAGCCATGTGATAAGCTAAGGGATTTTATAACAACTCTGAATGAAAAGTCTAATGATAAAAAGAATTAAAAAAACACAAACAATGGCAAGAAGAAACAAATCAAGCTAGAAAAAAAGTAGTGCCAACAAATTACTAGAGTTTTATGACAATCACACAAACCAAAAACCTAACAACCACGTAGCAAAGGATACAAGTTAAGCTTTCTATGCAAATATAAAGACCCAAAACTTCAAAAGCAAAATTTATAAAAATAAACTCCTTTAAGCAACTATGGAAGAGCGTCAACACTTACAAAAAGTGATCTAAAGAGGAAGATAAAAACTTTCGGCAAAATTCTGCCAATCGAGGTAGATAGGTAGAAATCCCAACAAAAAAAGAGATAAAAATCGAAACTTTCACCCTAACTGCGAGTCATAACAACAAAGTTCTTAGATAGAAATCCCAACAAAAAAAGAGATAAAAATCGAAACTTTCACCCTAACTACGAGTCAGAACAAACAAAGTTCCTAGACCCACTAGCAAAAATCCATTCAAGTGCCAAAGATCAGTACATGTGCAAGTCTCATGATTCTTGTATTGAAAGCGTTGTTCTTGTATCAAATTATTGTAAAAAATATTATGAAAATCTCAAGTCAGTATATATTGAAAAGGTAGACATGTAAAGTAAAACTTGAATTCGTGAGAGCTAAAATTTCAGAAATTGACATAAGCAATTTGAATCCTAAGATATGTCAAAGTATAAATAATTGTATTGGCTATATGTTCATGATTTCTCTCGTAACAAGACCGACATACAACCCACCTTAACGATTTGATCTTAAGATAAACTGCTAAAAATGAGAACTTTTCCGACTCACATTTCTCACATTTAAATATATTTTAGCGCTTCGTCAATGCAGCTAAAACCCCGATATCATGACGCCACCGAGGACATTACTAGAGAATATAAATATGCTTTTAGGCAGAAGGCACGTGTCATAGTACGCGCATAGACCAGAGACATTTCATTTGTTTGAATGCTACAGTTGAATAGACTGCAGTTTTCACCACATGATCGTCTTTCAAATTAAGTTCTATTGACACAATTAAGACGGAAGAAAACGTAAAAACATGAAATAATCAACATAACTGAGTGTACACAGAAAACAAAGTGCATATATTAGAGGATCAAATATCTCTCGAGCACTCGGGTTAAAAATTAATAGGACTTCTCTTTTTTTTGGATGTTCAATACTACATTCATTTGTACAACAATAAAGAACTGCGGGGTTAACCTAACGGTTAAATGAGAGTCACCTTGTTGCCATTTCAACTAACTAGAGAAGAGATGGGGTTTGGTACTGGTAACCATTTCCAAAGTAACTGCCATAACTGGGAGAGAAGCTGTAAGCAGAACTGATAAACTGGGGAACATGGTTGTCAGCAGGTGAGGGATAAACATGTGGTCTGTCATACACATACTGCGGGTACTTATCAGTAACTCTTTGATAAAATGTCTTGTCAGAAACAGTGCCCGTGACACGGGGACGACATCCTGCACCAGCACGAGGTCTCTTAGGCTGAGGTTTACCAGTTTCAGTTACCCTTTTCTTGTCTGCCTTCGTCTTCTCCAGCTGAAGAAGTCGTTTCTGGAGTGGGTAAACCGGATATTGCTCCTCAAGTTTATGCTCTTCAATGCACTTGATCATGGCCTTAAGGGCTGTCAGCTCTCGTTCATTGATCTCATTCTGAAAAAAAAAAGTCTTTATCAGAGTCCTAAATTATGGTCTGTACTAATAGTTACAAAAACAACGCTTAATACCACCAATCGCCATCTTATATCAACTTCTGATGTTGACAACAAAGCATACATGAACTTCATTGGGAAATCTAGAAAATCTGTTCTAGAATCAACCAAGCAGTTTTCCAGCACTTGCAAGCTTAAGAAGCAGCACAAAAACCCATGGCCAAAATTCAAGCACCTTCAGGATTGTCTACATCATTAAAGTTAGATATAGGGTTACATTATGTTTTGGTTAGCTGCGATCTTTATCCTCATTTTAATCTTTTCATGTATTTGTGAGCCTTAGTGTGATTGAAATAGGCTGGGCAATGGGTTGGCCCAGGCCTGCCCTGGCCCAGCTCAACCCCTAGTAGGCAGTCCGGACCCTACACGAAACCATGTCAGACTGAGTCACACAGCCTGCTCAACTGCCCCAATGTAATGTCGTTTTGGTTTCACTTCTCAAAACAACATGGTTTTGGTCTTAAGTTTCTTATTGAAAAGGAAAACTAAAGTAGAAAAACCTTACGAAGATTAAATAATTAAGAAAACATAAATTATTAATTCAAATATGCCCCCGCATCTTGACCAGTGAACCAAGCACATAAAGATACACGTGCACAAAACTGCATGTTATGATCTATGAACTGGGTACCTAGCTTCAATTGTACGTGAATGCCACTATATTCAATGCATTTTCTTCCGTCCACTGAATTTCCAGTATCCTATGCTTTAGAAGCAGTAACTCGTTATGAACGTTCTAAGTGGGGCCTTTTAAATGATTTAAGTAGGAATAATGTTAGGGAAAAAGCAACTTGTTTCCATATGGCCAAGAGGCAGGGAAATCCTTGCAAAGTAGAGATCACAGATATTCAAATACTTCTTTAACTCATAGTAGTCGAGCAAGAATACAAACCTGTAGAGTCATAGGAGATGTATTTCCAGACTTGACAAGTGAAGAAAATTTTCTGCCCTCCAAGTATGATTTCAGTAACGGTACAGGTAGGAACTGCTCGGTCAACTCAAAAGCAAAAGCCAAGTTAACAGCATCAATTTGCCTTCCACTGTTGACCAGTAATTTAATTACACCTGAAGCATCAATGAAAAAGAGATAAGAGAGACATCCAGAATAAAGTGCTTCCAACATAGATACTTCAAGTATTCAAATATCTTCATCCCATAAGTACATGAATCTCAACCTGGTATTTTATCTGATAGCCCAAGGAATCGACAAAGCTGAGCTGCTTGACGACGGCGTGAAACCATTGGAATTAGCCTGGATAGTTCTTCTTCGTTGAAATTGGAAGCAATTCCAAAAGTGGCTAAGAGTTGTAAAAATGCATGTGCCTCCAAGGAGTTCCCATTGCTTGCATCCACATCTAAAGCATCCAATTTTGGCTTCCATTCTTCTGCGATAGCCTTTGCTCGCTTCTTAACATCTGCTGAGATGACATCAGATACTGAAACTAAATCTTCATATGTTAGTACAATGCTGAGGCACTCCATCAACATGATACAGGTTCGACGAAGGCCCAAAAGGTTAGAATCTTTCTTTCCATCAATATTTGGTACATCAACCCGATAGAAGCAGTCTAAAGAGTTCAAAACCAATTCAGCAGGGTTAGAAGCAGTCTTTAAAGCAAATGGAATCTCCTCTTTTAGAACAGCAAGGTTTTTACGGTTATCTGATATAAACTTGTGCAGCCCTTCAGAGTCCATCTCTTTACACAATGTGAGAAACTGGGGGTAAGAAACCACTTCCATGTTTGTATTTTCAGGAGAATCTTTGATCTCTTCCAAGTTACTTTGGCCCGCCGTGGCATCACTTGTTCGGTATTCAATGGTTGGCGACTCACCATTGTCATCATTGGTGACATCAACAGATTTGACAGATGATACCTTCCTATGCTTGTTTTCAGCAATAGCAATTGCCAACATAGCAGCATCTCTTTTCTCTTGGAGTCTCTCCAATGAATCTTGTTCCTTGGCCATAACAGAAGCTTCACATTTTTTCAACATTTCTTGTGCCTTTCTTGTTTTTCTTTCATACTCCTTTTCTTGGTCTTCCAGTTCATGAAAGCGCCTCTTCAATGACCTCTCAAGACAATGAAAATGTTCGTCAATTTCTTTCCATTTCAAGTTGAGTGTTACAGCCCGATGACTTTCAAGTTCAGCAAATGCTTTCTGAAGTTGCTCTATGTTAGAGGATGTAGAGTTGAAGAGGCTTGCAACTGATTCAGTATACTCCATAGCAGACAAGCTGGCACATATTAAAAACCTGCACATTAGAGACATGCAGATCAGAGTTAAAGAAAGTCAATGTAGGCCAAGTTTTTTTAAGAATATAAGCATATTTCTCTTATATAGGTTAGACGGTGCACATGCTCATTCCTGAAAATCATAATACATCAGAATGTAATGAGAAGAAAAGATCATTAAAAACACAACACTAAGTACTTTTCCTAGTTTCTTTACAATATTTTCAAGATTGAGAGTTCAAATTTTTTACCAGGATGTAATTTCCTAGATCATTCACCTAAACAATAGAACAGGAAGGATAAAGTTCCAAAATTAACTTTAAAAGTCCAGACTGCAGAGACACATGAGAAGAATTCAACACTGCTATCAATGACACAGGATTGGGTAACAAGTTTCTCATATTGCATACTTTATCTGATTGGTCCCTCTCACAAATCAGTTTGATATTAGGTTGTGTTTTGGTTATCTTATGGAAATTTACACAAATTCATGTAAGGAAAGTGATAAGGAAAAAAATATGGCCTTCCTTTAAATTCATTTTCCATTGAGAATACTTTATCAAGTTTTAAAAAGGGTACCAGTCTTTAACTTGGTTTTACACGTATTGATGACATTTAATCCCAACTGCAAAAAGCATCAGATGGATAAACCTTGACAATTTCTTCAATCTTTAAACTTCATTTAGTAAACTGTCTGATTTAAAATATATTGAACACCAAACTCATAAAATGAGTATATAAAAACAACAAAAGCAAAAAGACGTCAATAAATTGCATACCAAGAATTTAGTACCATTAAGCCATGCGTCATGTGCGCTAACATAAAGGGTTTTTAGTCCAGATATTAGGCAGTACCAACTCAAGAGCTTACCAGTGACCTCACAAGATTGAAGGGAAATATCTCAATCAAGAGACCACTCGATATCAGAAAAACAAAACAGGACAAACCATGAAGATAGAAACGCTAATGGTAACCCATCAGCAAAGCAAAATTAAACGTAGAACTCATAAAAAAGCCGTAAATTAGCTATCTAGAGCACAGGAAATCCTCAATGATCAACCATTCAACTTCACCGCCAAACATTTGCAAGCAATCAGTAACAAGTAGGAAAATCTAAGCTGAAGTAGAAACAATCGGAGATAATAAACCAAAATGGAACCAATTTTGAAGCAAACAAACAAAGTCAATCTACACATAACGTTAAGAAGCTGAGAAAATGAAAAGCATAAGAAAGTAGCAAACCTTAGCGATTTGATAGGAAAGATGAAGAAGTGTAAATTAAGGCTGATAGAGGTCAATCCATGACGGATTGAAGTGGATTAGGTTTTGTGGTAGCTTCTCTGCAAATTCAGAGAAAATAGAAAGGGAAGTGCAGAGCGTAGCTCTACAGATCTGCGTTTTGTTGGGGCACTCTCACGTGCGCTATTTTACCAAACCAAATTGTTAATGTTATGCTGAATTATTTCGCTTCCAAGCGGTTTGGGCTGGCTAAGCCCCTAGGCTTCCGGTGAGGTAGAGATGTCATTGAGCCAGGCTGGATTCGGGCCGATGACTCCAAATTATAGTAGCCCGTGGTTCAAAAGATCGGGATGGGTAGATCCGTAGTTTGACCTGACTATAGGTTGATCGGACAGGGCAGGCCGGCTTGGCCTATCATTTATTTATTTTTTTAAATTCCAAAATAATGTTGTTTTAAAAGTAACGGTTGAGCCACGGGTCGAGTTCCTGCCGACCTTGGCTCATAGCCCGACCAGGCTGACTATGGTCAGCCCATGGCCCGATCAACCCTGGCCAAAAGTAGGTAAGACAGAGCCGTGCCTGTCAGGTTTGACATATCTACCAATGGGGTAGTTAGGAGTGCCCCAAAAAAAGACATATGACGTGAAAGCTAAAAAAATTTAAAATCACGTAATATATTGTTTTGGGAAATAAAATCACGTAACACAATTGAAAGTGAACAATGTTACAACAATGTTTTAAAAATTAGATTGGACATGAAACTAGTTGAAAGAAAGATTTAAGGTTTGGAGGTTCACCGATAGTAAACCGCTATAAAACCGGTATATAATAAATAAGAAGTAAAACTTATAAGAATAAATAAAAATAAAATATTTTATTGAAATAAAAAATGCACCAATGTCTATTATTATATAATGAACTAATAATGAATAAGTATGAGTCTAAATTAATATGAAATAGAGTTCTAAATATTACAAAAAACTTAAAACAAATATTTCTAATTGTTATAAAAAACTAATTGACCATATCAGCTAGTTTTGGCTGAAATCAAGATATTCAGTATTTTCCCACTTAGAAATTTTAGTTATATTTCCTTTAAATTGATTGTTCCAACGAAGATAAGAGTGACAACTATCTACAAATTTTGGGAATTTCAACAAGAGCTAAGTGCCATACCATCTTTCTTAATGCAATCTACTTCCTTACTAAAGCAATCTTGCAAGGAACTAGACATGTGTTGAAGAAAGTTTTTATGGGGAGGCAATATAAATAAGAAGAAAGCATCTCTAGTCAAATGGGATGATGTTTGCTAGCCCAAAGACAGGGGAGGCCTGGGCCTTAGGAAAACAAATGAACATAAAGCAGCACTGCTACTCAAACTAGCATGGGATCTGCTTCAACCAGAAAAGAAATTATGGAAGGACATTTTCATGGCCAAATACAATCTAACTACCATGGATTTGCTTAGGCCCCTACCAAACAAGACCTCTACACATGCCTACAAAAAACTGGCCAAGGTCTGGGACTTGCTGCACAGAGGAATCAAGTGGAACCTACGGGATGGAAAATTTGTTCTTTTTTGAAAACACTACTGGCTACACCAAGACATATGCCTAAAAGATTAGGTAACACAAACAATTCCTAACGAGGAATTTGATTGTACAACTCATTTTTACTTATCTTCTATAGGCCAGTGGGATACAACTCTATTACAGGGGAAGCTTCCTACACACATCATAAACATGCTACTAGCTACACAGCCCCCACGTGATGACCTAGGCCAGGGTAGAGCCACCTAGAAGTGGGCTGGAAATGGTATATTCAATACAAGCTCAGCATATCAAATGCTATGCTGAAATGCATGGAATCCAGCAGAGAAACACTAGAAAGATCTGTGGAGACTACACATCCCTGAGAGAGTCAAAACAATGCTATGGAAAATGCTAAAAAGGGCTTTGTGGACCAACATCAGGAGATTTAAAATAGGCATCAGCGACACAAGGCAATGCCCTCAATGCCCGCAAGAGGAAACAAATCTCCATTTATTTAGAGATTGCCACCGAACAGCACAATTATGGCACAACACAAACCCTTCTCTGCCAAATTCATTCTGGACAGAGATGTCTTTTCAAAAATGGGTGGTAACTAATATAAACTATACCTTCCTGCAGGAAGAATAACGATGGAGTACGTGGTTTGCCACAACATGCTGGAATTTGTGGATAGTCAGAAACGAGCATCTCTTTCAACAGAAAGATCTTCCACAAATTGCGCTACAAAACTGAGTCAATGCATTAGTGCAAGAGAATAAAAGGGCTTTTGTTGGACCCCGATTTGTTTGAGGATTAATTTTATTATTCTTATTGTGATTAGGCTTTAATTATAATTTTTGGGG
>JAOTAY010000004.1:16967310-16979584 GCA_025629805.1 Erythroxylum baracoense
CTGTAGATAGCATTCTAGTGAATGTAAATCATCTGTATATATATTCATCGATACTCATTAATGGAACATACTTTTCAAACCTCAATCAAACTCTTTATGGTATCAGAGCCTTCTACGCTCTAACAAGAAATCAGATCCTCTTCTTTTTTCCGGTGTTCCTTTATCATGTCTGAGCAAACTCCAACAATTGTTCATTCTGCTACTTCTAGGTCCACTGATGCTACTCCTCACATCATCACTTTTAATCCAGCCTCACAACTACCAATCAAGCTTTCTGGTAGTGCTAATTTTTCCACATGGAAGGCACAAGTTTTAACTCTCATGTGTGGTTATGATCTGCTCACCTTTCTTGATGGTTCTGTGCCACCGCCACCTCAAACAACAGCTGAGTTCAAGATCTGGTTTAGACAAGACAATCTCATACGCAATGCTTTAATAGCATCTGTCGATCCGACAATTGCACCGACCGTCGCTTCTTCCTTGACTTCAAAACAGGCTTGGGATCATCTACACATTACATATGCCAACAAGTCTCAAACCCGTATCTTCACCCTTCGAGACATTTTATCCAAAATCACCAACGACAACAAATCAATTGCCGACTACTTGAGAGAAATACGCACAATTTCAGATGAGTTAGCTGCAGCTAGCTCTCCGATTGATCCATCTGAGCTTACTGTTAAAATACTCAGTGGCCTGGGTCCTGATTATAAAGAAATAAGTGCTGCGATTCGTGCTTGAGATAACCCTATCAGTTTCGAAGAGTTGCAAGATAAACTGGCTGATCATGAAATCTTTCTCAAGCATGAGGAAGCAAAAAAACCATCTGCTCCTATTACCGTTCAGATTGCTCAATCAACTAATTCTAGTTCCAATACCTCAGGCTCGCGTTCAAATCGTCGTTGGAATAATCATTCGGTCTCAAGACCCCATACTGGACAGTCCCGATCTGCTCAATATGGCAATTTCAGGCCACACAACTCTAATCAACAATTTTTTCAAGGAGCACACCAGCAATCGCCAGGTTGGAGACCATCCCCTCCTGGTTCCAATCGGTCTAGGATTCAATGTCAACTCTGTGGACGTTATGGACATATAGCACCTGACTGTCGTTCCCGATCACATAATCATTTTGAAGCTAAGGCTATGTTTGCTGCTAGTCATGCTCAAGATTATAATCCATGGGTGGTGGACAGTGGAGCCAATCAACATGTCACGGATAACTCTATGAATCTTGTGAGTCCTCATGAATATACAGGCACTGAAAGCATCACTATGGGCAATGATAACAGTATTCCTATTACCCACACAGGTTCTGTTTCTCTTCCTACACCCAAACAAAATTTTTCTTTATAAAATGTTCTTTGTGCCCCTGACATCCAAAAGAAATTAATTTCTGTTTCGAAGTTTACTAAGCACAACAATACATCCATTGAATTCTTTCCATCTTATTTTCTTGTGAAGGACTTGAGCAAGGGGGCACCTCTGTTACGCGGGCTGAATAGAGACGATTTGTATATGTGGCCGTCCAAAGTTTTCAATCCTGTTCAAATTTCTACCAATTTTGCTGCATCAATTCCGAGTCTTGAGGTCTGGCATCGTCGTCTAGGTCACCCAAATGTTCGTACTCTTAAGTTAGTGATACAGTCTTTTTCTTTGTCTTGTGCTAAGTCTAGTGTGTTTCCTCCATGTAATTCTTGTCTCTGTAATAAAAGTACCAGACTTCCTTTTTCACATAATACCTTAACCAGCCATAAACCTTTAGAACTTGTTTATACAGATGTTTGGGGTCCCTCTCCAATAGAATCAATTGATAAAAAACGGTTTTACATCATTTTTGTCGACCATTATTCGAAATACACATGGATTTATCCAATTACAAAAAAAAGTGATGTTGCTACAATATTTTCAACATTTAAATCTACTGTTGAAAATTTCTTTGAGGTCAAAATCAAAACTGTTTATTCTGATTGGGGGGGTGAATACATAGGTCTTAAAGGAGTCTTCTCTTCCACTGGAATTCAACACTTGATTTCACCACCTTACACACCTCAACATGTAGCACAAGCTGAACGTAAACACCGTCACATAATTGAAACTGCCCGAACCTTATTACATCAAGCATCTCTCCCATATAATTTTTGGTCTTTTGCATGTGCAACTGCTGTGTTTCTAATCAATCAACTTCCTTCGGAAACTCTCGCTTATCAATCGCCATTTCAAATTCTCTTTAATAGTGATCCATCCTTCTCTCAGCTACGTACATTTGGGTCTCTGTGCTATCCTTGGACTCAACCTTACACTAGTCACAAACTTGAACCAAGATCACGTCCATGTGTCTATCTAGGTTTTTCGTCACAATATCATTGTCATCAGTGTTTCGACCCTCTCTCATCAAAACTATTTCTTGTTCGGGATGTGTTATTTTTTGAACATATTTTTCCTTATCAGAATCTATTCCAAAATATTCAATCTACGTTGGCTACTACTACCTGGTATTCCCAGAGTCATACCAATGCGGAGTCCTCTACTAATTTGCAGTCTGATCTGCATTTGCATGAACATATACCCTTGCCAATTCTTGTCAACAGGTCTGGAGTTTTTCGTGCGGCCCCACCTACAAATTCATCTGTTTCGTCTGCTTTACAAGAGGAGTCTTCGGAATCATCTCCATCTCAAGGTACTGTTTCTTCCTCCTCTTCAGACCCTACTTCGACTTCTATCACCTCATCTACTTTTGTTCATGCATCTCAAAATGTGGCTTCAAATCCTGTTGGCTCTAATCGGATGGTCACAAGGTCACAGCATAATATCTTTAAACCGAAACAGATTTTTGATTATCTTGCATTTGTCAAACACAGAAACATTCCTACTACTGTTAAACAGGCTCAACGTGATGCTCACTGGTGTACTGCCATGAAGGATGAATTTGATGCCTTAATTCAAAATCAAACTTGGGAATTGGTTCCAAAACAACAAAATCAAAATGTTGTCGGGTGTAAATGGTTGTTTCGGATCAAGTATAAGGCCAATGGTGATCTTGACAAATACAAAGCTCGACTTGTTGCCAAGGGATTTACACAATGGCCAGGTATTGATTATCACTCCACATTCAGTCCAGTTGTCAAACCTGCTACAGTTCGGTTAGTTTTGACTATAGCATGTCAACAAAACTGGCCTTTGCATCAATTGGACGTCAACAATGCTTTCTTACAAGGGACGTTAGAAGATGAAGTATATATGCAACAACCGCCAGGTTTTGAAAGCTCGACTCACCCGAACTATGTTTGCAAACTAAAGAAGACAATTTACGGTCTTAAACAGGCACCGCGAGCATGGTTTATGTCATTGAATAATTTTTTACTCAGTTATGGTTTTATTGGATCCAAGTCTGATAGTTCTTTGTTCATCTTCAATCGGTCAGGCATACTTCTCTATCTTCTGGTCTACGTAGATGATATTATTGTCACTGGAAACTCTATGTCTGCTCTCTCTCATATGATTGCAGCACTTGCTAACCGCTATTCTCTTAAGGACTTGGGTCGGCTGAATTTTTTTTCTGGGTGTGGAAGTATTGTACAAACCAGAAGGGTTAGTCTTGACTCAATCACAATATATTTTTGAACTGCTGCAAAAATATAAAATGCATGAAAGCAAAGGTGTGACCACTCCTATGTCCAGTTCTTCTACTCTTCAGTTATATGATGGCTCGGCTGCAACAGATGCCACACAATATCGTGAGGTCTTGGGCAAGCTTCAATATCTGGCCTTTACTAGACCTGATATTAGTTTTTCGGTTAATAAATTATCACAATTCATGCATTCTCCGACTGTTACTCACTGGCAAGCAGTTAAAAGAGTACTTAGGTACTTAAATCATACAAGGAATTATGGGTTGCTATTAAGACGTTCTTCACCTATGATATTGCATATGTATGCTGATGCGGACTGGGCTGGTGATCCACATGATCGCACATCAACATCTGGCTACATAACTTATCTAGGAAATTCACCGATCAGCTGGTCTTCCAAAAAACAACGAACAGTAGCAAGGTCTTCAACAGAGGCCGAATACAAGGCTGTGGTTGGGGCAGTTGCTGAAGCAAATTGGCTAACGAATTTATTAAAGGAACTTCACATACGACTGGCACAAGTACCGACTATTTTTTCTGACAACATTGGTGTGACTTATCTTTGTAAAAATCCAGTATTTCATAGTAGGATGAAGCACATTGCTGTGGATTTCCATTTTGTAAGGGATCAAGTACATCAAGATCTTCTTCGGGTTCAACATGTTCATTCAGCAGATCAACTGGCAGATTCATTGACCAAAGCACAACCAAAGTCACTTTTTCATCAACATTTGGCCAAGTTAGGTGTTGTTGAACTAACCTCTAACTTGCGGGGGCATAATATCACAATAGATAGGACTAATCAAACTAATCTTTTTGTTACTTAGTTTGAATATGTATAACTCTATAGATAGAGTTCTAGTGAATGTAAATCATCTGTATGTATATTCATCAATACTCATTAATGGAAGATACTTTTCAAACCTCAATCAAACTCTTTACTCTTATCCAGGCTCATCGTTATCTGTCACTTGCGTGCTTCCAAAGTAAAAATCTCTCTAGATGCTTAGGATCTGTCAAGTGTGGTAACATTACAATACTGCCCTCTTTTGAACCACGGTTCTTTCTTTGCATACTTCCCCAATTATTATTATCGTTTGTTCCTTTTAAATCGCGACTCCATCACCCTTATGCTACCGTTTTCACGCTTAGAATTATTTGTTCACTTCGGCTTCCTTCTTTGTTTGGCAATTTAATTTCTCGTGGTTGGTTCTTGTGCCTATTTGGTTATGACTTTTAAGATACTAGACTTCTACAGATAAACTAGTCGGGTCCTTTTTTATCACCTTTTTGTAGTATTATTATTATTATTATTTTCTTTCCTTTTTCTTAGTTTTATCTTCTTGCAGTCCTTTTACTTCTCTTTAATACTGTTAGGATATATGTTATATATCTAAGTAATTAGTTTTGGTATTCTTTATTAATTGGACATATAAGATATTAATTATAATGGGATTAAAAAATATGTGGAAGAATCCTACACAAAATGGAAGTTTATTCTCTGACAAATTTGAGGTATATCACGTTGGTGATTAAGATATGTACTGCTATATTTTTTTGTGTGGATAGCAGATAAGGGAATTTTGTTTATGTGTTCGTTAAGGGCTCTTGTTGGTGAATATCATGTATGATTCTATCCATAGAAGATGTGTATCTTGCGTGGGAGTCTTGCAATCAACAGTTCAGTGGGCATTAATTACATAAATGAAAAACATAGCTTACGTTTTTTTTGGTGTTCTGGTCTTCATATATACACCATGGGTTACGTAAATCTTGTGTGGGTGTCTTTGAAGAGAGGTGAATATACGTGTGTTGTGTGTGAGACAAGTCTATGGAGTAGTGGTATAATGTGGGCGTAATGTGCGTTAATTGTTGATTGAATAAACACTGCGACTTTGTGCATGTCTTGAGACATAGCGGAATAAAAAATAGTAAGCTACGATGAAGAGGAGTTACGGTGCAGTGGGTGTATTATTAAGTGTGCAGGGTGAGTGATTTGCGTGGTTGATGGGTTTAAGAGTTGCAGTGTGTATGTCACGATTATGGGAAAAGTGAATTAGGTGTGTACTGCTGGAAAATTTTAAATGTGTGGCTCTTTAAAGGAAAGCATCGTCTGAAGCTGCCTGGTTATCTTTGTGCTGGATTTTATGTGGATCAGGTCACTTGGGTTGAATAGTTTTGTGTTGCGTTTTCTTTGAAGTGTTGTCGTTGATTGGGTATTATTACAACTGTGATTTCTATAGAAGTTTTCGTAACTTGATTATGAGTTTTGCATAAATCAGCTCATTATTGTTACGACGACTTCCAGATTTATTTCGGTGGAACTGAACTTTTCAGGAAGTTGTTCTTCTCTTTATCTCAAGTGTGTTATTGTTTTGTTCTTAGTTGATTTATCACTTGAGTTATTTGTTTATTGTTATTTTGTTAAAAGATTGATTGAGAAAACTATCTGTTGAGGTTAGTACGAGGCAGTCATACTATTGGGTGTGAAATTCTTTCATAGGAAGTGAGGTTAAGAGATAGTATCAAGGGTTGAGTGGTGTCGGCTCAGTAAAGCCTTGAATAAATCTATGGTACTTCGGTGAAAGTGATTAAGCTGGGTGAAGGCTCCGCAGAAGTAGGCAAGGAGTGCCGAACTGCGTTACCAAATTTTTGGTATCATTTATTACTTCGCTTGTGATTGATTTTGCTTTTATTTGTGTCAGAGACGACCACGTAATATCGGACAATTTGCGAAACTATTTACCCCATACGGTTTTTCAAATACGTTTGATTTAAAGTGCCTTTGCTTTTAGTGTTTACCCCTTATAGGTTTGTAGTTGTGTTACTTTCTCTCTTTCGTGGTCTTTTTTAAGCCAATTGGCTGTTCTCCTTTTTTGTTCTCAAGACCATGTTTACTTTGGGAATTCTAAGGGTTTTTGGGAAGAACTTGCGGGAAAGTGTGGGGGCTGTGAGTTAGGAGGGATGACTTTGAATCTTGCAAATGGGACACGAGCAAGCTTTTTGGTGCGTTTTGCGTGCAAGAATAAAAAAATGATCACACACTAAGAATAGGCTGTTGGAACATCGAGATCCTTATGAAAGTCTTTAGAATTAGTAGAGATTTTAGACAAGTATAAAATACAAATAGCCTGCATTCAGGAGACCAAGTGGTCGGGAGCTAAAGTAAAGGAGATAGGGGATTCAAACTATGGTACTCGGGGGGTCCACAGAGGCAAAATGAGGTAGGTAACCTAGTGGTCAAGGAATTTATAAATCAAGTGGTGGAGATCGCAAGGATAAATGATAGGATTATGGTGGCTAAGATTATTATTAGCAATGTTGTTCTCGATTTAGTGTGTGTGTATGCACCTCAAGCTGGTTTAGATGAACAACAAAAACGTCTATTCTGGGCAGCATTGGATGGAATGATCCAGTAAATCCCTAATACTGAGCAGATTATCTTAGGAGGTGATTTAAATGAGCATATAGGGACTATTTCAGATGGATAGACAAGGACTTATGGGGGCTTCGATGACGATACTAGAAATGAAAGTGGGAATGCTTTATTAGACATGGCCGTAGCGTTTAAGCTAGTAATATCAACTTCCTTATTTAAGAAAAACGAGGCACACCTGGTGACGTTTAAGAGTAGCACGACCAAGACGCAATTTGATTATTTCCTTGTCAGGAGGAGAGCCAGAGCATGGTGCAAGGATTGCAAAGTGCTTTCGACCGCATGCTTAGCAACCCAACATATATTGTTGGTTTTGGATCTAGAAGTGAAGGGATGGAAGACGCAACAATTTACTGAGCAATGTCAAAAATTAGGTTGTGGAACCTAAAAGGGGACACGTTGGAATAATTTATAACTCGAATTCAGTATGAAGTTGCATGGTCCGTGAGAGGGGATGCTAATTGGATGTGGGAGAGAGTAGCTCCTTTGGTAAGAGCAACCGCTATAAAACTCCTAGGAGTTTCTAAAAGGCCATGGGGTGGGCGGATGGAATCTTGGTGGTGGTCGGAAGAGGTTCAGGGAACAGTGAAGGTGAAAAAGAGAGCACATAAAGCTCTATTAGCAAGCACAACAGAGGCAGAGTGGGAAACTAATAGAGTAAGGTACAAACTGACAAAGAAGAGGGCAAAGAAGACAATTTCAATGGCTAAAGGCGAAGCTTACGAGACTTTGTAAAAGAGTTTGGATAATAACAGGGGAGCACAACAAATTTTCAAGTTGACATAAGATAGGGCACGTAAGACGAGAAATTTCAACCAAGTCTGGTTTAAACGAGATGAAGCAGGGCAGGTACTCATGGAGGCCCATGCCATCAAGAGTAGATGGCAGAGATATTTTTTTGGCCTCTATAATGAAGGCATCTTGGATAACATAGAATTAGGTGACCACTCTGTGTCGGAGCATTTTCATAACTGGTCTCAGTGTGAAAGGGTCACAAAGGAAGAAATTACAAAGGCTTTGAGGTAGATGGAGAGCAGAAGGGCAGTAGGGTCAAATGAGATCCCTATAGAGGAATGGAAGAGAATAGGAGTTGTCGGTATTGAGTGGCTAGTTCAACTTTTTAATGTTATCCTCGAGTCAACCAAAATGTCGGATGAATGGAGATTGAGTAGGTTGATTCCATCGTCTAAGGCTAAAGGGGACATCCAACATTGTTACAACTATAGAGGCATTAAACTACTAAGTCACACCATGAAGTTATAGGAGAATGTGATTGAGAAGAGAGTCAGAAGAATAACTTCTATATCGACCAACCAATTTGGCTTTATACTTGTAGGTCCACGATAGAAGCGATACATCTCCTCCATAGGCTAAACGGAATGCTACAGGGAACGAAAACGGAATTTGCATATGATTTTTATTGATTTGGAGAAGGCATATGATAGGGTTCCTAGGGAAATCTTATGGAGGTGTTTGGAGGCAAAGGGAATTCCAATGACCTATATACGCGTTATTAGAGATATGTATGAAGGAGCATTGACTAGCGTAAGGACGATAAAGGGCGACACGGAAGCATTTCCTATTGGTATTGGCCTACATTAAGGCTCCACTTTAAGCCCTGTTCTATTTGCATTAGTGTTAGATGAGCTTACCAAACATATTCAAGGAGAGGTATCTTGGTGTATGTTATTTGTTGACAATATTGTCCTAGTAGATGAGACAAGGACGGGGGTCAATTTCAAGTTAGAATGTTGGAGAGAAACGTTAGAGTCGAAAGGTTTTAAAATGAGCAGGACTAAGACGGAGTATTTAGAATGCAACTTTTCGGGAAGTCAGATAGTCCACGAGGTGGCGGTAGCAATTGGGCCTAACATCATACCACAAAAACAAAGTTTTAAATACCTAGGGTCCATCATCCAGAGTGATGGTAATATCGATGACGACATAGTCCATCGTATCAGATCTGGGTAGGGCAAATGATGAAGCTCATTAGGGGTCTTATGTGATAAAAAGATTCCTTTAAAGCTCAAAGGTTAGTTCTGCAAAATGGTGATTCGGTTAACCACGTTACATGGGGAAAAATGCTAGCCCGCCAAATGTCGACAAACAAGACAACTGTTGGTAACAGAGATACATATGCTTCGGCAGATGTGTGACATTACCAGACGAGATAAGGTACGAAATTATGTGTGAGAGACAGACTACAGGTGGCCAGTATTACCAACAAGATGAGAGAGTCCAGGCTTAGGTGGTTTGGGTATGTGAGCAGGAGGTACTCTGATGCTCCGGTAAGATGATGTGAGCAAATAATCCTTAGTGGCTACAAGAGGAGAAGAGGCAGGCCATACAAGAACTGGAGAGAAGTGGTCAAGAAAGATATGACAAAGTTGGTCTTTACTGTGGAAGCGGCCAGAACGTATTTACCACGTAGGAAGTGTTTACTGTAACACTCGCAGAACGTATTTACCACGTAGGAAGTGTAATCTGTCTTTTCTAGTTGCGAGTCGTAGACCAGTCATTTTGTCATACTACTTGTCTTTTCATAACAGGTGTAGGGGAAAAGTCCAACAAGGATGTTAGAAACCATAGGATTGTCATACACACAGGGCTGCAGTGCAAGAACTCCTAGCCCAACTAGAAACGAGTAGAGCCGCTCTGTTGCAGCCTGCCAGGTATTTTACAAAGCAGGGCTCCATATCAGGTATATCCTTTATTACTATTTCCCTTTTTATTTTTATTTATTTAATTATTTATATACATATTTATTTTCATGTTATAACGTATTTATTTTCTTTTTATTTACCCCATCTTTTAACCTATTCAGTTTTACCTTTTTACCTGCATCACTTTTTCATTATCATATTTGCATGTAGGTTAATCAGAAACAGCCTTTCTACTATGTAGAAGTAAGATTGTGTATTATCAGACCTTCCCAGATCTCGCTTTATTGCGAAATTTCGGACTTGGTGATGATGATGATGATGTGCTTAACAGGCAAAACAATTACACTAACCGGGTAGAATTTCAGTTACTATTTTTGTCGGTTCAGTTTCTCCTCTCTTTTCCATTAAGTTAGTGATTAGGGGTCAGCTTCATGCTCCATACGAGACCTAGACAGGATCCAATGGTATCTAAGCTTCATGCTTCTAGTTGCTGGCAATTTGGCAATTAGGTGTCTAATGCGTGTAAGTATATATTCCCTTATTGTGCCTAATCTGCGTTATTTTTCCATGTTTAATTGATCTCTTTTTCTCTTCACATCTAACCATTATCCATTTAATTGTTATGAATGACTATATCGTCCCACTAGTTGCCCGGTTAGCTTCATTATGCCAAGGGAAATCCAAATTAGATTTCCCCTTCATCTCTTGATAATTCTGAATTCCCTTCACACTATACAATTATTATCTGTGAGTAAGGGAGCTCTTTCTTCAATTTGTCATGATTGTTATACGTGCCTTGTTATAATTTTTATCCGCTCTTCACCATTAGACTAAACTTTACGTCCATTCCGTGTGCCACTACTATTTCCCTTATCCAGCATAGATTTTTGTCAACTAGGGCATTCCTATTCAGGTTTTGTGTTGAGTTGTTGGAGTCTTTATGGAGCCTCATGTTGTGTTCCCTCCATATGGAGTATATGTAGTTTTGAAGAGAATGACATCATGCTTTAATTTTCATACTATTCTCCTGATCTATTCAAGTATTCCTAGCTAATAAATTGATTCAAAGTAAACATATATTGAATTTTAGACCATATTATGAGGGAATAATTACACTAGAAGAAGAGATGATTTCTGGTTTCTGGATGGGTTTTACAAAGAAGACATAGTGGACCAGTGATCCCAAAACACCTATCTTTAGTACTAAGCCTTTGCTTAACCACTAACCAACTAATGAAGGAGGCCTTCGGGATAAATGTGTTTTTCCAGATCTGATCATACTAAGAAACCTTAAGGGAATGAGGTCTAAAAAATTGAAAGCAAGAGTCATTAATAAATTTATGAGAGTTGTTTCCTAACTATATCATCCTATCCTCTTCATATTGATTGGGGTTATATTGAGGAACATTGACGTCCAAAGTAGAAGCACCTCTAAAATTGCTTAGCCAGTTGTCATTCTGAATGATGGTGCTAACTATAGCCTTGGTAGGGATCTTGACAACAAGATGTATCAGCTCATATCTCTTATAAAGGGGGCTTAAACCAAGATCATGTGATATTCCTATTTCCCACTTGAGCTTTTATATAAGGGTAAATTGTATTCCTTAATCTCAAGATCTGTATAACACTCCAAGATTGCTCCCTACTAGTTTTAACCTACCAGAGTTTAGTATTTTTAAGGTAGTATTAATTGATCTACTTAGACCAAAGGGATTCCTTATACATTAGTATCTTTCACATTCTTTTAGACAAAAGAACATTCTACATAATTTGAATTGAAACTAATCTCAAACCTCCTTCCTGTTTAGGCAAACACTAGTCCTCTCATTTAATGTTTGCTTCCTTGGATACTTTAGCCTTCCCTGCCCATATGATGTTTCTAGTGCATTTTTAAATCTCTTTAGTCGACTTCTTAGGCATGAATAAATGTGCCGACCAATGAATACCTAGGTTTCTCAAAACTGAGGATATGAGTTAAAGTCTACCAATTATAGACAAAAATATATCCTGCTAGTTATTTGTCCTTAAATTTTTTCCAAAAGAGGAATACAATAATGCATAGTTGGGCTTCTTAATGGTTCTAGGCACTCCGAGGTTTCTGAATGTGGAGTGAATAGCCAACCATGTGATGCTACTTAGGATTTATGTGTTTTGAATATAAAAGGAAACATATAATGTAGCACCCCACTCCCGCAAAGCCCGAACCCGACACCGATGGGTGATGTCCTAGCTCATGTCCCGCGAGGGTGGTGTGTTAGAGCACTCAATCACTCAGAAATCGGTATAATTTTTTTTTCTTATTTTAAACCATAATCATAAAGTGCAGAAATCCATAACCATGTTCAATACAATCGTCAGTAATTTTATTAGCCATTTGGGCCCTTTTACAAACACAAAACCACTTTAGTTGTTTTGGAATACACATTTATACAAAAAGTGCGGAAGAAACAATTTAATGTAAATTAGGGACATGCAATGCAGACGCGAACTGATCCCGACCTCTATCCTTCACTTGTATGCTGTAGGTATACCCCCGTTGGCCT
>JAOTAY010000004.1:16982232-16993025 GCA_025629805.1 Erythroxylum baracoense
AGGTATTCGAGGGCTAACGGAATTGTTCGGCGACATTCACGTGAGAAGGCTGAATCTTGCTTAAGCGGACCGAAGCGAGATTGCCGCATGAAGGTGGGCGCGACTTGTGGCAAAAGTTCGGGTCCAAAGTAGACCTTTGTGACAACAAGTACATTGCCAGGCTTTGAAACTTGGGTCCAGTTCAAATAGAACAATTAGAATCCAACTTTTGGAGTTTTATGGGAAATGTGGCGAATTTGAAGATGCTTACCGCATTCTCGACGAAATGCCTCAAAGAGATGTCGTTGCAATGACAATCATGATGGATTGTTATTTTGATCGCGGTTTGGTTCAAGAGGCAAATGGAATTTTCAGCTCGATTAAGAAAAAGGATACAGTTTGTTGGACTGTAATGATTGATGGGTTGGTAAGAAATGGAGAAATGAACAGAGCTTTAGAGACGTTTAGAGGAATGCAAAGGCAAAAAATGAAACCTAATGAATTTACTATTATTTCTGTGCTATCTGCTTGTTCACAGCTTGGGGCCTTGCAGCATGGGAGATGGGTGCATTCTTACATGGGTAGGCATGACATTGTGCTCAACCATTATGTTGGTGGTGCTTTGATCAATATGTATTCGAGGGGTGGGGATGTTGATGAGGCTCAAAGGGTTTTTAGTGAGATGAAAGAGAGAAACGTAATTACCTATAACTCTATGATTATGGGGCTGGCCCTGCATGGAAAGAGCATCGAGGCTGTAGAGTTGTTCTTGAGAATGTTAAAGCAAGGATTTAAACCAACGGGTGTCACTTTTATAGGTGTCTTGAACGCTTGTAGTCATAGTGGTCTAGTGGACTTGGGATATAAAATCTTTCACTCAATGGATAGAGATTACGGAATTGAACCACAGATTGAGCATTGTAGTTGTATGGTTGATCTTCTTAGTCGTGTGGGAAAGCTTAAGGAGGCTTTTGATTTAATTAGTCGGATGAAAGTAGCCCCAAATCATATTATGTTGAGTTCTCTTTTAAATGCTTGTAAGATTAATGGCAACCTTAATTTAGCAACACAAGTTGCAAAAAACTTGATGGCTTGTGGAGATGCTGATTCAGGCAATTATGTGTTACTAGCAAGTGCATATTCTTCCTTGGGGAAATGGGAAGAGGCTGCTCAGGTGAGAGCAAAGATGAAGGAATACGGAATTGAGAAGGAACTAGGCTGCAGTTCCATTGAGGTGAACAATGAGATTCATGAGTTCCTTTTAGGAGATATGAGACACCCTCAGAAGGAACAAATCTACCTGAAGCTAAAGGAGTTGAATAAAGTATTGACATCAGAAGGGTATTCTCCGGCAACACAGATAGTGCTACACGATATCGAGGACTGGGAGAAAGAATGGGCTCTGTCAATACATAGTGAAAAGCTAGCGATATGCTATGGATTAGTTGCTAGTAAGCCCTTTGCCACAATAAGGGTTGTCAACAATTTGAAGGTATGCAATGACTGTCACACAATGATCAAGCTCATTTCTAAGGTTACTAGCAGGAAAATAGTGCTGAGGGATCGGAAAAGGTTTCACCACTTCGAAAACGGGAGTTGTTCTTGTGGAGACATTTGGTGATAGGATGACAAATCTCTTCAGTGTGTTCCTGTAAGGATGCTTTTCCCTGGTGTGTATTCCTCGCTTTATTTGCTTGTACATTTTTCTCAAAAAAATTTGAGAAAAACAAAAGAAAACAAATAGATTTAGAATATCGGCTTCGTTAGTTTCTGAATTATGTATCTTTATTTGGACGAGTACCCTAATTGAAGTCATTATCGATCGAGTGTTTTTACCTATTTAGATTTCATTAAATTAGTTTTTGTCGGTTATATCAAGCGTGATTGCTTATTTAATGCTAAAGCGTCATTATTATTTCTGTGCGCTTACGTGATAAATGAATTGGAAAAAAAATTGAAATAAATGTCTAATCGGCACACTCATTAATGCTAATTAAACCAAAGTTTTGGATAATATATTGATCCTAGCATCAGATTAAATTCTTGTACGATATTATATCAATATCAGTCAATATTGAGTATCGTTTTAATTAATTTTTTAAAAATGAAATAGCCCTTAAATTTTTTTTAAACTACATAATATTTCATTGTGATATAAACTTAAGTTTACATTAATTCTGTTTCCAAAAATCTTAATAATAAATAATAACTATAATTAATATAAAATAACAATAAATTTTAAATATTTCTCATATAAATTTTAATAATTAATATAAAAAAACAATTATCATTATACAAATATGAAATTAAGAACAATACAAAGTATTTAAAATATTACAATTTCATCATATAATAAATAATAATTGCATCAAAACATTAAATAAAAAGAACAGTAAGTATTCTTAACTCTTAAACTATTACAATTTATGACGAATTCGTAATGAGGAAACAACCAAAGATAAGTAAAATTAAAAGAAAAGGAAAAACTTAATATTTGATACAAAATCCTCATCATTGAGAGAAATATCATCATCATTATCATTCAAATTCAATGCACCAAATGATATGTCATTGCTTTCTCATTTAAGATTATCTTCCAAGTCATTAATATCTTCCAAACTCGATTTTTCATAAACCTAATCGTGCTAAAAAATCGACATTATTAATGCAAATTGGATTTGTTGAACTACTTGTAATATTAAGAGTCATAGTAAATAATAAATTTTAATTATTAGAAAATCACAAGAAACTATATCGAAATTAGTAATGATAATAACATAACTTTCCCAAAGTTTTAAATTGTAATGAACAAAGTCCAATTCATTAAATCTCTTGTGTTCCAATCTATTTCTTTTCTTGGAATGAATGAATTCAAATGTGCTCCAGTTCCGTTTATAGTCTATTGCACTCATACATTGACTTAAAATTTGAATTACAAACCTTTACATTTCTAGTGAATAACATTCTCATATTAACTTTAACTTTTTTTTGTAAAATTTGGTCTAAAATAGACACTAAGATTCAAAAGCATCCCAGTTGCAAACAATAGAAAAGAAATTATCTGTCCCATCTTTCATTGATGACTGCAAGATACGGTGTGTACAAAGAAGGTATATGTTTCATATTGACCTTGATTGCTTCCTTCGTCCTCTTCATGGCATTTAAAAAATAACCATTGTTGTCTTTTCTTCACTATCAGCCAAATGAAGTACCCTCACCAAAGGCTCATCACCTTAGATAACAAATTGGCATTAAGACCAAAATTCACTATATTCCAGTATAATTCTAGAAACCTCAAATCCGGTATTAGACCTAGCATGCTGAGATGCAATCCACTTATCACTTGTAAACATTTGTTTTAATACTTTTTTTATCATAACAAAACATTTAAATGATAAAAAATATATTGCAAATCTTGTCACAGCAGAACGACACAAATTTCTAGAGTTAGTAAATTCCTTTCTCATTAAATTCAACACCCATGTACGGTTATAGATAAACTTGGTCACCATTTTAGCTTTTTACATAATCTCATCAATAATTAGAAAATACCTAAGATTCTCTATATTCTCTAGCATTAATAGGTCAATGCAATATGTGACACAAAAAATACTAAAAACAATTATACTTATTTTGTAACCTTCTTTCTGCCACTTTATAAGAGAAATCATTGTCAATAATGAACTGAACAATGTTTTCAGGCTCTACCTCATTCACAACTTCATCAAATATCTCAAATAAAGTATTAGTATTTCTAATAAGGCCAGATGAGTCAATAGACTTCAAAAATATTAAGTCATTTGTAGAATAAACCTAAAAATTTATAATAGGCTCGTGTCTCCTTTTTTACATGATTGAACACCTATAAGTAGCCCAATCCACTTTTTCTTTCTCCTAAATAACTTTTAATTTCAAAAACTAGGCAACTTAAAAGTTTACCTCTATAGTCATCAATCAAAGAAGCTTTGTATCCAAGACCATAAGAGGATATAACATCCACCATAGGCTGATAATAGTAAGACTATAAAGCATTGAATGCTACACCTGTATCACACCACAATCTAGTCATTGCCATATATACATAGTGAGTCACATCTCTTAATTGCAGGGCATTGCGAATCGAAGGTTAGGCTCCATAAGTTATTCGTGGTGCAAAAAAATTAGTCATTTGTGACATCTGCCTTTTTCTTTTTCTAACATCAGGTTCAAGTGTAACATTTACTTATTGTTGGGCCTGAGATGGAACAGTACTACTATCTCTACCACCTTCAACATTTCCATTATTATCACAAAAACTAGCAAACAAACTTCCACTACCAATTTCGTAATTCAATTTCTCCCTTCTATCTTTCTTATGTTGATATTCATCAAGCAAAGTTTTTATTTGCCTCTTCACATTATGATTTACTTTTTTACAAGGTTCCACATCTTCTTTAACTCCAACTTAATGCTTCTTTAATCGAGTGATTCTTCTACCTTTCAAATGCTTGTTACAAAACAAGAAAATAGTATCATTTCTTATACCGAGGACCAAAACAACATAAGCCCAAGCCGGATCATTGTATCTTCCTAAAGCGGTTTGATCATGAATACTTGAACTTCCTTCTATTTATCTGTAAAAATAAATGAATATATATATATTAAAATAAAGAACACATAATTTCAATTATTCAACATACATAAACAATTTCCATTCCAACAATCATAAAATATAAATAAACAATTTCCATTTTTAACAATTTCAAACAATTTAAATTCAACCATTACAAAATATACATAAGCAATTTTCATTTCCAACAATTCAATTTCTAACAATTTTGAACAATTTCAATTCCAAGTTTCAAACATCACAAAACATACATAAACGATTTCTATTCCCAATAATTTCTATTTCTAAATTCCCAATAACCAACAATTTAATTAATTTCATTTCCAACAACCAACAATTTCAACCATCACAAATTTACAATTCACAATTCACAAAATAATAAAATATACATAAACAATTTTCATTTTTAACAATTTCCATTTCCAAATTCCAACCATTTCTAACAATTTCATTTCTAACAATTTTCAACAATTTTAATTCAATCATTATAAAACGTACATAAACAATTTCTATTTCTAACAATTTTCATCAAAAAACATACACAAACAACTTCCATTTTCAAATTCGAACAATTACCAACAATTTCAATTCAACCATTACAAAGCATACATAAACAATTCCCATTTCTAACTATTTTTATTTCCAACAATTTCATTTCTAACAATTTCAATTCAACCATTACAAAATATTCATAAAAATTTTTGATTTTCAATAATTTTCGTCAATTTAATTTCTAAAAATTTCGAACAATTCAAATTCAAAGTTTCAAATATCACAAAACATACATAAATAATTTCCATTTCCAAATTTCCAACAATTTCATTTCCAACAACCAAAAATTTTAAGTTTTCAACCATCACAATTTCACAATTCACAGTTCAGAAAATAATGAAATATTCATAAATAATTTGCATTTCTAACAATTTTCAACAATTTCCATTTCCAAATTCCAACAATTTATAACAATTTCATTTCTAAAAATTTTTAACAATTTCAATTCAATCATTACAAAACATACATAAATAATTTTCATTTCTAACATTTTTCAATTCCAAAAATTTTCATCACAAAACATATGTAAATAACCAAATATAATGCAATTGTTTTTCAAATTTTAGAGTAAAAACACGCCCAAAAAATTAAAAATCTAATTCAATGGCATGTTAGTTTGGGGTTTGAATCTTGATCTATTTCAGATATGGCGATTCTTGAGTGACTGCGTGATTATGATTGGTGCAGTGGTGGTTGGGCTGTTGTAGTCATGCGATAGTGGTCGCTGGACGATCGGAGGGAGACTGGTGGCAACAGTGAAGAAGAAAGAGAATGAGAGTGTGAAAGAGAAGAAGAAAAGAGAAGCAGTATAAATGGAAATGAAATAATAAATAGAAGTGAGACTTATAAAAAGGAAGCTCCAAATTGAAAATTCCTACTAATAAAAAAAAAGTAGACACAGTAATTTAACATTAAAATATCTCTCTCAACGTAAGTAAGAGTAAAAAACCACAGCCCAAAGCATTTTTTTAAAAGTGAAAAGAATTCATTAAAACTAAAGAATGAGATTCAATGAAATAAAGTATAGGAAAATTATGTAATTATAAGGAAAGGAAGATAAAACTTATGCTACTCTAAAAATAATTAGAAGAAATAACCAATTACAAACTCATTCCAAACTCCATCTTCTTAAAGAGGCAAACATCCTTCTTATGACATAGACTTACAGTATTTTCCTAATCCAACAACAAACCCTATAAGCAAGTTCATACTATCCCTTTTCAAGTTCTTGAATAACCTGTTATTTCTTTCTCTCTAGTTGACTTATTTCATGAGTGCTTTATCAATGTAATATCATAAGTACACGGCATAATTATAGCTAGTACCGACAAGTAATGGTTGATCCCACAGGAATAGCGAGTACTAGTAGTTACTGTTATTTTATTATCTAATCTACGAATGGATTTTGGTTTTTGAATTGAATACAATAAAATTAAGCAAGCATAATTAAAGTAGATAATTACGAAAGTATTTAGTTAATTACCAAAATCAAATAATTAGTATCTAGGTTTCGAATCCCCCTAAACCTTTAACTTATTGATCTTTTATTATGCAATTGTTTCTTGATTTATTGGACTGTGAAGACTCCTATAGTAAGCAAATAGCTAACCTTGAGTCTACTAACAGCTAATCCTAAGGTTTCCAACCGAATTACTCAGGTTAAAGTTTATACGATTATGTTACTATTTTATGAGTCCCTCTATTAGGTTTGACCATAATCCAGAAGATTTATGGTGTCTTATCTCTAGGGTTGCAATTAACTCTTTCTAATTACTGTAGATCCATTCATTAATAGGATTTCTCAATTTATACGTATGAAATTAAATCATGATATAATATTTCACACTACAAGAACATAAATAAAACTAGTAATTGGATCGCAACAAATCAATCAATCAATTGAATTAATAAAAGAGTCAACTTATGTTGAGTTATCAAAATAGGGTTCATCTAACCTAAATACTAAATAGATATTTAGTTAGATATTATCGAATACAAAATCAAACATACATAAACAAAAATGAATTGAAAACAAAGGAACCATAAATCTAAATCTCCATAATTATCTTCTGTGGAGTATTCTTACAATGTAAAGGTCTGATCTTGTATTCCATTTGATCTGTCAATAAAATCTTCGCATTTCCTACTCCTCTAGCTTACAATCGCACCTGGAGTCGCTTTTGAGAAGTTTAGAATGATCCTGTTCGTCTCTCTTTCTCAATTACCTCCAAAAAGCATCTTTTATATCGAATTCTAGGGTTTTGGACGATGCATAATTCGTTGTACGGTCGTGCATTAGACTGTGGATAAACAAATTTTATGAATGTAGTGAATCTAAAGGACCTGGGAGAAATGCATGGGCAGATGCACAACCGTGCATCCCTTATGTTCATAAAATGTTTGTTTTACGCTATCTATTCATCCGAATTCTTCTCCTTTAAGTCCATGAAGGCAGTTATAATTTATATACACACTTAGAGCAAGTTAAGTACTAAATATATAACAAAAGTATAAAATATCAAGTGAAAATAAATCAAACATAGAGTAAAAATATGCTCAATTATTCATCTATCAAATATCCCCTTACTTAAACTTTTGCTTATCCTCAAGCAAACTATAATTAAAATTATAAATTTTACAACATCAATCCATCACCGATATCAATATGTCCATTCATACTATACATCACCATCCTATTGAATGAAATTAACATACAATTAGAGTCAAGTTGTCCTAAAATTAACTTCTTAAGTAATATTAGTAGTAATCACATCAATAATCGCATTGAAATCAAAAGCATATATCTTTACACCATCACCAAGATATCACTAAATGTAATATGGTGTTTCAAGTGAAAAGTATCAAAACTCCCAATCAATGCATAGTACAATTCTTACCATATGCAAGAAATAAAATCACATCTCTACCACTTTTATACAAATTAGAAATAAAAATCAAAAGGTCTTTGTGCAAGTTGTAATGGGGTTTAGGTACGATATGATTGAGATAATGAAAGGAATTTAAGTAAAGGACATTTACTCAAGGAAACATTACAAGACTTGTTTACAAAACAAATAGGTCCTTTCATCACAACTCTATTAGTATCGTATATTTTTCTTCTTTTCTTTTATAAGCACATTCTTTTTTTTAATCAATCTGAGCATTCAATACCACAATTCAATAGATATTGAACCTTTCATAAATTTCAAGTCTCAACATGCAAACAATGTAAATAACTTTCAAGGTTCAAAACAATAAACATGTCTTTAAAGAAAAATATGATAAAGGTTTATAATTTGGGTTTAATTAATGAAAAAGGCTAAGGCTCAACTTGGTTATTCCTAAAGGTAAATTTTAGGGTATGGTAATTTTCAAAGAAATAGGCTAAAATAAGTTGTTAAATCTAAGTGTCTTCATCATATCAATGCTTTTAATTTAACAAATATGGTCTCAATATGTATAATAAAAGTAAGTTTTAGAATTATCGTACTATATATGATATCACACACTTGAAAGAATAACAAAAGCTTTAAAATTTTTGAAATTTGCTCTTTAAGCTCAATAACTCATGAAAAAGATGGGTATATGTGTGTGTAAATAATATGCAATCTCATTCAACTTGAATATTTCAATGATTATGAAAAATATGACTTAAAAACTAATTTTATGCTAAACATCATCCTTTTGCATACCAATTCAATCAATATTCAACAAGGAAATATAATATTCATAGACATATTCAATCAATTCAGAATATCAGTTAATAAGATTTATAATCTGGATTATAATAAGCTTGAAAAAATTAGTTAAATATTTATTAAACCCATCCACACATTTAGAATTTTACATTATCCTCAATGTACCGAATACAAGTATATATGAAAGTGAGAGAGGGTTGTTTGGTGCTTTATTGACTATGACAATTTTCTGATGTTAGATCCATCCAATCTTAAATGACCTTGCACAATATAAGAAAAAGAAAGGATAAAAGAAACAAAAGAAATAAAAATAACACTATAGAAAATAACAATAAAAGCATCATTAATTATAATGTTAGAAAGGACAAAATAATTAATCAAAAGAAATTTAAAACATACACAAAAGTTAAATAACTAAGGAACATGAAAATAAGAAAAAATAAAAGTTTTCCTAATTCATGGGTTACCTCCCATGCAGCGCTTCTTTACCATCGCTAGCTCGACTTATTTTTTATGCTTAAGGTGGTTGGTTAAACTGATATTTTCATTATTATGATCAAACTCACCTGTAAGATATAACTTCAACTAAAAGCCCAAATTGGGGCTTAACATTTTTTATTTTGATCAGTTTGGAACTTAAATTTGAAACTTGCTCAACGAAGGGCTAAAATTTCACGAGTCAGCTTAATTAAAGACTTTTTTGGACGAAAATTAGGACATGTTTACACGCATCATTACATCTAGGTCAATTAGTGTTTAGATGCCACATTAATAGGCCTAATTTATTGTCTAGGCCAGGTGGAATTTAAGAAAAAATTTATTAATTTCATTTAAAATTTGACTTAAATGAAATACTTTTAAACCTTAAATCAACGATTTTTATGAACATGTTTTTTCACCATCTTTTTCTTCTCTTAGTTATGTTGTCACTTCAATCCCCAGACGCATCTTCACTCCAATCTCACTTGTGCCTTCTTAGTAGTATGAGTGTAAGATCTCTCTTTTGGCGTTGGAGGTGAATAGGCAGTAAGGTTTTTGGATATCTGAAACATACATATGCTATGATTGAAGATTGAAGTAGGTAATGAGTCATGCTCCCTTCTAATTTTTGTATATAAGTTTATAATGTTTCAATATTCACTTTATTCTTTTGCCCTAACAATGTTTCATTTACGTAAATTATTTTATCTTCTTTAAATGGGTTTGGTTATTGGGTTGAATATCGTGTAGATGATAATTGTTTTTCATGTACAATTCCATTATATATTTGTAAATAGGATATGATCTAGTTTTCTCTTCCCCATGTACTTGACATTGTACGTAGGATATGATTTGTCTCACTTGTTTTAGCTTCGTTGGTGGTTATCCATGTTTGATTATCTTTGTCCGTTGGGTGAAAGATAAAGTATGACATTCATGGAAGAGTTACAAATTATTAGGAGCAAACAAATCCAGTTCTGTAGACATCATTTAGCTATCAGTGGATGCACAATAAACATTATAGCATTGTGCTGTAATATGTGAGAATGAGTTCAAGTAGTAGTTCTTCAAGATAATGAGGTTGATTAGAGGATTCAGTTTGTTATTTTCTTAATTGTGATTTTGTGCTGGTTGGAATTCTTGAAATTTTTAACTTTAATAGTAGAGGGATACGTTCTAAGCTTGATTTGAGGTCATACAAGCTGATTTCTTTAACTTACCTAGTTGAATGGCATGACGAAGAGGCTAAATATTGTTACTGTAACTTGAAAGCACCTA
Source organism: Erythroxylum baracoense (assembly GCA_025629805.1). Taxonomy (NCBI): domain Eukaryota; kingdom Viridiplantae; phylum Streptophyta; class Magnoliopsida; order Malpighiales; family Erythroxylaceae; genus Erythroxylum; species Erythroxylum baracoense. The sequence goes on from JAOTAY010000004.1 coordinate 16,992,829, forward strand.
GATGGAGTTCATAGATTGATGAAAATCTAGGAAGAAAGTTTTATGGCTGCAAACTCTTTTTAGTAATTTTGGTACATTTTTATGTTGTTTTAGCTATATATGTTCATATATTTCATTAACGAATTGTTGCTTTCTCTTTAATTGTAGAGTGAAAATGTTTGTGGATTTTATAAATGGCATGATCAAAGATTTTGTCC
>JAOTAY010000004.1:16996590-17030511 GCA_025629805.1 Erythroxylum baracoense
AATAATCCTCCTAAACTTGACTTAATTAATTAACTCCAATAGAAGAATATAATTTATCCAACAAAATCACCAAAATCTTTCAATTCATGCTTACTAAAAGATTCGGGGCCTAACAAGCAACTAAGCCAATTTCAAACAAACAAATACATAAGAAAGATAAGAAAAACACAGCAGCACCAGACGATATGACTAATCCTACAGTGGAGTCCTAATTACTGAAGTACATATACCTATACCTTGGTTGGTTTGTTTAAAAACATAAAAATAAGGGGAGCTAAACAAACTCAGTGAGTGTAATTATTTTACAAGAAAATTGAACTTTTCATAACAATATAATTGTAATATTCCATACAATCATAAAGCTCATAGTAAAGCATTTTCTATAGCAATTTATTCATGCATCTTCAAATTTGGTAATAATATAACATTTCGTAAAACACAATTTTAATGTTTTTTGAAATACTATTCCAAAATGCTTTTTGACATTAAACTCATAATATACAAGTTTCTATTTTCCTTTTTCCTTAAACAATAAACACTAGTGGCAATAAGTTTTCTGAAAACTTTTATACTAAAAATAAGTCAACCACTAGAATTGGTACCATATAGTACCTCTCAAATCACTTTTAACATAAATAGTGGTAGGATTACTATTTTCATGACTTTCCTTACTTAACATAGCCTACCACTATTTTCTTTACCATACGATACCCTAGGCATAAAGTTACGAAATTGGTTCTGCATCGCTTACCCGTAACAGGTTAGTCATCATAAACCGACATTTATAGAGCTGATTCTGCATTACTTACTCGTAATAAGTCACAAAGCTGGTTTTATATCGCTTACTCGCGACTAGTTAACCATTATTTACAAAGCTGGCTCTACATCACTTACCCGTAATAGGTTAACTGTTATAAATATATTGGTATAATAACATATATAAAGCCTAGAGGTGTACCATAGACAAAAGCAACTCTTACATTTGAGACTCATCTTATTTTCTAAATCAAGCATGGAATGATTCATAATTGAATTATTTCAACGTAACTTCCAATCATATAAAATTTTACTTAGGTTAAGAAAACTTACCACTTTCTTTCAATCTTTTAGACAATTGAAGAATATTTAGTCTTGATCAAACTCTCTTCAAATCATGCTCCAAAGCCCTCCTTAGTTGAAACTTCACTATTTTTTATTTTCTTTTTCTTCTTTTGTTTCTACTCTCACGTGCACTCTCCATTCACTCTCACGGCTATCTTAAAAGAATGAAGCAAAATGTAGCCTTTATACTCATTTAATGGATTACATATGTCACCTTCTTATTTGTCATCACTAATGACTCATCACACACGTGTCATTTTCTCATTGGCCATCTCTTATGACTCATCAATCCACTAATATCATGTAAAAATCCCAAATTGCCCTTTAATGCATTTAATTCATCAACTAACCAAATTAAATTCTAAAAATATTTCACAACCATCTTACCATCAAATTGATCATGAAATGCTCTAATTAGGGTCAATATTAATTGATTAGATGTTTTTAAAATGATTCAAATAGGTTTAAAATTATTAATACCTATTATTCTCCAAAAAGGGCATTTTAGTCTAATAATTTAGAATTACCCAAATTCTATTCAAACAACCTCCATTTTGACTCGTTTTAGTTCCCTGGGACTCCAATCCTAATTTAGGAGCTTTTCATTTTATATCAACGTTTTCAGTTGCTAAGAAGAATTTTTGAACTGAATCTGAAAATCACTGAATGTACAGAAATCATCTGAATTTCATTCAAAAGTGTCACTTAAATCTCCAAAGCACATTTTGTGGCTTTTAAAGCTTGTTCGAGCTCATTCCTTAGCTTTTTGGATTTTTTGGAAATTTTCTAAGAAATTTTCAATCGAGTATAGAACCATCTCTGGTTTATCTGTGATCTCCATTTTAACCTCAGTAATACATTTAAACACTTAAATTACTCTAGTATACCATAAATAAAGCATACTCTATAAAATGCATGTGCAGTACAAAACATAGTACAATAATTGAACCAGGATATTACATGAACCCTATGTTAATAATTTGATAATGAAATTGCTTTGATTGATAATTGCAATCTCATTATGTGTTTTATTTATGCTATAATAAAACTAGGAATATTATATCATAATCTAATTTTATATGTAGAGATTGAGAAATCCTCGATTTGAATAGATCTACCATAATTGGAAGGAGTTTATTTCAACCCTAGAGATAGGATGACATAAATCTTCCAGATTAGATTCAAACTTAATAGAGGGATTCACAAATTGGTAAGGCAATCCTATAAAATTTAACCTTAGTAATTTGGATGAAAACCTTAGGATTAGTTATTAGTAAACACAAGGTCAGTTATTAGTATGCTTTAGGAATCTCCACGGTCCATAAATCAATAAAACAATTACATAATAAAAGATCAATTTGATAAGAGTTTAGGAGGATTCGAAACCTAGATACTAATTCTTGATATCGATAATTTCCTAAGTTCTTCCTTAATTCTCTGTCCAATATCATTTCCCATCTACTTTACTAGTTCTAGTTTTATTTTCGTATTTAAATTAAAAATCTAAAATCAGTCCTTAGGCTAGATAATAAGAAAGGGTAATTACTAGTATTCATAGTCTTCATGGGATCGATCCGTAGTTGCTGTTACTAGCTACAACTATGTCGTGCACTTATGGTTATAGCAATATAGACTAACAAAATTAGTCAATCAAGGAAAATTTATAATCTATGAATACATTCTTAACATAGTTCAATTTGGATGTCTAAACTTGAATTAGATGCATATTGGGTGACAATTACCATTATTTTACCTTATTAAGCTTAGAGGTCTAAGGTTTCTAGTCTTTATTCTTTAATTTTGAGGCATACCTATACCTATAGCTAACTAAATATTTGAATGGAATGAGAACTTGAATATGATCATTGAACTCACTAAGTAGGGAAAGTAGAATAGGCTGTTAATCAAAATAGTATTCACAACCACCATATGCACAATTTGGAAGGAAAGAAACTGCAAACTGTATAAGGAAGTTGAAGAAGAAAAATAGCAGCTAGCAGAGAAAATCATCAATTAGATCTAGGTAGCACTTATAACAAACAATATGCAAAATTCACTCACTCTTAAAATGAAGAACATATGGACGTTGTAATGTTATATATCAAATAATGGAATTACATTATAATTTCATGTAAACAAACTTTGTAACTTATTGCAATGTTGTTTTAAATTTTCTATTGATAATACAATTTAATTCATTTTCCAAAAAATAATTAAAATTGAAACAATTGGAGCAAAATTGTCTTAGCTAAAATGTCATCTAGACCTTTTGACATGATTTACATGCCTCTAGTTACCAAGTTAGTTCACAGTTTCATCTTGCTACTAGTAACACTCATAACTTAACAATTTCAACTTACTACTTGTAACACTCACAACTTCATCCCATTGATTATAATAAAATAAATTAAGTAATATTTATTTGATGCTCAATTTTATAAGATTATCTTTTTTAGTATTTTATTGAATTTGCAATTAATATGGGCAAATCAAATACTTATAAAGTCAAACTTAGGAATCAAAACATGTTATTATTATATACTAGATAAATCTTTTAATCTAAACATCTTTCCCTAGAATATTCGATCAAGTTTCAAATAATACACATATTCATGATCATGCCTATTAACCTAATGTAGTTGAATTATAAGAAAATCTTACATATATTGGGTCAACTTTTTACCTCAATGTCTTTGTCTAATTTCTTATAATTGTAACTCCGTAAACTTATTGTAATGCTTGTAAGGAGAAAGAAATAGATTTAAGACAAAGAAATATTTTTAAGCCCTAATATGGATGTTGCTTGCTATATGCTTTTTTCTTTCTTTCAAATAACCATTAAGAGTTTGCTAACTACATAAAAACAAACATATAAAAGAGAGAAAAAAGAAACAAAGGAAGGAAACATGCATTACAAAAATATTAGGTTGTCTCTTACTCAGCGCTTCTTTAAATTTTTTTACCTAGATTTCATTTTTAATTTTTTTCATAGGTTTTGAATAGTTGAAGCCTCCCATAATTGATCAGTGATACTTCCTTAAAATCATTTCAACTTATGACCATTTAACTTAAATGTACCTTTTGTATACAAACCAAACCATCTTGATTTCAATTTTCCTAAACACTCTTAGGGAAGAGCATATAGTAACAGTTAATCGCATTTTAAAATCTTTATCATCAAGATGTGTAGATCATGCCATTAATTACATATAGACAATTGTAGATCTTTAAGCTTATTAACTAGATTATTTTACTTTCTCCTACATCTTTTAAATTAAAATTGAAGATAATAGTGGGGGGCCAATACGCTTTATACTCTAGTTTGATAATTAAATGAAAAGATCCCAAAAAACTATCCTATAGTTAGTCATCCTAATAGGTTTTTCGATTGTGGTCCTATATATCCATAGACCATCATCAAATTTTATTAACCACTCTATCCTAGCATTTTTTTTTTGGAAAATGAATTAATTATCATTAACCATAACAAAGCTATATCCATCATTACAACTTTTGAAGGCTCATCTCGAGTCTCTATATCAATACATCAACTTAAATAGAAAATTTACAAAGTAAGTAGCTACTTCAGTTTATAAAAGCCATATGTTCTTTGCTTCAATAGACAAAGAGTTGTTAGCATCTTTAGCAATTAGTACAAATTTGATTTAATTGATAGTATCTTCTACTAGTTAATGTTTGTTTATAGCTTCCCCTCTATATATTCTTCTGTTACTTTCTTTCTATAGGGAGTAAATATTAGTAGCAAAAGTTTTCTTATCCATCGTGCTTCTATTTTTCCCTCCTTTTGTAATCTATTTGAGAACTTCAAACAAGTTGTAAGTTGTGCAATAATTTACCAGGTTGTACATGATTTAGTTCTAGATTTATCTAGCATATCTACATTGGAAAAACAAGTGCTCTCTATCCTCATTTACTTCCTTGCATAGTTCATAAACAAAATCAAATGAACCAAACCATCTGTTTTTAGTTATAAGTTTATTTTTGATAACTAACCAGGTGATTATAGACCCTTTAGGATTAGGGGAGTTTTTCCATAACAACTCAAACTAGTGGACTCTCTCTTGTTTCTTGGAGTAGTTTATAGTAGGAACTATTAGAGAACACCCCTTTGGAGTCTGCAATCCAATTGACATCATCTTCTCTATGCCATTGTGTAATTTGAGGAAAGTATTGAAGGATAAAATTAAATCTTTTGAAATAGCTGATAGATGCATATTTGACTATATTTATACCTCATATTTGACACATTTCTGCTTGATATTTTATAGTTTAATTGTATATTTGGTACTTAATTCATTGCAAGTGTATTTATAGGTTATAATTGCCTTCATGGACTAAAAGGAGAAGAATTCGGATGAAAATAGGGCATAAAACAAATACTTGAAGCAAATAAGGGATACACGGTCATTCCTATAGTCATGTAAGCCTCTCAACCTATGTGGAATCCCAAATTCTGGAGATTTTGGGTTATACATGATCCAATACATACCCGTGTATTAGACTGTGTATCTTCGAGAAATCCTTAAAAATTATTACAAAAAGACATGAGCAGAGGTAGATTAGAAGAATATACTTATAGAGGAGATTCCAAATATAGAGATTGCTCAGAGGGTGATGTTGATCTAAAAAAATGGAAAGTGTGAAGAAATCATCGATATGACGTCAAATCTCTACTTTTAAGAACATTCAATAGAAAAGAAGGGAGATTTAGAATTGTGAACTCTTTATTTTCCATTCATTTTTCTTTCTGTTTATGTTTGATTTCATTTTCTATCATGTGCAACTAAACATCTTTAGTGTCTAGCTATGATGAACCATAATTTTTCATATAATATGCTTTGATTCTTTGATTTAATGCAATTGTTTTCATTGATCTATTGTGATTTAATTATGTGTTTAATATATGTTTAATATATTTAAAATATTAGTACCGAATATGATTTCACAATATAAAGATTGAGAAATCTTATGTATGAATAGATCTACCATAATTGAAAGGAATTGATTGCAAACCTAAAGATAGGTCGAGATAAATCATCTGCATTAGGGTTAAACTTAATAGTGGTATTCATAAATCGATAAAGTAATCTTAAAATCTTTAACATGAGTAATTCGATTAATAATCCTATGATTAGTAGTATCAAATGAGTTATTAACATACGATAGGAATTTTCATGGTCCAATAGTCAATAAAACAATTGTATAATAAAAGGTTAATTATCTAATGGACTTAGGGGGATTCATTACTGAGACACTAATTTCTGATGTTGATTGTTTCTAAGTGATTTTCTTTATTCTATGCTCAATATTGTTTCCTACTTTATTTTATCTATTTTAGTGTTAATTTTAATTAGAAACCAACACTCAATTTGTAGACTATATAATAGGATTTGGTAATTACTAGTAGTCATTGTCTTCATGGGATTTCACTTGTCCTTGCCTGTGTTAGCTGCAGCTACATCATGTACTTATTAGCCTTAGGTAGAGACTAATCAAGTTTTAGTGTCACTGTTGAGGACATTTATACTAGGAAAAACTTAGTTTTATTATTATAGTCATTATTTTATTTTATTTTATTCATGTTTTTATTTTGTATTATTTTATTTGTTTAGTTTGTTTAGTTTTATTTCTTTATTTTTAGAATTAGACTCCTGATTAGTTTATAACCCAGAGTACATCTAAGAGCCTAATAGATTTGGATCCAAAGATTGAAAGAACAACATACAAAATCTTTGAAGGATATAACTACAGGAGTTTGAGCTATATCGTCGAGTAGAAGGCTTAGAAGGTAATATAGATACAGAAGTATCTTACAATATGGTGGACTAACTATGAACCAGGTTTGACTAAGCTAGGCTAGACTTAACTAGTGCAAAATCCAACATTACAAGACTAACTATCTATGGGAAAAACTTCAAGATCAAGTCGAACATCATCCAGATGGTGCAATAGTCAGTCTAGTTCGATGGACTCTAAGAAGAAGATCTTAACACAGATATCTTTAACTTCCTGGAGATTTGTGATACTTTTAAGATAAAAGGAGTTAATGATGATGTCATCAAAGTGTTTCTATTCCCATTCTATATAAGAGGAAAGGCTAAGTAATGGTTGAATTCCATGCCACATTCATCATTAACTGCATGGTAACAAGTGATAGAAAAGTTTTTATTAAAGTATATTCCACTTGCCAAGACTGTAAGACTGAGGAATGACATCTCCTACGCTAAAAGTGAATCATTATATTACACATGGGGGAGATTTAAGGAGATGCTTAGATGATGCTCGCATCACAAACTACTATTGTGGATGCAAATCTAAACCTTCTATAATGGGCTAAATTAAATCGCATAGTTTTTATCGATGCTACAATTGTAGGGAACTAAATAATAAGACACCAGAAGCAGCCTAAAAGTTGATAGAGGATAAGACCATGAACAACTATTAGTGGTGCTCAACTAGAGCACAAACTATTAGGCCAATGAGAGTAATGAAGTAGATGCAATGGCATAGTTGGCGAGCCAAGTGAAGGCCTTGAGCAAAAAAATAAATAGACTGACAATGGCTCCACAAGGAAGAGTGATGCAGTGCAAAGCATGTATGCTAGAACACCAAGGATAAGTGGCCAATTAGTTCAGCTCGGGCACATGGATTATTTGGCAATGCTCCTAAACCCTAGAATAATCTATATAATAACACATACAATCTTGGATGGAGGAACTCCCCTAACATTTCAATGACAAGCAAGAAATAATCCTCTAACAGGGTTTCAAAAGCAATAATCACAACCTAAAAAGCCTAGTAAGGATGAGCAGATCATAGAATTTATTCAAGAATCAAAAACAAAGCACCAACAAATGGATGCATCCATATGCAACTCAGGGGCATGACTAATATGCTTACGCCCATGACTTTTATGCCATGGACGTGGGCAATTTTCTACACTCTTTATGGTTGAAGTTTTCAACATATGCTCTTCACTTTCTACATTTTCTTGTCTCCTCTTGCTCTAATCCTTCTCTTTCTTGCTCTATGAAGATAAGTGAGTGTGAATCTCAAAAAGATGACTCAAAGAATGTGCTTTCAACTCACTTTAGGTTTTATGCTTCCGAATTGTACCTAAAACCAAATATGAACTAAAGTGAATATCTTAAGCATTTCATAAAAATAATCACTAGGTGTTATGGAATAAATGTATAATCAAGTAAGTACATATTAGCAACTTAGAGGTTTGAATCAACCAACTTGTAAAGTCAGTGGTGGAAAGAACAAAGGGGAGTTTTTCGAGCACAAAAGAAACAAGTCTCAAAGAAAGAAAAATGGCAATCACCCAGACTATTGAGACAAAGCTCTGGGAAGAGAATAAGGTGACTACTAAGAGTCGCCTAAAAATTAAAGATGGAAAATGATAGGTTTAGTTCATACTATTTTTCTTAGGTAATTTAGTGTGTTTTTATGTGTTTACTAGATGATTATCATTTGTATGGGCTTAAAATTATGTTATTGTGAGTGTTTGTTTATATTATAAGTGTTTATGTGCTTAAGAGCATGATTTCAATCTTAATTTTATGTTTCATGAGGTGTTTGATGTATTTATTAATGATGGAAATCAGATAATTGAAGAACAAGGAAGATAGCAGCTACATGAAAGGTGTCACGATTGTGCATGAGAAGCACAATTCTAACTAGCGTGCATGGGGCTACGTGGCCTTTGTCACAATCTTTTTCAAACCAAGGGTCATGATTATGGCTCCTATGTCAAGATCATGACAAAGACTGTCCAAGTGCGAGTTTTTCATCTGTTTAAGGGTTTAGGGGCATTTATGGAACCGATCAAAGTGACAAAACCCTAGCTACACCCCCAAGACCCTAATACAATATTTAAGTATGTGAAAGACACAAAAAAATGCAGCAGCAAACATCAAAGAATAGATCAAATGTGGGAGATCAAGAAGAACATCTAGGAATTCCAGCTTTCCAAATCAAGTCTCTAATAGAGTGAGTTTTTCTTCCTTTCCTTAAGTTATTTCACTATTATTGATTTGTAATCTAAATTTCAAGATGTTAAACATGTTCATGAAGTTCTAAATTTCATATTAGGATTTATTCTGAATTTATTTTGACTTTGATTATTATTGATTACAATACATATTCTAGTGTTTGTGATAATTGTTCATGCTTATACTTAATAAATTAAGACAATAAGTCAAAAGTAATCAAATTAGATTGTGCAATGAGAGTTGGCAATTTAATAGTCCCACATTTATTAAATTATCAATCATTTAAAGAGAGATCTTGTTTCAGGACTTAATTATCTACTAGATAACTTCAAATCTAATTGAAAATGTTGGGGAAAGTTTTATGAATCGAGATGTTACAAATATGGAATTTTCAAATTTAATTAGGATTACTTGATTAGATCTTAAGAAAGAGTAATCAATACCTTAGGAAATTTAGGATCAAACACATAAATGGATCAACAATAGTTAAGAAAACAAAATAAGGAAAGAATAAGTTCTAAGTACTCAACGTTGATGTCCACATCATTCAAAGTGTGGAAATGTTACCAGGACGTACAAAGAAAATGTCCTCACCATAATCTAACAAAGGAAATTGTCTTGCTAACTTTCTATAATGGTGTTAATCCACTAACGAGGGGCACTATAGACATAGCTTTTGAAGGATCTCTTATGAGAAAAACAGTTGAGGAAGTAAAGGACTTACTAGAGGAGATGAAAAATAACGTTTGTATTTCAACATTAGATAGAAGCAGACAACAATCGACTTTCTGAAATTAGAAGGGAGTCATTACTATCGATTTAGTGATAGCAATGCAGGTTGAGATCAATAACTTAACAAGATAAATTAATAGCTTGAAAGCCTTTTCATATACTCCAATTAAAGCAATTGAACATATATACGAATTATACAAACAAGATAGCCATGTTACTATTGATTGCTTCTTGATGCAAAATAAGAATACATAGTAACTCAATTATATAAGCACACAATTTGGTTGAGGAGAAGGAAACAACCCCCACTCTAACACGTAAAATCCTAGGTGGAAGAACCACCCAAAATTTTCTTAGTCTAATAACATAGAAAATCAATTTAAAAATCAAAGACAGCTTGGATTTCAATCAGATAAATCTAATGTAAATGATTAAAGATTGAAGAAAATAATGGACAAGATCATAAGTATAGACAAGGCCTAGAAGAGGCTGGAAAGTAAGTTCGAGTAAGTAGTTAAAAACCACATCTTTTCCATTCATGATCTGTAGGTTCAAGTGGGCTAACTAACAAAGGCATTGTCTGCAAGAAGTGTGGGGAGTCTCCCGAGTAACACTGAAGCAAATCTAAAAAAGCAACTTAAGACAATCATATTTAGAAGTGGGCAAAAGCTCGAGCAACCAATAGATAAACAAACTAAAACAGAGGATCAAGAAAAGAAGAACAAGGATAAGGAAAATGGTGAGGACCCTCTTTATATTGTCCCTCTGTCATACCCATCGAAGATTGCATTCCCCCAAGAATTAAAAAAGAACAAACTTGATGAACAATTTGAAAAGTTCGTAGAGAAGTTAAGGACTTTGTAAATTACCTTATCTTTTATGGAGGCATTGGAACACATGCCTAAGTACGTTCAGTTCTTAAAAGGCATATTATTAAAGAAGCACACTTAGGAAGATAATCAAATCGTAGTATTAACTGAAAGTTATAGCTCCATTATCACTAGTCACATGCCTTCCAAGTTGAAGGATTTAAAGGGATTTACAACACCATACGTGATTAATGAATTGGAATTTGAAAAGTTTTTTTTACTAATATCAGATACTGAAGAAGGGAGGAATGATCGTAATGGAGAGTGAAAGTGGAGAGCAAATTTCCATGAGAACAATCACAAAATGGAGATTCTGCATCGATTATTGCAAACTCAACAAAGTGACTCATAAGGATCACGTTCCTCTTCCATTCGTAGATCAGATGATTGAAAAGGAGGCTGGCCATTCATTCTACTGCTTCCTTGATGGTTATTTGAGTTACAACCAGATTTTTATCTATCCAAAGGACCAAGAAAAGACCATGTTTATATGTCCTTAAGGAACATTTGTGTATATACTGATAGCTTTCAGGTTATGCAATGTTTCAACTATGTTTCAAAGGTGCCTGATGTCTGTCTTTACAAATATGATAGAGGACATTATGGTAGTTTTTATTGACAATTTTTCAATCTTTGGAGACTTTTTTAAGCAATTCCTAAAAAATTTGGAGAGAATACTCCAAAGATATAAAGAATCACGTTTAGTTTTGAACTAAGAGAGGTGCCACTTTATAATGCACAAGGGCATAGTATTGGGACATAAAATATCTTGCCAAGGAATTGAAGTAGACAAACCCAAGATAGAGGTAATAGAGAAGCTTCCACCACCCATTAATATGAAAGACATGCAAACATTTTTAGTTCATGTAGGATTCTATCACTGCTTTATTAAGGACTTCTAAATGATTGCAAGACCTCTCACAAATCTATTAATCAAGGACGTGCCTTTTGATTTTATCAATAATTGTTTATTTGTGTTTAATTGACTAAATGAGGCACTAATATCAGCACCAATCTTAACGTCACTAGATTGGTTATTGTCATTGAAGTCATGTTCGACACTAGCAACCAAGCTATGGGTTATGTGTTGAGGCAAAGGAAGCATAATAAGCTACATGCTGTTTATTATGCAAGTAAGACATTAACTGAACCCCAACTAAATTACACCACAATTGAGAGCGAGTTGCTAGCAGTGGTATTTCCATGTAACAAGTTGGGCTCTAAAGTGATTATTTTTACAGGTCACATCACGTTTAAGTATCTTTTTGCCAAGAAGACACAAAACTGAGGCTTATTTAATGGGGGCTCTTATTATAATAAATTGACATTGAGATCAAAGACAAGAAGGGAGTAAAGAATGTAGTAGCTGACCGCTTTTCATGTTGGAAAGGAGGGGAAGTTGAGTCGAGTGACAACAATAATGAGTGATTCCCCGATGATACCCTGATGTTGGTTAACCGCCTTATGGTACCATGTTATACAGATATAACAAACTTTATTACAAACTATATACTTTCTTCAAATTTATCATATCAGTAGAAAAAACAAGACTTGATTGAGTGTACCTGTTATTTATCAGATGACCCAATTTTATATCTAATGTGTGTTGATAGGCTGATAAGGAAGTATGTTCCAATGGGGGTTTGGCGCATTGTCACAAAGCTATATATGCTAGGTATATAGGAGTAAACAAGATAGTTGTGTGAGTACTAGAATGTGGATTTTATTAGTTGAATCTATTTAAGGATGCTTGGGATTTCATGGCACAGTGCGATTGGTAGCGTATTATAATCCTACATAACATAATTAAACTTAAAATTATAGCTAATGATAAGTATAGCCAATGATAAGTCTAGGTCGATCCCACAGAAAGTGTGTGTAAAGCTTTCAAAATGAAAAGTGTTTAGGTTATGGTTGGGTTCGGTTTGATTCAAATAACAAAATAAAGTGAAATTAAACTAAAGAAAACAAATAGTAAAAAATGATGAAAGTGATGAATCTGTTTATGATCTAGTTCTCGGTTCAATCTCATCCTACACACAATTAAACATATGTCTTTTTCATATTGTGTTTACACCTCTCTTAAAACTATTGATCGTAGATTAACAACAAGCTCTGTTGACCCCAGTTTTTCCTTATATTATGTTTAATTAAAACAAGCTTTCTAACTAAACCTAACCGTCGAATAAGCTAAAACAAGCTCTCTAGCTTTAATTGGATAGTCGAATTATAAATAAGGAAAACAAACCAATCTGGGCAATAACCACACAAGTTTGGGTCATTTGACCAATGTTACGTTATCACTAATGATTTAAAACCATTAGTTTCCACAAATGAATCTATAATATAATGATTATGTGTTGTATTTAAGATTCTAACAACACACATAAACAATTAAACATTAACAAGAATACTAATTATCCATACATGAATACCAAGTCAACAGAAATAGAATAACATTAACCAATCCTTAGAGAGAGATATAACAACGATACAAAATGAAGATATACTTAAATGTGATCCTCAGCGTCGATTTCACCTTTGAACCAGAATAGGGAAGCTTAGCGCTCTATAGGTCTCCAAAGAGTAAGTGCTTTGCCCCTTCATGAAATCCCAAAACAATTACTCTTTCATTTGTTGTTAAAATGTTCTATTTATATGAAAAATTAGGTTTTTGAGCATATACACGGTTTGATACACGACCTTATATCAAATCATATAAGTCAATTAAATGTGAAACTCGTGAAGATACATGGTTGGATACACTACCATAAGTCCAGCCATATAAGTCCAAAAATGTTCTTCTGAATGTATACACGGCCATATAAGTATATACACGACCATGTATCTCTCTGGTTTTAATGAATTGTTGTTATTCTTGTAATTTCTTGTCCAATCCTCACTTTAATCCATCTCCTTATTTCATAAGGATAATTGAGAGTGGATATCAATAGGTTGGCTGCAAGGGCATACTGTTAAGGTAAGTTTTCATCTATTTAAAACCCTCAATATATTGCAAGTGCACAGATTGTGAGTGTAGTATGTGAGGTGTCAATCCCTCGAAGAGTTATCGAGCTAATCTAATTCTAAGTTATCTTAGGCCTAAAAAAGTATTGAAATGAAAATAAAAAAGAATAGAAAAATAAATACGTGAAGATGACTAACAGAAAATTAATTTGTAAAATTAACACAAATAATATCGAATATTGAGCACCATCAAATTCATAATAAGAAATCACACAAGAAAAATTACTAAACTTTGAGAAAGGGATTTATCCTATTACCAATGTGGTGTTGATTCTAGACTATTGAATGGTGGATTACTCTCTCTCGGGTTATATTCACTAGGCCCTAATTGATAAACCCTAATTAAGTTGCATTACTGAACAAGTAATCTCTCGAATAACAATCAGCACATAACCTAAGTAGATTTTAAGCATTATATTAAACAATCTGGTCCTCACACGAAATCTCTCTTATAATTACCGATTTGATTGTTTGTGTGATTTATTAGGTCAATTAACTCTTATTAACCAATCCAATCATTTTGCATTCGGTTCACTCTCTTGAGTTATTACTGAAGCATGAAGTTACAACAAATAATCATAATACCCAAATGAATTAACACAAAAACAATTAGATTAACATTGAATCAAGTTTAAATCCCTAAAGAAAAGTTAGAACATCATCATCAATCCGAAATCTATTAACATCATCATATCCATCTTACACATTAAAAAATGAAAAATGAAAAAGATGAAAAAGAAATGTCAATTGGATAAGATCGGGATGGCTCAGGAAAGTAGTAGTAGCAGAAGCCTACCGCTCTCTCCTCTTCTTCCTTTTCTCTCTCTTCTTCTTCTTTATTCTTGGAGTTTTCCCAAAAGTAGCTAAAGTTAGAGCTCTCCTTAGGGTTCTTTCTCTTTCTTTATATAGTCTTTTCTATTTCAGGTAAACCCTAGGGTTTCCCGTAGGGACAATTCTGGAAATTTTCAGCGTTGTTTGTTACGCAGACCACGATTGTGGCACTTGATTTTTACTCTTTGTCATGATCGTGGCTGAAGGAGCCACGATTGTGGTAGACCTTTCCTGCTTTACTATATATGAGTGAATTGATATAAAAAATTTGAATCAAAGTCGTATTGTGAAAGTTTTTTTAATCATTTTGTAAAAGAAAGGAGGAAGTGGATATTTTAATGTTTAGGTAGAAGACACCAATATTATTTTGTAGCTTAAGTAATTTTAAATAATTTTTGTATTTTAAAAAATACTTGAAAATAATTCTTGTATTTTTCAATTTTTTTAGAAAAGTCGTTTGATTCTCCTTCTATTTTTCTGTTGTAGTTTTTTAGTTTTCATTTTCTGTTTTTCTTTCAAATAAAAACAAAATTATATTTAAAATAAAAACAAAATTATGTTTAAGTGTTAATATCAATATATTCACATTTTTATGACAAATTAGATAAAACTTAAAGATAAATTATTTTTAATTAAATAAATTTATTTTAATTTCTTATGTAATTTTATTAATAAAAATTATTTTATTATATTAAAATAAATAATTTTTATTTTTATTTTAAATATATTTTAATTATTAAATCAAATTTTATTTGAAATTTATATGTTTTGAAGATATTTCAAAATTATTATATTTATTGATAATTATTAAATTAAATTATTTAATTTAATTACATAAATGAAATAAAATTATTAAGTAAAATTAAATTATTCATAATTCATATTCATAATTAAAAAAATATAATATAGACTTAAATTATTCATATTTCTTATTAATAATTAATGTATCAAATAATTAGATTATATATACTTAGTTGATCAAAACATGAAAAAAATAGAAAGCAAAAGCCACCTTTATGATTTTTATATTTTTGAAAACTAAAACAAAAAATAAAAACTAAAAAACTTAAATAGACGAGTTTTTATTACTAAATTTGAAAATAAAATAGAAAACTAAAAATCAAAATAAAAACAAACAAACATTTATAACAAACATTTAGAATTTCATAAAAAATAATGACAAAGCATTCCACCAATCAAATATTCTCAATTTAACTTTTGAACTCGACCAATTAACTTCAACTCAAATAAATAGTTTTAAGATACTTAAAATCAAATTTAATTTGAATATGATTTAATTAGTTCTAACATATATTTAAGAGTTTAATTAGATCATCCCTTAAACAACATTTAATTATTTAATTGGCACGTGTATTTTTTGGGAAGTCTATGTAATGTGTCTTTCACTATTAATTTTTAGGGAAAATATTTAAAAATAAAAATAAAAAATGTGTAAATTACCTAAACTAAATAGAGCTCGGTGTCTTTTATCTTTAATATTTTATCATAACAAGGAAAGCTCATATTGACAGCAAGTTCAAAATAAAAAGTGAGGAGGAGGCCCACATTTAGGGTCAGAGAAATCACGCACAAGAAGATGTCAATAAACTCCAAATCCGATCTGAGATGATAACCCATAATCGTGTTGATCCAACGGTGGAAAGGCTTCTGGTTTCAAATAGAGAGACGCGAATAGATACGTACAGCCGCTCCAGGACTCCCGCAACCACGCAAAGATCGGTCACTCACGGATGTCTAAGCCGTCTGTTTGATTGATTCGAGTAAGTTCCAAATCACTTCTTTTACAAACGGTTTCAGTTTGTTTTGCTTCCCACTCTATCCCTGATAAATCATCCTCCTCCTTCGTTTCCTCCTAATTTACCTTCTCGGACGTGAACTCTCTGGGTTATTTTTTCTTTTACAAAAATAATGATCCTGACAAAGTTTTCGAGTTCCATTGATTTGGTATTACTGTGTGAGGTAGAAGTTGAATAATTCTGTGTATTCGTGTTGAAGTGAAAACCCTCAATTATTGGTACCTGTGTAGGGAATTCAGTGCTTTTGCAGATGATTTAATTTGATCTTGCAACTAATTGGCCGATAAATTATTTGGGGACGGAAAAAGTTTTGCTTTTGGCTCATAAGCTTTAACATACTGTTGATATGATGTTTTCTGAGTATGTTCTATAGACATCAAATGAATACTTAACATTTTTGTTGAATGTTAAGTTTTAAAAGTTTGTGTTACAGGTATTTCTGTGGAATCCAAGTTGGTAAATCTTACAGCTTTAGATTTTATAGCTAAACTGATAGGAATAGTACAGTTCATTTAAATTAAAGAAAATAATAATTCTTCTTTACCTTTTCCTTTTATTGGAGAAATTGTTTTGCTGAATGACTTTGAAAACAATTTATAAAGCTTTTATTAGTAACAACTTTGGTCCCAATATAAGTTCCAGAAAAGTAAACTGCCAATTTCCATACTTTTGGCACATGATTTCTGTCTCGAAAATTTTATTCCAAGTCTCGAAAATTTTATCTGCTTCACGTTGGCACAGTAATGTTTCTTCCTTTTTGGCGCCTATGTTATTTATGTTGTTAGTAGATATTCTGAATGTACTCATCAAAGAAATCAGTCAATCACAACACATATTCGATAAAAATAGTTTTATCTTTTTCAACTTCTTGATAGTTGTGATGTCTAACCAAAATGTTAGTGGGAGACTCTAACTTCTGTCTAACCTTCCCCCTCTGTAATACCTAACATGTGTTCATCTTCATGCCCATTTTCCTCTTCTTTTCCCTGCCCGTTTTCTCCAAAATTTCATCCATCTTTATTTCCCTCAGCCTGCTTGCTCTTACTTCAGTCCTGTCCATTCTTTTCCAGCCCAAACCTTGTGTAAGTTCAGTTTTTTTTTTTTACCTTTCTTTACTTCATTTCCAACCCAATTTCTCTACCCATTTTCTTCTACATTTTCCTGCCCATATTCCTCTTCATTTCATCTACTTTTACTCCCCTCAGCCAGTTTTGCTCCTGTTTCGTTGCTGTTCATCCTTTTCCAGCTCAATCCTTATGTGAGCTCTAGCTTTTCTTTGCTTTCCTTACTCCACTTCCAACCTTGTTTTTGCTAGCCTTTCGTTCCCTTCTGTCTCTCTAAGTCCTAAAGGGTATTTAGGGGATTGAAGGTCTTGTCTTTGATACCTGCTCTTGTTAATACCGTTTATAGTAAGTTTTCTTTAGACATGGCAACTGGGTCCGAGCTCGTCCGGAAGTCAATGGGAGAGTTTGGGCTAGACCGGCCCGAGGCCCTACAAGAAATGATAAAATGATGTCTTTGTGATTCTTTTTAAAAGAAAGAAAGTCAGGCTGGGCTCGAATCGGGCAGTCCCAACCTTGGTGGGCTCGGTGCATTGTCATCCCTACTTGTCTTTCTACTTTTTTCCTGTACCGGCCTGCTTGATCTTTTTCTTTGTTGCTAAGTGAGGATCATCTCTTTCTTTTCAAGTTCGACTCAAAGGAATAGGCTTTTAAAGTAATAGAAGAGGGACTATGACACTTGAATGGTTTCCCAATCTTTCTCCAAATGTGGAATCCTGACATTAAAGTTGAAGATGTCAAGCATATAAATATTTCAATATGGGTTAATTTTCATCAAATCTTATTGGAATATTGGTCCACTAGTGGGCTAAGTCTCCTTGCAAGCTTTATACGCAATCCATTATGCATGGATGAAGTAACTTCATCAAGAAAACAAATAGGATATGCAAGAATCTGCATCAGTTTTGACATGGATTGTTACCTACCTGAATAGTTTCCATTGATGAGATTGAAAGCAGAGGATAAGTTGGTGGAGGACTCCATTAAAGTTCCTTACTAGTGGAGGCCATCTCTGGCTTATGAAGAAAAGAAATGGCTACCAATAGCTAAGTTGTTCAAATTTGATTTTTATGATGAATTGATACAATTGGAAAATGTTTAATCCATAGGTTCTATAATAGATGTTTCTAAGGATTTAGGTATGGTTCATGCTTCCTCGAGTCTTAGTGTTGAAGACTTTAATCAGAAGATGGAAGTTCCTAGCTCAAATAATATGCCTACTCCCACTCCCATTCAATGCCAAGTGGTAATTCGATGTAAGTCGATTGATGATGTTTTAATTCAAGGCACTGGTTAATCGTAGCAACATCCTAACATCCCACCAATAGAATATGATGTTGCTCAAGGAGCTTTTATATTTATTGAAAGGAAGAAATTCAGGCGAAAAGCTATAGAGCCAACGAATCCTCTAAGAACTAATGACAGTGTTTGCATGGAATGCTAGGGTTTTTAATGATCCCAAAAAACGAGTGGTAGATGATTATATCAAGGCAATAAAACTAAATTTATTTGGTCTTTTGGAAACAAAATTGAAGAGGGAGAAATGTCTAAGTTTGTGGCTGTTCAAGTCTCATTAGAAGCTAATTACTAACTATGATAGGCACCATATAGGAAGGGTTATCATAGGATATAATCCGGATAAAGTTTTGGTGTTTTGATGTGTTCATCTTTTAGCTGAAATTTAAGGTACGGAGAAAGCCTGGTTCACTTTTATGTATGCATCCAAGTTTTCATTCTAAAGCGCTGCATTCTGGAATGATTTGGTACAATACAAGAATATAGTGAATAATCCTTGGCTCATCATTGGTGACATTAATTGTACACAGGCAAAAGATGCTATGGGAAACCTTGTGGGGAATTTAGAACTTGTCTTTAGAATTTGGAAGTTATTGATCTTAGACATAATGGAAGATTTTTTACATGGTCCAATAATCAAGAGGGTCAATGGTTATTAAAGAGACAAAATGGAAAGGGCTTTAGTCAACTGCGGCTCCAAAAATTGATTTCAAGGATAGCTCATTTCAATAACAATCTTTGCTTAGATCATTCTTATGGAAAAGAATACTTGTATATTCTCTATCTTTTGAATAGATAGTGTACAACGTTATATACGGAATTACAAGAGATAAAATAGGAAACTAGATCAGATAGACTATCTAACTAAATCGCTTAAATCAAGGGATTTTAAACTTATTCTTCTAATCTATTTACAGCCAATGTGTATCTCAACACTCCCCATCAAGCTGTGGAATAAATGGCTTCCATTCCTAGCTTGAATACAAGATCATGGAAACTTGAACTGTTCAGCCCCTTCGTTAGAATATCAGCTATTTGATGTTTTGATGGAACATAAGACATACATACTAACCCTTCTTCCAATTGTTCTTTAATGAAATGTCTATCCTTGTGTGGAATATGCCACCTCAATATCGAGGAAGTACTTTAGTTTCCCCACTTCCTTTATCTCAAACTCATTTACTAGTCTTTGCTTCAATTCATGCTTCTCATTCTCATCATTTCCAATCACTATAATGTCATCTACATAGACTAAAAGAGCAGTAACTCCCCCTGCAGCTGAATTAATGAAAAGAGTGTGGTCACCTTGACTTTGTCTATAGCCAGACTCCCTCATGACTTTTGAAAATCCCCCAAACCATGCCCTAGGAGATTTTTTAACCCATGAAAGGCCTTCCTCAACTTGCATACTTTATTGCCAATGTCCCCCTCAAATCTTGGTGGAATGTTCATATAGATTTCTTCGTCTAAGTCTTTATGGAGAAATGCATTTTTAACATCATATTGTAAGAGTTGCCAATTAAAGTGGGCAACTAATGATAATAGAATTCTCATGGTATTCATTTTTGCAATTGGAGCAAAAGTCTCCTGATAGTCAATCTCATAAGTTTGAGTGTACCCTTTGGCTACTAATCTAGCTTTATATCTCTCAAAAGACCCATCAGCCTTGTATTTTGGTGTGAAAATCCACTTACAGTCAACAATGTTTTTCCCTTTTGGTTTATCAACAATTTCCATGTTATATTCTTTTCTAATGCACTCATCTCCTCCCTCACAACATCCCTCCATTCCCTTTTTGACAATGCCTCAAAAACTATGTTAGGGATACTAATGGTGTTTAAACTCACTATGAATTTCTAGTAGGCTGCCAATAGGCACTTAAGAGAGACATAGTGAGATAAAAGATAGAGTGGTCGCTTAGTGCATTCGCTTATACCTTTCCTAACAACAATGAGTTCAAACGATTGATTATGTAAAGTTGAGTCAGATCTTACCATGATTTCATTTCCAGAGTCTGAGTTGGATTCTTGGACCTATGTGAGTTCTGGAACGACCTTTCTCCTTGAATACACCTGAGCAACACTGGTTGGGACACAGGATGACTCGGGTTCAGTAGTATTATTGGGAAACTCAAATGTAATTGGTTTAGAGGCTTGGTTGTTTCAACAATACGAGCTGGAGAAGAAGGAAGGTCAAGTGTTTTAAGTGGTTCGAAGGACTCACAAGTGCTATCTTCTATCAATGAAATCTCCCTCTGATGAGAGGACTTGGAGAAAAAAGGTTTATTTTTTGTGAAGGTGACATCTATAGAGATATAAAATTTTCTAGATGACAGATTGTAACACTTGTATCTCTTTTGAGTAGGTGAGTAACTAAGGAAAACACATTTGATGGCTCAGGGGTCTAGTTTGTCTCTGTGTTGGCTATGGACATGAATAAAGGCAGTGCATCCAAAATCCTTAGGTGTAAGGCCATGTGATGTTTTGAAGTGTGGATAGGAACTATTGAGAATGTCTATAGGACTTTTGTTGTCTAACGTAAGTGGGGGAAGTCTATTTATCACATATCTAGTAAGAACTGCCTCTCTCCATTAGGATTGAGGGACGTTCTCTTGAAAAAGTAGGACTCGGGTGGTGTTGAGTAAGTGTCCGTTTTTCCTTTCAACTACCCCATTTTGTTGAGGTGTGGTAGAGGGACCCTATATGTTACTATGAATCAAATGAAAAGGATGAGAATTTTTATTGCTAATTGGAAAAGATAACCGAGTATGTTTTCCCAATTCGCAAACATTACAATGAAATTAATAAATATCTAATTCTTGGAACAAACAAGGGAACATGACTGTTAAAACCTTAAAAGATGGATGACCTAGGTGCAAGTGATACAACCAAATGGTTTCTTTATTTGAGGAACTAAGAAATGACAAAGACAAGTTGCTTCAAATTTTTAGAGGAAATTCAAGGTGGTAAAGACCGCTTCGTTCCTTAGCAAGTTCAATCCTCCTCCCCAAGACCTGATCTTAAAAAACACAATAAGAGGGAAAGAAAGTAGCATAACATTTAAGATCATGGGTAAGTTTTTGAATGGGAAGAAGGCTAGCTGAAAGTTTTGGTATATGGAGGACTTTTTAAAGAATAAGGGTAGATGTGATATGTACAGCTCCGAACCTTGCAATAGTAGCTAAAGAGCCATTGGCTACTACAATCTTTTTGTTACTTAGGCATGGGGTATATGTGTGGAAGAATTGAGATGAGGGTGTCATATGGTCTGTGGCACCGGGGTCTATTATCCAAGAGTTTGTATAAGAAATTTATGAGGCAATCATGCAA
Organism: Erythroxylum baracoense; assembly: GCA_025629805.1. Classification (NCBI taxonomy): domain Eukaryota; kingdom Viridiplantae; phylum Streptophyta; class Magnoliopsida; order Malpighiales; family Erythroxylaceae; genus Erythroxylum; species Erythroxylum baracoense. The sequence continues at coordinate 17,018,672 of JAOTAY010000004.1, forward strand.
AAAGGAGGTAGAGGTTTATCTAAAATAGCTAAAGAGCAAGTTTTAGAAGGTTGTTCAATAGACCCCAACAAGCTTCTCTGCTTTTCAATTTATTCACTATAAAGAGCAAGTTTTAGAAGGTTGTTCAATAGACCCCAACAAGCTTCTCTACTTTTCAATTTATTCACTATTCTTGTTGTTGAATTTTCCTCAGTTTTGGGTTGTTCTGCCATATGAGCTTAAGACCTCTATTGTCCCCCATGGTTTCCCCATTCTTGGCTTGGTGGCTTACCATGCAGTTTCTAACAAGTTTCCTTTGTGTGCCTCGATTTCTTGCAATAGGTGCACTAGCGATTGCCCTTATTCTCCTTTTCCTGGTTTTCTCTAGCAGGATTTTTGGACAGATCACTACTTACTTTCACTTGATGATCTGTTTTTGCTACTAAGTCTGACTCATCCATGGTTTGTGGTTCAAGCATAACACTCATTTGGCTTTCTTCTGCTTGAATCAATGAAATTGTCTCTTCCAGAGACAGTTGTCCTCTTTGCCAACGATCTGGAGCCTAACCTGATCGAATTCAGGATTCAATCTGGCCAAAAAAATCATAGATACGGTCTTTTCCAATGAAGTTCTTCAAGATGCCAGCATCCTCAGGGCATTTTATCTCAAATACTCAGTAATGGTCAAGTTCTTGCCACAGATTCTGCAGCAAATTTGCATACTCAGTGACAGATTTATCTCCTTGCTTAGGAGTTGCAGTTTTAACCTTAATCTCGTATACTTGAACAAAATCACAAGCCTTTAATTATGTGCAACGAATGTAATCTCAAATCTCCTTTGCAGTGACCAAAAACATACGTGTCACTGATCATGGGATCCATGAAATCCCATAGCTAGGACATCATCATAGAATCCTCCTCATCCCATGCTTCAAACATTGGGTTATCCTTTGTCGAATCTGTTCCAAAAGGGTGTCTAAGCTTCCCTTTGCCCTTGAGATATGTGCGGACAAATTGAGACCATTTGAGGTAGTTCTTCCCGTTAAGCCTATAGGAAGCCCGAATATTTTGCAAATCACCAAATTTCTGATTAGAACTGAATTCTTCTTAAGGGTTAAAAACAGAAGTTTGGGAGGTTGACATGATGAAGAAGGAAAAAATTGTAACAATTAAGGATGTCTGAACAAGAATCAAAGAGGGAAAGACAAGGAGGAATGCAACAATGAAGGCTGGAACACACATAAGAACAGAACCAAGAAAGGGTTTCGATTATGCAGCAACAAAGGCTGCTGGGAAAAAAATTCCAGAAAGAGAAACCTTAGAGCTCAAATATCATGTGCAAAAGAATACTTGTATATTCTCTATCTTTTGAATAGATAGTTTACAACATTATCTATGGAATTACATGAGGTAAAATAGGAAATTAGATTAGATCCTAGATCAGATAGACTATCTAACTAAATTTCTTAAATCGAGGGATTTTAAACTTATTATTATAATCTATTTACAGCTAATACATATCTCAACAATTCCCCCATGGAGATTCATGATCTTTATGAGAGAATAAAGGTTCTTTTTTTATCTAGATTCTTTAACTACCTCAATGGTATAGATGTTTGAAGAAGTTGTAACTAAAGGACTTGAGTATTGGGTGAATGATTCAATTCCACAAGAAGCTAGAGAGAATAAAACAGGAGCTTAAATCCTTTTAGAAATTTTAGAAAAGTAAGTAGAGGGACATTCTTGAGGGCATAAAGCAAGCCAAAGAAGCATTAATACATTGTCAATATAAACTCTGTGATTCTTATGCAAAAATTAAGGGTGTTGTTGTTAAAGGGTGGAGATTCTAATACCAAGTTCTTCCATAGATTACTACTTGCTAGGAGGAATTGTAACAGAATATCCAAGTTACTCACTGATGAGGGTAGAATTATCATTGATCAAAATCCATGCCAAAGATTACTGTGCTAAAATATTGGGAACTTCAAGGGATGGGAATCTTGCTTACCTACTTCATTACCTATCCATTCCTAAGGTAATCTCCCTTGAGCAGTCTGAATTTTTTATTTGGAGTTTCACGGACGAAGATATGAGGGTGGTGGTATTCTTAGTCCTGATAACTCATAGGATTTGATGGGTTTAATGGCTTCTTTTATCAACAAACTTGGAGCTCCCTTAAATTTCATATATGTAAAACCATTCATGAGTGTTTTGATAATGGCAAGATGCTGAAGGTATGGAATTGCACTAATTTATATCTAATTCCAAAATCTCATAATCCAAACTCTTTGAGGGACTTAGACTGATTTCTTGTTGCAATACATTTTATAAAATCATCTCCAAGTTATTGCTAACAGGATCAAGCATGTGTTTCCTCCATTCCTTAGCAACCTGCTTTTATACAAGGTAGAAAGCATTGGAGACAATGTGTTGCACACAAGAAATGTTGAAAAACTACCATATCAAGGGCTCTGGAGCTAATTGTGCTATCAAAATTGATATTTTGGGATTTTATGCTTCTTTCTCTACAAGTATTCAAGTCCCCTGACTGGTTTATTATTTGGATCTCCCAGTACATAACTATTACTTCATTCAATGTTTTGATAAATGGGGAAGCTTGTAAAATTATCAAGTGTTCTAGAGGGCTAAGGCAAGGTGCTCCTCTCTCTATTTATCTTTTTACCATATGCATTAAGGTACTTAAGTGCACATATTCAGACAAAAGTGCTTGTTGATTGTGGCTTTAAGTATCGTATGAAGTGTAATAGGTTGGACATCACCCATCTTGCTTTTGTTGATGATTTGTTGTTCTTTTGTAAGGCTGACAAAGCCTCAGGAGCTTGCTTAATGAGATCTTTGAAGGAATTAAGTGCCTGTTCTGGGCTTCATATTAACAGGGACAAGAGCTATATTATCATGTCAGTCGATGCCTTGAACTCAGCCGGTTGTTATCATCCATCTCAGGTCTATCACTCAAATCTCCACAATTTACCTACCTAGGTATTCCTATATCCTCAATGAAGCTCTCTTATTTAGATAGTGAAGGGTTATTGGATGTGATCAAAAAAAGAACTAGGGCCTGGACGTTTAAGTGCTTATCTTTTGCTGGCAGGTTACAATTAATTTCTTTAGTGTTTAGTAACTTATTCATCTATTGGTCCTCTGACATTGCATTTCCTATGGAGCTTTGTAAGGAAATTGACAAACTTCTCAAGAATTTTCTTTGGACCGACATTGAATCCTCTTAACTTTTTGTGAAAGTAAGATGAAATGACCTTTGTATGCCTAAGGGGGAAGGAGGTTTGAGAGTTAAAACTGCAAAGTTGGTAAACAAGGTTATGCTGATCAAGAGGTTCTGAAAAGTAATAAATTATAAAGAATCCTTTTGAGTGAAATGGTTTCATAAATACTATATAAGAGGGTCCAGCTTGTGGATAATTAAACAAAGAACAGATGCATTATGGTGCTAGATTCAAATGCTAAAGTTAAAGGGACCTCATCCAACCATTTATTGGGACAATAAAGGTGTGCAATTCTTTTAAGGTTGCTTCCCCCGAATTCCTCCAGACCTGCAAACAGAGGATAAGGTAATTTGGCTCAAGCATCCTTCTGGCTTGTTTACAAACAAATCTTATATGGATATGATTAGCAATTGGGCAAATGACCGTGACCTGACCTGGTATTCTCTTGTGTGGAACAAACTTCTTTTCCCAAGATTCTCATTTACTTTGTAGTTTGCAATTAAAGAAAGACTCAATACCTTTGACAAAACAAGAGGCACCAATGATCTGAATTGTATGTTATGTTTGTCAGATCAAGGAACCAATGCACATCTTCTATTTAATCTTCCTTATTCATATAGGGTTTGGAGAGATGCTATTGGCCTTTGTAACCTAGATCTGCAAATCAAAGGCTTGTTGGGAATAATCCAATAGCTATGTTCCCTTTGTAGAGTTCATAAAGATGAGAGATTGTTGTGTAGCTTGGTTCTTAGTAGCACAGTTTATGGTATTTGGTGGGAGAAGAACCAAAGGTCTTCAAGGGCAAGTTCAGCTCTCCAGATCATGTAAGTGAATGCAATATTAGACGTATCAGGGAGCTGCCTATAGCTAGAGAAAAAGGCTTCACTTTCTCCACTTTTGAAATTAAATTGGTCCCTCTAGTGACTCCTAGTGAGTTACCATGGTTGTAACATGTTACACGTGTCTTAATGAGCTTTAATAGTCTTAAATTTTACTTGATGTTTATTTTGTATATTCCATGTAAACTCTAGTTTTTTATTAACGCAATTTATTTACTTTTTTCTAAAAAATCTTCTTGATAGTTGTATCCTATTGATAGAAAATGATATCAGATGGATAGGAGGAATAATTCTGAGTAAATGGGAAAAGTTGGTCTTGAAACATAAAATTGGTCTGTTAGTCAACATTAATGATGATTTTGCCCAGAGATATCAATCTGTGTGCCTTTCTTTTCTCATAGTTGGTATTCATACCCTGCCTCTTCCCTATAGTTACTACAAACTTATTTAACCTCCACAGCCAGCCTTGGAACCCTAGGAAACTGTTGGTGATTTAAACTTTATATTTTCTTTTCTCTCACTTAGGTTAAAGATCAAGTGAATTTCATGTCGAGATCTGGTATTGTGCTAGACACCACTTCATATTTTAGTTAAAAGTATCATCAACTTTTTATTGTTATACCTAATTAGATTGTTGTGTGTCAAGTAGTGTTTACATGAATCACAAGTCATGTTGATATTAAGAACTTGATTTATGTTATTTGAAAGATAGTTTGGGCTATTTTTTTGGTTATCTTTTAAGAAAAATGATATGAATAGCATCTTTGGCTCATCTTGTCTCATGATTATATGACAGTGGATTTGGACAAGGAAGTTGAAGGTTTTGACTACTCCATTGAAGAAAAAACCACTGCATTGCAAGGGGATGCAGTTCTAGAACCATATGTGGGTATGGAATTCGAGTCTGAAGATGCTGCCAGGAGGTTTTATGTAGAGTATGCCCGACGTGTAGGATTTGTTGTTCGCGTTATGCAACGTCGTCGATCAGGCATTGATGGGAGGACCCTTGCTCGTAGACTAGGATGTAACAAACAGGGTTTTTCTCCCAATCAGAGAAGTAGAAATGGAACAGATAAAAAGCCACGGCCAAGTGCGCGAGAAGGTTGCAAAGCAACTATCTTAGTTAAAATGGAAAAGTCTGGAAAATGGGCTGTTACAAGATTTGAAAAGGACCACAATCATCCATTAATTATTACTGCCGGAGGGTTTAGTACAGCAGTTAGTATCTTGACCTTTAATATGATTTCTTCATTTAGACTTGCATGTGAATGTGTTTTAAAACATATGTCCTTATTTTTAAATTTTTAATTGTTCATGACATCCCTCCTTGATAGTTTATGTGAAATATTTCTCAAGCGTAACAACTTTGTAGAGATAATTCTAGCTGACAATTATTTTAACCTTAATCGTAATTTTGTGCTTGTTCATTAAATTCTCCAATTGGTGATGTATCTAATGTGATCAAGACAGCCTTCATTGATTATGGCTCCACTTTCTAGACTTTTATATGATTTGAGATAAATTGTGCTTCTCACGTCTCTCCAATTGGTGACCTATTTGGTGTGAGCAAGCGAGCCTTCCTCGATTATGGCTCCACTTTCTAGACTTTTATGTGATTTGAGATTAATTGTGTTTCTCGTGTGCAGGGTGACAAAGACAAGAAGATTGAAGAACTTACGAAAGAGTTGGAGCAACAGGAACAATTGTGTTCAGTTTACCGCGACAAGCTACTTAGTTTCATAAATGATGTTGAGATACAAACTGAAGAACTGTCTTCAAAAATTCACTCTATTGTTGAGAATGTAAAGGGAGTAGAATCTGAAGTGCAAAAGTTCTCCCACATTAGATAGCCTTGCTACGTGTTGATTTATGGCCCAAGGCACGGTATGTATAGAGTCAAAATTTCTACTCATTCTAGAGTCAGCTAGTTGTAACATTAATATTCAATAGAACGAAATAGAAGTGTGCAATTCTCTCCCTTGCTGCCTTTGTACATATATTCACACACATAAGCACATGGTAACCCCCATCAGGCTACATAGTCAGTGCCATTATGTGTGCAAGATGACATTGTTGTGCAAACATACCTTTAGGTGCAAAAATGGCTTCTGCTGCTGCTGCATTTCTTCTGGAGCAAACATAATGGAGAAGCTTTCGAGATGTGTCCAATTAGAAGTTTTCAGGATCTTGGTAGTCAATGAGTGAAGTAAGATTAGTAAGACATGGAGTAGATCTAGGGATGTCAAAGAGTCCGGCCTGGTCCGATTTTGGCCCGAGTTGACCAAGTCACGGGCTAACTATGTTATTTCTAAAACGACGTCATTTTTGACAAAAAGACGTCGTTTTGGAAGTTTTTCTTAAAACAAATGACGGGGTCAGCTTAGCCCGGCTCACCCGTGGCCTGTTCGGCCATAGCTTGGGCCATGGGTTGGTCAACACAGGCCCGTCCCGGCCCATTGATATCTTTAAGTAGATATTTTACCATTTGTTTAATTGCTGCTATTGGAAGCTTGGATACTCTATATGGTGTTTGCTAAGTGAAATGGAACAGGCAAAATAATATAATTAGAGATGTAAAGAACGAGCATTATATTAGATAATCCAAGTAATTTTCATTCCATTGTCAAGGGGCATGCATTTGATGCTAGAAGGCTCCAGCATCTCACAAAGACCTTTACCAAATTGCCCTTGTTTCTTTTTTATTTTTTGGCAAGAAGGTGCTTTGCTGCTTGGTGCAACCGTATGGAGGTGTCTCTGGGTGCGGGTCTTAACTCCATAGACAGCTTGAACACGAATCTACAGCCAAATTCTATTGAAGACATAAGCTCTCGAAGGAAAGAGGGAAAAACCTTCCTCGGAGGAATTTCTTAGAGTTAGCTCGCGACTCTCAAACAATAACAGTTGGGGATACTTCGATGTGCAAGACTAGTTATGCTAAATCACCTAGTCTCAAATATATAGGAATCCCCATTACCTCATCCAAACCTAAATATGTTGATCATATTCCTTTGATTGAATCTTTCAAAGCAAGAATTAATTGCTAGCAAAATAGACTTTTATCCTTTACTACTCGACCGTCCTTTATTACTTCTGTGTTAAAGAGTTTACGTACATTGGAATGCCCATTTAGTCTTACCAAAGATAGTTATAAAAGACATTGAAAAATATTTATGTTTCTTATGATAAGTAAAAACAGAGAATTTTAAGGGGCTAAAGTAAAACATAAGGAAGTTTTCATTCCAATAAAGGTGGGAGGACTTGGTATTGTTCTTATAACTCTTATGTAGAAAATGTTGCTAACTAAGAGAGTATGGAGACTGATCATAGATAAAGAAACACTTTAGGCTAAATGGATTAATGAGTTCTACTTAAAGGATTCGAATATTTGGCACTTGGAATTGAGTAAAGAGCAAACCTGGAGCTTTGCATAAATGCCTAAGCTAAGGGAATACATTTACCCCTCATATCAAGCATAGCTTAGGAGATGGGGAAAAATCCTAGTTCAAGTTTGATAACTGGAATACCCTTTAATCAAGAGGAATGACTTGACACATTTAATCTCCAAAATTCCTTTGGATGCCAAAGTTTGCTCAGTTATACATAATGTGGTCTAGTGTTGCAAATTTAAAGGCTTCTTTTACCTGACAAACTACCTTAAAGACCCCTTATACTATCGAATTAGATATTGTATAACCTAGTTAGAAGGCACATGAGTTTAAATGTTATGTAACTACATAGGTACTTGAACAGGTCAATCAGTCTTATGCCTGAAAAACTACCTACCTCAACTTACTCATTTACACAAGGAAGATAGGATCATACGGTTAGAAAATAATACTAGATCATAAAATAATGCATTATGCTACATAATTATAGACTCTGCTTGGAGGATACACCCTAATATGAACTAATTTGGATGCAAACTATTAATCCAAAAGCATCTATGATCAGTTGGCTAGTGATAAAGAATAGGATTATAATAAAGGACAGATGGTTTGGGAATTATAATCCCATATGTCTTCTATGCAAGGAGATACATGATAGAAATTACCTGTTTTTTTAATGTTGGTACTTGAGAGCTATCAGGAATAGGGTTCTACCCACTTTGATGGTGTTTTACCTCATACAAATGGAGCAGGGTCCTATTATGGGCAACTAACAATGCAAAGTACCTCAAGTAGGATAGAATTGTCTTTAAAACTGTCTTTTTTCTCCACAATTTATTCCAAATGGAGAGAAAGAAACAATCGAATATTCAAGGAGATAGTTGTTGAAAAACATATTCTGGTAGAAAATACTCTAAATTGGTTAAAGAATTCCTGCTAGCTAGAAACCTACACAACAATATTACTACAGGTATGAAAAATAGATGGAATCTCTAAATTCTAGCTTTCAAGCTTGTTGTAAATAACAAATGTTTTTGGATCATGTAATATCCTTGACATTGTAATGGTGTATTAACTTTGCTAGTGTTAATAAGTTTTCTTTATTCATTTTTCAAAAAAAATTATTGTCATAATCTTATTTAAAATTTTAAAAGAAGGAATAAGCGTAATGCATGTCTCATGATGTAACATTGTATAAAATTTACTTTACATTATCTACTTTGATGTGTAACAAGTATGTTACATGAAAAAGAACGAATGAACTTGCTATATGGAAAAGGAATGAATGAGGAGGCAGGAGATTTAAAAGAAGTGGAGGCAAAACCATATCAATGAATAATAAGAAATTAGTTGGAAAAGGGAAAATTAGCAAAAGGCGACATTCTTTTCATTAGGTGTTTGACAAAGTTACATAGGAGAAGCTACTAAAAGCCCTAGTAATATTTATTCTAGTCACTAAGAGTTGTTGAACATGGTAAAAAAAAATAAAATTTGACAAATAAGGAAGTCCTATGTTCATTTTCTCTTAACCTTTTCCTATTTTATGTTTTTCTTATGTGAAAGTATTGCTACTAGTTTTCTATATTATTGATATTATTAATATTAGAGCATTAAAATCTTTTGCTAATACAGGTGGCAATCTTGAAGGAAGGGACTTGGTTGAATAAAGTGAGGTAGGTAAAAGAAAATATGAAAAATCAATCATATAAGATGGATCAAAATGATGAAAGCGCCATTAAATAGTTGAAAATGTAGATGCTTTAGTTACTTCAACAAAGTAGTTAACAAGGAGAGGATGAAGGATGATAATCATGCAAAATGTCATACTTTGCACCCATTGAGATATTTGGGCAATTATGGACAACAAATTCTCAAATTAGGCATAACTTTATCATATAATCTCTAATTAAGATGATTCAAGATATTATTAAAAATTTAGGAAGAGTTCAATTTTTTTAATCTTAAGTTTTGAGACATTTTGGCTAAATACAACTTAATACACAACTGTGCTCATGATTGTGCTCCCTAATGGGACATTGTTATATAAGACAACCTCTTATATGGTTGGGTTAGTACTTGTGTGACATAAAGAAAAGATATATTGTGATGCACAACTTAGAATATGAATATGGTAGTTACTGTGTTGTCTTTTTAAAAGTGATAAATACACCCCTATTCTTAATTATATTTTGTAGTTTTCGGAATAATTTAAATCCTGTTTTAATTGTGTGCACAAAGCATAAATTTAAGTTAGATACTCAATATCATATTAAATCTTGTCACAATACCACATAAGTTTTTAGGAGAAAATTTTAACCTTTAGGTGTAGGTGATAATATGCTAAGCTTTGGAATCGTTGTTAGAAAGTAATTCTTGCTACTTTTATTTTTATTTTATTCGTTATTTATCTTTGTCTTCCTAACTATGTATGCCTATTACTCGAACTTTTAATTAAGGTGATCTTTTAGTTTAATCTTAAAATAGGAAGAACCTTATATAGATTAAAGAAGGAAGCTAGAAATAAATCCTAAGAGGACTATCTAGCTCCTACTTTCTTATTTGAAAGCAATTCAGAATTAGAAGAGGAAAAACTTATGGCTGAATATCAAACTTTGAAGGGGCTTACTACTCCTCTTTTAAATTAACAACCCCTCAACAAATTTTTAATTAAAATATGGACTAATACATCTCTTACTTATTTTTCATGGTCGTGTAGGCGAAGATCCTTATAAATACTCAATGAAATTTCATGTGTTATGCATAAGCATAAAACTTACGGGTTTATACATAAGAACAAATCAAGTTGGGTGCCTTTCCTTTTTCATTGAAAGAGGTAACAAAAGATTGGTTCTATTACCTACCTTTTGGGAGGGTTGTCATACAGAGCAAAACGAAGAGGCTATTTTTTGAGACATATTTCCTAACCTTTAGGACAACTAACATTTGGAAGAAATTTTGTCTTAGAAAACACAATGAAGAATCCTTGTATGAGTATTACAAACATTTCAAGAATTTATGTGCAATATTCCCTTGTACTTTTATAAGGGCCTTCTACCCATCGATAAGAATATGATTGATTTTTTTAGTAGAGAAGCATTGGTAGACAAAACTTTGGAGGCTGCTAAAAACTTGATCACAAACATAGCTTATAGCTCCAAAAATTTTAACGTTAGTCTTGACCCACTACCCAAGTGCATTAATAAAGAAAATGTTTCCTCCTTTTAACAATAGATTTCTAATTTTACCTCTTTTGTTCATCTAATGGCTATAGGTAACATTCAAATTGTGAAGGTTTGCATAATTTTTTCGATAATAGGACATAAAAATTGTATATGCCCAACTTTTCAAAGGGAATCTAGTAGGCAAATTAAATGTAGCAGGTGAATTTTTAGGATAACCACAAAAAGTTATCATTCTTATTCAAACACATATAATCTATGATGAAGACTCACTCTAATTTTAGCTATGTGAACCTATAAGTAAATTAGCTCGTAATGCAAAACTATCCAAGTTTCTAGCAATACAAGCAACTGTAATCTCCTAGGCAATAAATAAGCTAACCTTCTAATTTTAGAATGCATTTGGAGGATATTTTAAATCTCTTACTACTAGTACTTTATAATTTCAATAGGGGATGAAATAGTTCCATTAAGAGAAAATATATAACATTTAAAATTAGGAGAATTAGGTGAGTCGAATGGTAAGTCTAATTTGGAGGGAAGTTGTTCTGAACTTTTTCTAATCGAAAAGAAAACGTGATTGCAATGATTTTGAAAAGAAGAGTTAAGAAAATTGAAGAATTAAAAAGAGAAATTTTTAATAAAAATTAAGAAGATATAGAGAAAGAAATGGGTGCAGTTGAACTTAAACAAAAGTTTCCTCTTCTCCCTGATAATAAACCAAAACCTCCTTTTCCTAATGGTTTGGTGAACTTAAAGCAAGAAGAAATAAGGAGATTCTGGAGATTTTTGAAAAAGTTGAGATCAATATACCCTATTGGATTTCATCAAATAGGTGCGTATGTAAAATTTATTAAAGTGTTGTAGACTAGTAAGAGAAAATTAAATGGCAATAAGCAGATATAGATAGGTCAGAATGTCTTATTAATTTTCCAAAAAAAAGCTTCCTCCTAATTGTAACGATCTAGTTTTGTTTACCATTTCTTGTAAGATAAGTTACACAACTATTAAGAGAGCTATGTTAGATTTAGGAGATTTCATTAATCTTCTTTCACAATCTATATATGCTTCACTAAATCTACGTTAGATGCTTTTTGTGGGATTAACCATTACTCACACTACTATATATTACAACTGACTGTTAGTAGTGTGCCCTAGGCCAATGGATATTTGTGATTCATGTATTAACATTATGACTTGTTAATAATATATTAT
>JAOTAY010000004.1:17044532-17056108 GCA_025629805.1 Erythroxylum baracoense
ATAATACATAAATGCAATATGAATCTCATAATTATAATCTCATTATAATTTTATTTGCAATGTACAATTATTCCATGGACTTTATCATATACATCTAAATATATATAAGATAAATAGTGCCTTTAAATAATTTGTCACTAAACTACAACCAAAGCGATTGCCTGTAGGACATAAACCAACACCAAAGTCCCCCCTCCCAAAACCTGAACACTGGTTAATTTCATTTCAACAACTTTACACACACTCTTTGTAGGATCAACTTAGACTCACCACTGCTACAATAGTAGATCTAGTTTATTTTAACTAGCATTACGACGTGCTGTCACCCACAAAATGTTTCCTTGAAGGTAAAGGGATAAGACAAGAGGACCCTTTTCCCCTTACCTATTCATCCTGTGCATAAAGGCATTAAATATACTCGTTGAATTCAACATCAAAAATGACATAGGACTTAAGTAGTAATCGCAAGAAATTAAAGATTTTTAACTTATGTTTGCAAATGCTCTACTTTTTTTTGTGAGGTTAATGGCAACTCCTTAAGCTTGCTTATGCTCTCCTTATATACATTCAAACTACTGTTGGAACTTACAATCAACAAGGAGAAGAGCCACCTAATTATATCTGCTAGTACTGAACATTTGACTAGCTAGTTGTCCATGATATTAGGGTTGAAGTGTAAGCACCCCCTTCACTTATTTGGAGCTGCCTTTATCAATTAAGAGATTGTCTTCCAATACTAGAAAAAGGTCCAGAAGAAGATCTTCAACTAGAAAACCAAAACCTTTTCTTTTACAGGAAGATTGATATTGATCAAATTAGTGATGAAATCTCTAAACATTTACTAGTCTTTACACTTTTTCCTTTAAAAGAGAATAATGAAAGATGAAGAGGATGTTTAGAAGTTTCCTCTGGTTTGGATGCACACTCACTCATATAATAAGGTTAGTTCGAAAGAGGTATGCTAAGCCAATTCTGAGTGCATTTAGGAATCCAATCCTTAAGAGTCACCAATAAGGTGTTAATGTCAAAAAGGTTTTGGAGGCTTTTTACCAACCCTTAAGCATTGTGGGTGAGATGGATCAATTCCTACTTCTTGCAAGGTAAAAGCTTTTAGGAAGTGGAATTCTCCTCATATACTTCATGGTTTATGAAACAACTTTAAAGGTTGAGAACAACCATATATACCAACATCCAATGCAAGATAAATAATAGTGAATTAGCAGCTTTGTGAGTCGATAACTAAAGTAATGTTAGCTCTCTTGCAAATCCTTAGCTTATTAAGTCATTATGCCTCCTTTATCCAACTTTTGCAAGAGTTAGTAGCTTAATTAATACACAATGGAGAATGGGATTTTGAAGCAATTCAAAGACTGGAAATTCTAGGACCAATGGATCCTCCTAATACACACACATAAAATACTTACATTTGGAAAATCCATCCTATAAGGAAATTCATTTTGAATTCTTGTAGGAAGCTCTTCAAGCAACCTATAGCCAAGTAGAGCTAGGATGAGATAGTGTGAGCAAGGATGCTTTTGCCTAAAATATCCTTCTTCCTTTAGCTAGTTGTCAAACAAAAGTTCCCTACTAATGATAAATGCCAGTTCCTACACATTTCCAATAGATGTCCCCTCTACAAAATAGACTCTGAATCTCCTTCACATTTATTCATTTCTTGTCACTTTGCATTGTCAATCTGGAAGCTAGTTTGCCTGCACCTCTCCTTGTCATATCATGGCACCAACTCTTAGAGGATAATTGATATTTAAGTTGTAGAACTGAAGATCAAAGGTGGAATAAAGTCTTCTATATCATTGCCCTTAAAACAACCATGAGGGCTAGTAGGATGAAAGAAACTCCAGAATCTTTAAAAGTATGGAAAGAGACAAGGATGTCATTTAGATAGAGTTTGGCAAGGGTAAGAGAATAAAATATCCTCCACAACTAAATAAGATAATCTTTGTGACCTACAACTTGATTAGAAGATCTCTAAAGGACTGTAACTAGCATTTTTCTCTACTTATAACATGCAATATAGAGGAATCTTAACTTGTTCTTTAGTTGATTGAGGGATGTTAGTAGCTCCAGCATAGGACAATGCTAGCCTCGTAGGAATTGTAACTTCCTATTGCTCGTACTTTCTCTTATGAGATTCTATACGTAAGGCAATTTATTGTTCTTAAAAAAAGCACTTCAAGATTTTGTGAAGAAGATGCCTAGGAAAGGAGAAAAAAAGTTTATTTTGAACTGGACTATACTAGTGTTATGCGGCTCTGTGTGACATGGTGGGTCTAATAGAAAGTAAAGAAATTTATAAAAAGTGTTACATCAATATTAACGTGACACTTACCAGAGAGGACTAAAATTTTTAAAAATTATATCAATAAGAACAAGAACCCAACTAGGAAGAGAAAGCGAGCAAAGATTACGTCGTTGTTCGTAAATAAATATTTAAGGATTTGGCGTGATATTGTACAGTAAATACTATAAAAAATGTTAGTAACAATTGTTCCAATCGTTAAAGATTCATTATATAAAATCCACAATTAATTTTTTCCAATCATAATAAATAATTCATTTTTTTCGTACTTTTTATTCTTTTGTTTTTCTTGTGTGGAATTCTTGCTATTACTTTTTTCTGTGTCAATGCACCGTGCTAATTAACCTATACTTCGATATTGACCGCAAATTATGGAAAAGTTTTTTACTTACAACTTTTAGTCCTTTATCTTCCTAATTAATTTATATCGCTAAATTGTATTTTGATCAGAAAATGAAACACAGCAAGTTTTGCTTCAGAATGTGCCGTGGTCGCCTTTGCTAACTTAGGCCTGATAGCATTTTAACTTGCGCAGAAAATCTCAGAAGTTGATGAGTTCGTGTAACTTTATATTACAAGATAAATTACATACAAAACAGTTTTAAAAGAAAGTTTGTTGTAAGGCAAACTTTAATTTTCATATAAAAAAGCATTACGTTAAGACATTTCAAAGGTTGTTGACTGCCAACTCCCTTCCGCAATTGTCAACATAAACTCAACGATACTCAAATTCCCGCCTAAGCAGAATATGAGGAGGGTAAGATGTACGCAGTCATGTTCGTATTTCCTTAGAGATACAGAGTCTGTTTCCTTATAGACCCCCGGCTGTTTTGATGACTCGAACTCAGGACCTCCTTAGTCTTTAAGTGAGGAGTTAACCAACTAGGCTACTCCTTCTTATCCCGCAATTGTCAACATGATAATACTAAATGCGTCCTAGTCTCGAATCATTTTTCCGGCTGTTACTTGAGAAATGTCTAAGCTTATTACGAAATCTAATTAATTTTGTTAGATCTTTAAAAGCTTTTTTTTTTTTTCGCTGCTGTACTTGTAACGTATTAGGAAGTTGAAAAAAATGGATCATTTCCAGACAACTTTTGTACGCCAAAACAACCGGAAGCGTATCGTCCTTAACATACCGGGTAGCAAAAAGTCAACTAATTTCATGTGCTTACGTTATATCATAATTTTTCACCACTGCAGAAGGCAGTAAAACATGTATGATTTTTTTCATTCTTTATCTAAGCTGCCCTTTACTAGTTTTCTTTAGGATGATACAACTTGCAAAACTTCCGCAATTGCCTTTTTACATTGGCATTGCAACTAGCACATTCTCAGATTCATACGGATAGCATCAAAATAATGGTCACAGCACTAAGATGCATATCTACTATCTCTTCTTTTTCCGTAAAAGAGAAGCAGCTCGAAGAAACATGCGGTCTACCTCATCAAAGGAAGGGGAGTTCATATCTTCCCCGTCTGTTCCTCCATTTTCAGATTCAGGAGATATCTGACGAAGACGCACCTCAAAATCTTCAGTTTCTCCATTAGCTTCAACTGGGAATTTTTCAAACTTGTCCAAATAGAGACGAGGCCTTGCAACCTCCTCGTTCTCGATGTCCAAATCAGTCTCAAAGATATCTGAGAGGTCTTCAGAATCTGAGACAATTTCTAAATCAGACCCAGGATCATCCTCGGAGCATTCCTCTTTCCCATCCACAATTCCTTTCAGATTTTCTGGCAAGGTTGAAAGGCTCCCCGATTCAGCACTATCAAGATATGTCTTCTGGGCTTCTTTAAGGGAGTCTGCAGTTTTTTCAACTTTAATTTTATGTTGTGCTTGCAGCAACTCCAGCTCCTGCTCAAGTCTTGGAATGTATCTCTTAAGAGCCCTAAGAGCATCTCTGTATTTTGATTTATCCAGAGCCTGCAAAAAGAGAAGAAAGCTTGTAAAAATCAACCAGATGGGGTTACAAATCTGTCTCCTTTGACACAAGAAGATCATCTCAAGAGGAAGTGCGTACATTGGTATAGCATGGGGGACTAATCAAATAACTTGAAAACAAAACGGAGTTAATGTTTTTCAGCATCTACTTCCTACGAGCTTCAGAAAAATAACTGCGTATCTTAGTCTCACTCCTAAAGTCTAGAGGATAGAAGTAATAATTGTTCAATTTGCAGTTCCTATTATTTTATTATTAATGGTAGTTTTTGCTAGGCACATAGTTCATTAAAATCAGATAAAGACTCTCATAAGTAAAGCAAGTAGAAGGTAACACGACCTTCTTTCTAGAGAGAGTGACCCTTGGTGACATAATTTCTGTAGGCGGTTGGACATAGTTCTTTCCTCGATACATAATTATCGTGTTCTCTTCATGAATATCTAGCACAATCCCTCCAGTCAACCGTGCCAATTCATAAGCAATCTCCTTGACCTCTTCTGGTGAAAACGTTTTCACTACCACCTTCAGAGTCTGATGTTTCTTCCAGTGCAGGTGCATATTAAGAATGACACCCTGATATATGCCGCGTCTACCAACAGGCACATAATTCTTGGACTTCAATCCCATCTTTAGAAAGTAGAAGTGTTCTTCTGGGGTCAAGACTTCTGGATCATGGACTGGTTCAGATGAATCAGCAGGTTCAATTTTCTTCAAAGATTGAATAATCTTTTCCTGTTTCTTTTGAGCCTAAAGAAAGAAAGTTCCCAGGAATCAGTGAATTAATCATAGCTGAAGAAATGGAGTGTCATAATAAAAGATTTGATGTAAAGAGTAATTGAAGGAACTCAGAGGGAAAGTCTTGAAGCAACCGGTAAAAGTTGCTCCTTTGTGGCCATAAGATCACAAGTTCGAATCACGAAAACAGTCTCTTTGTAAAAATTACAAAGGAAAGACTATGTACATTGATGACCCTCCTCCGACCCTCACAAAACGGGGAGCTTTGTGCATAGAATTTGTTGACTTTGATTTTTTAGTAATTGAAGGAATTCAGCATGTCCTACCTAAAAGGTCCCAAGCAGCTCTTGCTCTGAATAGAGCAACTTAAACAAGCAAAACAACAGTCTTTTGAAAATCCTAAACACAAAGGGCATATTGTTAACATTAGAAAAAATAACACGCTTACCTTTCTCAATTTGTATAATATTTTTTCTTCTGCTGTCATTCTTTGGATTTCTTTTTTCTTCTTCCATCTGAAGAACTTTAGCCACCGCACAACTGCTCTCTTTCCTTTCAGTTTTTTCCTCTTCACTTTACCACCACTAACACCCGCAGTGGCAGATTTTTCCAAGTAATTTGCTGGCTCCACAACGTTATCAGCAATTTTTAGCGAAGAGCCTGAGTGAATCCACCGGTGACCCACTATGCAAAACCCTCTAGTGTTATGTAAGAGTCCAAGCGCTGGCTTCTGTTCAACAACCTTGCATACAACATCAATCAAGCTACTAAAGCGTGAGTTAATCTTGAACCTCCTAATTCACAACCAACGACAGCCGACAGGTATCAGGTTTTGAGTACTTCATATAAAGTTAAAGTTGATATCTCACAACTACACATTTAAAAATTCAACCTTCTAATTATAACAAGAAACAATTTCCCATCAATAATCAATTCGAAGCATTCTGCCCGGAAAGAATGGACTTTTAGAAAGCTATCATACATAAATCCCGATAATATTAAATCAAATAATGAAATGACCACAACAGATGCAATTCGGGACAATTATTCAGTAAAAGAAATAATTTTCAGCCAAGAGAAGCTAAGACAATAAGTGACCAAAATCTCAGGACTCCAAAATAAAGCCAACTGCATTCATGATTCATAAAGCTAGCAACCAGTAAACCTGACAAAAAATCCCAATCCATAAACAATATACATGGCGGGGATAGAGAGAGAGAGAGAGAGAGAGAGAGAGAGAGAGAGAGAGAGTGAGGTACCTGGTTCTACGAGGAAGCAACTTGGCAATCAACAGAGTGTTGTTTAGAAGTCGAGGTTTGGAGACAAGCACTTGAGAAGCAGCCCAGACCCTCTTTAGTACCGTCATCTCGCCGACGGTAGTTTTAGTTGCCTTCGACCGTCAAGCCTTTCGGAGGAAGCTCGCCGTATCGTTCATGTCTTTAATTCTTAACAATCTGAATATAACATCGGACCGGACCGGTTAAAAAAAACAATAAATATTAAATTGGTATATAATAAATAATAAATAAAAATTATAAAAATAAATACAAAATAAAATATTTTATTATTTATTTAAAATCTTTGAATTATGTTTTTAAAAAATCAATAAAAAGAACTCTAACTTTATTTAATTTTTTTGTCCTTTAAATATAATTCTATATAGTTTAAATATTATATTTTAACACATTCTTAAATTATGATAAGCAAAATCACTTATATATATTAATTAATAATTCAATTTATTAAATAAATTCTTGATAAAAATAATCATTAGTTTTTAACAATAGTAATTTTAAAATTTTCAATTAAAAAAGAGATAAATAAAGAATCTAAAATTTGATAAATATAATTTATTAATGAAATTAAATAAATAAAAATAGTAATTTATTTTTTAACAATAATAATTTAAAATAAAATTTTAATTAAATTATAAAGGGATAAATAAAAAATATTAAATATAATTTTATTAATTAAATTATACGAGAGAATTAAAAAAATTATTGAAAAGTTCGTACAATAATAACTTTAATATGTATTAACGAATACCTTTTGCAGAACAAACTCATACTCTTAACAATTCATAGTATGTTGTAACTTTTCATTACGTCAAAAAGCAACAGTGATAAGACAAGGAGGCATGGGGTTGAGGAAGAAGGTTGGTGACCCCATATTTAACCAAATTTTAAATGTTATTGGCTTGTTTTTGTCAGAACCAGCTGATCTTTGAAGACAATCGTTAAGTTTTTTCCTACGAGGGTTTTATACATAAATTGGACCTAAAATCGAACCAATTTGTAGTTCGGACCGATTTTTAAAATATTACTTTAAATAGAAAAGCGTATTACACAACGTGGACTTCTATTATAAAATGGTTAAAAGGTAACCTAACCTCCAATATTATGTAAATTTCTTATGATTCAAGACTATTGTATGTTATCACTGTTCTATCCTAACACCGTCGACAACTATATCACGTAGCACTTAAATTTCAAAGCTTGTAGAGATGGCAATAGTTCGAGCCAAGTTTGGGCTCGCACAAGCTCTACTTGGCTTGATTGAGCCCAAGCTTAGCCTGAGCTTGGACCTCACAGAGCCCAACTTAATTTGACTCTAACTTGAATCTTATTTTTAAAAAAATGATATCATTTTGGATGATCGGATTCGACAAGTCCAAACTTGAGCCTAGCCTGAAGCCCAACAACTCCGGCCCAAGCCCTTTTGCATCACTACCGGTGACTTACTAACCCAGCAACGTATCTCCCAAATTTCCCAAATTCTATATAACTTCTTCTCCTTACGTATTGATCCATATTAACAAGAGGTGAGCTGTGTGGCAATTTTATTTTGTAGATTTTTACTCTCTTAGGTCTTATGTCACCGGTTAGTTACTGTTACGTAATTTCCATATTACTTCCACATCACTGATCAGTTGAATTACTCCTGATATCTACATTATATAAGTCATCAAGTAGCAATAATGGAAATATATATATAAAAAAAAGTTTTGATTAAACGAGATTTTATGGAATAGGCATAACTTAATTTAATTGGTTTTATAAATGTTGTAATTAGCTGGTTAGTAATTTGGAATCCAGATATGTTATTACTTTTAATTTCATTATAATTTTCAGCAATTTTGGATTATCAAATGGAGTTTGTGTTAAGAGTAAATTGAAGGAGGAAGACTAGCACTATAGATCTGAACACTGATTTATTAGTGAAAGACAGGACTTGAGGTTACTCTTAACTAATTTAATTGTACAAACTTTTGTGATTTGCGTATTTGTAGTTATTTATTTACTAATTATTGGTGATATTGGTCTAAAGATCATTCAAGAAGAAGGTGAATTGAGGGACACTATAATAAATAAGACTTTTAGTAATTTATCAAGCATATACAGTTATAAATACATTCTAAATTTATGCAAGGATGATAAATATCAATGTTGTACACCTGTGACATCAAATTAGCAAGGAGTACATTTGAGGGATGTGATGTGTTAAACCAGTAACAATGACATAAATAATACTATGCTTTAAGTCCTTTCGAGTCAATAACCTTGTAGCTTAAATTTCCAACCTATATACCTTAAATATACTTACTTTTGTAATATACGCTATAATATGAATTATAACACACAATCATAGTTAAGTAAGAGCAATATTCTATTAAATAAAATAGTAAGTGAGAGATTGCGCCAACAAGTTATACTGGTTTGATCCTTCTTAACCTACACCCATTCTCTAACCTCTTCTTGAAAATTACAATAAACTATTCCTCTTCTTTGGTGGGTGAAGAAAAACTTGCTATAACTTGTCTTTTTCGAGAATTAAGACAAATCTCACAAGTTTTGAGTATTTTTTAACTCTTTCTACTATACTCTTAAGTAAAGGTTTGAATTTCGTACCGTATCGACCAAAAGGTATTGTACTAATAGAAAAATGATACGAAACTTGCCTCATTGATAATTTTGGGTTATACCAGCTAATACAAGCTAGCATTTAAAATATCGGCCAAATACCGGTTAGTATTGTAAATTTTAAAAATTTGAAAGATTTTTTGCAACAAAAAAAACCTAATAATCTCTCTCCCTCTCCTCTCTGCCCACCTAGATTCATTTCCACTCTCTTTACTCTCTCTCCTCATTGCCACCCACACCAATCACCATTTTCGTGCAACACTAAAAGAAAAGATTGCAGAGGATGATAAAAAGAAAAGATTATAGAGCAACACCCATATTCAACTCCACTCTTCAAAAGAACAACAATCAAAGGAAGACAAGAGCATAGTTTATTTCCAAAACAACAAACAAAATAAACAATTTGTCACACTAAAAAGGCAAAACAAAAGAAGAAACCAAGAAAGAAGAAGAAAAAGAATGTGAAAACTGAAACGATGCAGTAGTCTGGTGGAGGTGGGTTTTAGTTTTTTAGAAGAGAGAAACGATAGAGTTTTGAAAAATGAGAACTGAGTAATCTAATAGAGAAATGTTGTGATTATAGTGTATATAAAAAAAGCACTTACAACAAAGAAACGATAATCAATTTTTTCAAAAACAAAAAACATAGAAAAGAGTCAAACACAGTCAAAATTTTCAAATAAGTAATTAACCATTTCTTCTTCTATTTGAATTATAGCGTAATATTTTTAGTTATGTTTATTGGTCTAAACATGTCAGTGACTATTATTTGATATATCTAAGAGTTGTATGAAATATTTTAATTTATGAATTGAGATTTATAATTATGAGTTATTTCAAATTAATTATAATATATGATTTTTGAAAACATGATTGGTGTAAATTATAAATTTTATGGTACAATATATTAAAGGACTATTTTGTAATTTTTAAAAAATTTAGGAACTATTTTATAAATTTTAAAAATTACCTGAAGTAGTACTTGATATTAACGGATACCAATACAATACCGTACCATAATCAAATCCGATACCAGTACCAGTATTCATAACATTGCGTCTTAAGCCTTTTAATTACATAAAATATCTCAAAATTTACAATACTTTTACTAAAAAAATCTTCTCATTATAGAAAACATATTATAATTGTAACTCGAAGCTTTAATCCTTTTTAACACTTGATTCTCCTTATTGCTTTTATTTCTCTTGACTTCTTTGGCTTTAAGAAAACCTTCTTATATGATTTTCAACTTCCTAGTCCCCTTTTAGTGATATATGAATATTATTTAATTCTCTTTTCGGGCAAACCATAGTTTGAAATGTTGATCTAGATATGTTAAGGTAAATGAAGTTAGTTAGGAAGGTCGATAGAGCTTATATTTTTGGTGGATAGATAAACAGAGGCTAGGACCAAGGAGTAGGCGAGAGCATAACCTTATTTAGTAGTGTAAATACCTTAAGTAGAGGAGATGATGGGGGAGCATGAAGATATCTAGTACATATCTTAACAATTTTTATGGAAATAGATAAATAGAAGCAGGCAACAAGGACATCACTCCATGCTATAGAGGATGCAAAGGAAAAAAAAAAGGACAACAGTTATTGCAGATTGATTAGTGATTGTTCGACTATTTTCAACATGTGAAATAGTCTAAGCTAGTTCATATTCTTCAATGATGCTAAAGGAGGACCATGATGATGATGATAAGCTTACTGTTAACTAAGCTCCTATTTTTGTTTCTTTTCTTTAAGCCTTGTATATTTTAAGGATAATGTTTTTCCTTTTATAAACTTTAAGTACATTTTTATTTTAATTATGTTATTTTAGTTATGTTCAACATCTATTTTAGAACACTTTTAGTTTTAAGCTCCTTTTTGCATTTTATTGTGGTTGTGTTTGTAAGGTATAAATAATTTCTGGATGTCAATCAAAATTACCTTGAAAAATAAACTATAAACAAGGGCCAGAAAAGTTTTATTTCCCTTTATTTTTGTCCTTTTATATTGTTCTTGATTTTCTCTTTCATTCTTTATATTTTGTACATTGAGAACAATGTATAACTTAAGTGTGAGGAAGGAATTAATTATTTATAGGCTCTATTTTGTTTATCAATTTTTTTTGCAATTAACTCAATATGAAGTAATTTTGAGAAAACTTTTAACAATGAAAGAAGAATGATCAAGATGACTTTCTCTCTCTGACATGACTTTCTCTTTTTGACATACCCTCCCTTCCCACAATTGAACCTCATTAGCTTTATTCCCTACCACCTAGCATCTGGCTTTATACCATTATCCATTTATAAAACCAACCCCTATAGCTATGGAACCCACTCCAACTGAAAAAAAACCCTTTAATAACCCAATAACTACTTTTGCAAACCCCACCTAGCTGATTTTCCATCATTAGGAGATGACTCGATGAAAATTGCATAGGAACCGAACATGGGTAGGAAGACATGAAGCTCAATTATGGGAAACTCAAGTAACCAGTAAACTACGATTTGTGGAATCAAATGTAGATGAACCAATCTAGACACCTTTGGAGGTGTTTAAACAAGGTGTATTAAAGTGGAACACTTCTTGCTGGAACCCCTCCCCGGGCGGGCCCACGGGCCCGACATCCTGCGTGACATCTGGACCCGTGGCTCGCAGGGGA
>JAOTAY010000004.1:17077577-17091715 GCA_025629805.1 Erythroxylum baracoense
TCTTGTAATTTACAGTTACTGGTTTTATTATTTAAATGTATGTGATGCCATGTGGAGTTCTGTAGTGATCGCACGTAACGCTCCCTTATTTTAGGATATGTATCGGAATGACCTACGGGCATCCCGGTGCGTACCCTAAGGTAATGAGGTGTTTACACTTAATTACCTCCATATAGTTCATGCTATATCCAATGACTACCAAATGAGCTATCCATGATTAGAATAGGTCATAATTAGTGTCAAAACATTGTAAACCCTATACAAGATAAATTTAGAGACATCAAGTCAAAGGATCATATATATAATAATCATAATGAGAATTTCCATAAACATACTAGTAATCTTACAAATGGATTTCTCATATTGGGTCAGTTCAGTAAACTTGTTCTCTAACAAGCACCTATACGTTTGTTTAAGTATCTCCATCTTTTAGTCTATGAGATCGACTACTTCCTTTATAAGGAAAAATATAACGTATGCTAGTCTTTTATGTTTTATTAATGTCCAGCTTTAATAAATCAATGAATGGGAACAATTTAGGGATAATACATAATTGCAATATGAATCTCATAATTATAATCTCATTTTAATTTTATTTGTAATATATAATTATCCTATGGATGTTATCATATACATCTAAACATGTACAAGATTTTTGTCACTAAACTATAACCAATCGATTGTTTTTAGGGAATAAACTAACAATCTCTCATTTGGATTAAGCCAATCGTTTATCTTATACCATATCACCATATGACTATTATACTACTACTATGATAGTGGCTTGATGAGAGAATTCTAGAAGATTCTCTATAGTGAGCACTTACTTAAATCTTAGAACTTTCATCTTAATTATCATCATAATCAAGAAAAGAATTGCCTAAATACATCTTTGGATCTTTGGTGAAATCTTAGCTCCTTTTACATGTCCAATGGCTGTGATGTTCTATAGTACAATACTGTCTTGAACAATGCAAGAAACTATATCAAGTGCATTAAAGAACTTGTTGATCCAATTAATCATTTCTACTAAAAAAAATGCATTATGGCTTAGTTAGTAATTATTACCACATTAGAACCTTTCCAATCTTCAATAATATTGTTCTTAAGTAATAGACCTTAATTATGAGGTACTTCTAAATTAGTATCCTTATCATCTTGAACTTAATATCAACTCATCTTGAACTTAATATCAACTCATACTTAGAATAATAGATATCTTTAATACTTCATGAGTATCAAATATCTCAAATACTAAACATCTTTATTATATTATCTATATGCTTAGAATTAGAATAGGTGAACAACTTCCAATCT
The DNA here is from genome assembly GCA_025629805.1 of Erythroxylum baracoense. Taxonomy (NCBI): domain Eukaryota; kingdom Viridiplantae; phylum Streptophyta; class Magnoliopsida; order Malpighiales; family Erythroxylaceae; genus Erythroxylum; species Erythroxylum baracoense. The sequence continues at coordinate 17,078,895 of JAOTAY010000004.1, forward strand.
ATTTCTATAGATCTAATTCCAGAATTAAGTTGTTACCTTTTCATATCCAACAAGAGTTGTTTTTGGACAATTATATTTTCGACAATTGAAAATTAGAATGATTTCTCTTTATGAGCAATATATCTTTATATACTCCTACTGAAGAGGTCAACTATACTCCCTCTAACCTTTTTGTATACATGATAAATTCACAATCATCTAAAAAAAATATTTGAATTCATCAAGAAAATGAATCTTTCAATATCTCACAGCCTTTCAACTATACATTAAATGTATAATCATAGGCACTGGTTCCAATTGGATGTATTATTATGAGATTTGAAACTTTCAAATTTCATCTTACTCCTATTATTTTTCTTGAGAACCATTCTCCTATAAGTATACATTGAAACAAACAATTTGTTCAACAAGTCTGAAGGATTATATCTAACTTTTTGGATATATCATAACCTTTTATTACCTAATTTATTTCTAAACTGTCATGACCCAACCTTGGACCATGTTCGACACTAAAGGAATAGTAAACTTAAGATTTAGCATAAAATATCTTCAAATCTCTATATCTATAATAAAGATAAGATTTCAAAATGATCAACTCACACTGATAATAATCAAGTAGTTCTAACAATATACAATACTTAATGTGCTACAACGTTGAGATAGTTAATACAAGGGAAATCTAAAAAATACAATACTATTGTGGTTCAAGGGAAATCTAACATATACAAGACTATTGCGATTCTAGAGTCAAAGGTCACCAACAAGCATACATCAAATCGTTGCAGGGGAAGAAGACTGGGGAAGTACCTTATTAGAAGAGATTTGAAAAGAAGACACTGAAAAATAGTTGAGGTGAGTCAAACCTGGCTGAGTGAATTAATACTATGGTTATTATATATATTATATAATGTATTACATTCGTAAGTGCAAACATAATGATTTTGTTCATAAACATTCATGCATTTCCTATATCAATATCATGTCACATAATCATCATAATCATAAATCACAAATAATAGTGGAGGACTACCAAATGACCCTATGACATGCCCCATACCTATAGACTATAGCCATAGGGGCTCTCTTATTCTACACAAGTCACTTAGTCTAATGTAGTGGACTGTCATCCGAGAGCTATACTCAACTGAACCATCACAGCCTCATTACGACATGATTGTCGTATGAGAGCAAGCTCTATCAAATCACCACAATTATGCCACCTATCATGTACCATATATCGATTAGCATCCAAGAGCAAGCTCGATCGAACCATCACAACCATCTTATATCTCAATTAATGGATCCACCAATGGATCTAATAATAACCCAAATCCATACCTGACCAATTGACTCACTGTGTGCACAGCTTGGTGATGCCCACTTACCTTATACCACAACAATCCTCCTCATCATCACATATTAAGACAAGCATAACATTACATAATAAAATACGTATACTTGTGTGTATATGATAATGATGATGATTTATATGATGAACATGAGAATGAATTCTAATGCATGTTCATAACTATGAATATTAACTCACAGGTAGAATGTGTTCCTTCGCGCCGAACCTAGTGTCTCGAAGTGAAGGGTTCTGCTCCTGATTGATCTATAAAAAGAAAACTAGGAATGACTATTAGGAATTAAAACCTAAACCAAATTTAGATACCTTAAGAATAAGACCATGACTTAATACTAACAAGCTTTATTTTCTATTTAAAAATGACAATGTCATGTTTTACGAGGAGCCTACTAAAAATTTGGTAGAGTTTCCCTTATAAAATGGACATCCCCTTCTGAAATAAGGATCATTCGTACAATAAAAATACACTTCTATATTCACCAATAACCACAACTCAATTTGGGCCTCCAAACTACATGTCTATGGGCAATTGAGTCCACATTTACGTTGTAAAATCCATAATAATCCAATTCATAATTCAAGTATACCAATTTCTAACCCATACACCCTCATTTATACTCAATACATCCAGATATTCTTAATTCTAATCAACAACTCAATTTAATCAATTTCATGCACTTCTCTAAGAATATAACCATTTCTAAATTTTTATTTCACAAAATATAAAGAATGTCAATACACCGTTATATAAATTGATTATCACAATATTTGGAAAATTTTAAAATTATTTTCAACCATTTCTGGTCTATTTAGAAAATCACCACTGTCATCGAAGTGTGGGGTACACGTGCCAACACCAAGGAAGCAGCAATCTTCACCACCCACCCAGAAATGATGAGCTCACCTTAAAGAATCCAATGGCACTGGTCTTATGTCAAAACTCCTCCCAATTTGCAAGAATTGAAGGATTAAAGCTCAAAGGTCACTCATTTCTATTCACTAATAAAATGGATTGATTGGTATCAGGTTTACCTCCTTTCCTACATTTTTAGGGCTGTTAGACATTATGGCGGTGTTAGTTTTGTACAAAAATGACTAAAAATAGGAGATTGGTGACTTACCTAAATGAATCAAAATTTGTAATCTTGATTCCTCCAAATATGGGTTGTTTTCGATGAAATAAATTTAAGAGTTTTGTAGGCTTTATGTAGAGTCCTAGATGGTAAGAAATGGTGGTCGGACGGTGAAGATATGAGTGTCAGAAGTTGGGAGTGAATAGTAACCTATAGGGAAAAGAGTTTAAGAGAGAAATGAACTTAAGCTTTCTTAAGCTCAACTTATACTTTTGTAGACTTTTCTCCTTATTGGTCCATTATAAGTAATTTAACAAAAAATTGAATCATTACATAAACTTAATGGATATTGTATGCTTCAATGAAGCATCACATCTTTGAATCATTAGATTTGACTATTTCAAAGACTTAGAATTTTATATTTAATATGAAATCTTGCTAATTGATATAATTAGAATGATTGAAGGTAAGTCATTGTACTAGACATTGCTATACAAGAAATAATATTACATCATACAATATCTCATATTGTTTTTTCCTCCTTATATAAATCCATACACTTATAAAATTTTACTGTGAAGGTATTCACTAGAGAATCTCAGTTCCCTATAGATAATCGAAAATTTAAAACTCACCACCACGATCTCATCAAAGTTCTTCAACATTCTTAATACTTAATTTATACTTAGATTTAATCAATTTAAACATATTTTTCAAAATTTTAAATTAACATTTTATTTAATATATATGACTATGTCATATAGAGTCATTAGTAATTTAATGAAATATAAGTATCATCTTTTTATGAATTGTTATTCCATCCAATACGTCACATATATAAAATTTAACAATTTAATATCACCATTATCTTTTCATAAAAGGTTAATTTGATTATTCTTTAACTTAACAAAGTTCATAAGTTTCAAATGATTCATAATCAAAAGAATATATATATCTTTGTATGTAGCTTTATGATTCACATCTTGTTAATTTAACCAATATGGCATAAAAGGATCATCTTAATTATCCAACTTTGTATTCTTGTCACTTATATTAAGCATAAGTCTCTATTGATCCAACACATATAAACTATTTGTATAAAATTGGATCAACTACTTTTACTCAACAATCTATTTCTTATCATGCATTGAACATTGTAATAATGTTGAATCTAAATTCAATATCAAATACTCATAATCATGAATTATAAATACATATGATCTATAGCATATCTCGTATAGGCAAGAAAATTCATGTTTTCTTCTTAAGAAAACTATTATCATACTATAACAAACACCTTTAATTGATGTCCATCTTTATGCTTTTAATAGTCTAAATTAAGTAGAATAATTCCAACAAGGTACTATACCTTTCAACTCTACTTTATGCAATCTCCTGCATCCTACTATCATGGTTTTGACATATATCTGACATGTTGTCATCAAATTATACGAGACATTATTAAACTCAAAATGTCATTACTTTTTTGTCTTCTATATGATATGACATACCTTTAGAACTTTGTCACCGAATCCTCAATAGGGATTATGGAAAAATTTACATAATAGGCATACAATTTTATATCTAACTTTGAGAACTCCTCTCAAACATAACCTATTTCCAAGAAATTGGTTTCACTAACTTAGTACTAACTATACTAAACAACATTAATTCCACTCAAAACATAATATAAATTTAAGAGAAATAAGTAATTGATTATATGCCATGACTACCAAATGAGATTAGGACTTTAATCATCTGTTTGGTTATTCCCAATATTTTATTCAAAATACTGGCCCTCACAATTATTCATAAAGATTACTCTAATCTTTTTAGTGGGCTAGAATTGCATTCAAATATAGTTGATCTTGAGTTTGCTCAACAAACCAACTAAACTTAAATTAAGTAAATAACAACTTTATCAATCATTATGAATCTTAGATCTGTTAGGTTGACAACTCTTGCTAAAGCATATCTTATTTGTTATTCCTAACCCTCCCTTTAAATTCATGTGATCATGAGTTTGCTTATCCAAATCACACAAATTTCGTTAAGTAGAACCTACTGTCAGAAGACTAAACATATTTGGGTTAAAGCAGTCTTAATTTTACTCAACAAGCCTAACAATAAACAGAACATTGATATCTTATTATAACAATGGAAGACAATAATCACATTCTCAACATGTACTTAATATTTTAACGAGGGATTTAATTTCATTCGTCTCATCAAACACAAATTGCATATAAAATATCACACATATAAAACATACAATTTAACATGCATCCAATACATATATCCAACATATAAATAAAGTATACAATTTATGCACTTATAATCAGATTATATGCATAAAAAACCAAACTTTGTTTGATTCTAGTTATTGATCTTCATAATCTAAAATAATATTTTCAACTTTTTGGAAAAATTGAATTATATTAAAGTCATTGATTCCTAAATAAATTAAATTCCTATCCAAATATAAATTTAATTTGATTTGAAAAAAAATTCAAATCAAATTAGAAGCTATTTCTAGTTATCTTAACCCCTTTAATAAAATTTAATTTAAAACAATTTTCAATAAATTGTGCTTTTTAATTATTATAATTTAGAAAAACTCCTTTTAAAATAATATAAGTAACACATTCTAATCTAATTAGAAATTATTTTTTCATAATTAGAAAACTATTTTCTATTATTAAAAGGAAAGTACTTTCAAAATTAAATAAAACACTTTTAAATTTAATCAAGAAAGGCCTTTATATTATTTGTTTAAAGATTATTGTCTTAATTAATTAGAAAAATCTTTCTTTAATAATTTAGAAAATTATTTTAAAAATATTAAAGAAACTACTTTTCTTAATAAATAAATGAAATTTTTTTTCAAAATTTAATTAAGAAAATACCTTTTCTAATAAATCAAAAAACTTATTATTCATAAATAATGAAACAATTTCTAAATGAATTGCATAATAATTATTTAAACAAATAAATTCATAAATTTACTTTACCTCAATCAAATTGAAATAAATAAATAAAATTAAAAAATACCTTTCTTAATTACTTAACAAAACAATTTTCCTTATTTTAAGGAGTCAAATTAACTAATTTCAATCTAATTGAAACTAATTAATTATAATTTCAGACTACTTTTCTAAAATTAATTAGAAATCAGTATAATTATTAATATTATTCTTATTAAGAAAAATACTTAATTTAATTTTTGAAATTTATATCTCATCTTAATTAATGTAATCTCATCATATTGATTACCTAACATAATCTAATTACGAAAGATAACTCTTTTAAATATTTGTTTGATTCTAATTATTGATTTGATAATTAATCGAATTTAATAATTCAACTCCTTGAAAAATTAAACTAAATTCTAAAAAATTCCTAACAAAATAACCCTTTCAAAAAACTTTCAAATAATTAGAAAACACTTTTCCTAATTTAGTTAAAATTAAAGCTTAAAACATATACAAAATCAAATAATAACGTCAGCACTTGCTACAGACGCATGTCCCGCATGAGGGGTGTGTGTCTCACACTTGCCTCATAATTTTCCAAAAATAAGGTTTCTGGATTTTTCAGCGCCACCGCATGCTGGTTTTTCTCGCTGCCATTGCCTTGTTTTCTTGGGCACCGTTGGCTCTTCTGGATTGCTTCCTTATCCTGGGCGAGTTTTACGATTGTTGCCCCTCTGTAGTGGCAATTAGCCACTGGATTCAGGGTGGCTGTCCACTGACATCATAATAAAGTATGTCATTTTAATTTTCAAAAAAAAAGATCACTTTAATTATATAAAATAATTAACAATTAAATCATAATAGAGCATGAATCTTAATTCATAATTTTTTTCGAAACTTGATCATATTGTTATATTATGCTTCAAACTATTTTTAAAATTGATCATTCTCAACCACCGTACATGCATAAATGAGCGGCCTTTTACGATATCCACATAATAGGGTGAGAAAATTTTAAAACTATTACAGAGAGGATTAAGCAAGAAGTATTAGCTCTATTGGAGCTTAAGCCTATTTATAATAAAATTTGGATATTTTAATAATTTAATTAAAATTAAATTCTAATTTCAATTAAACTCTAATTAGAATTAAAATAATTCTAATTAAATACTAATTATGTCCAAAAAAGATCCAATATGTCATATTTATCCTTATTTATTAAATATCTCATATTTAATCATAAAGTTTCTCTAATTTTACATTGAAGTCCAACTTGATTAAAATATCTTTACTCTCTTTAACTTATTCTTCATATGAGACCCATTAGGTTCCCAAATATGTTGGCAATGATTATAAATTATAATTCTAATTCATAACTAGAATTAGATGAATTAAAACTTCTTTTAATTTTTCTTTAATTCTCCAATTAAACATTTTATAATCATAGAACAAGATTGGCGTTTAGAAACACATTATTGCTGTGAAACCCCAAAATTTTTCTTTTCACGTGTTTATAAAATTTCATTTAGTGTGAATAATGTTTTTGGGCTAATGTAAATTTTATTTTCGCTAAAAGGTGAATTAGGAACCCAACCCTGAATGACATGTATTAAAGTCAAATAATAGTCAAAAAATTAGAATTGACTGGTATGGAAATGAACCAAAAATAAATTTAATCGGATGGATTTATGATAGATCAAGATTAATCTTGTTTTAAATTATTGTGGAGTAAATTTGAAGTATTCTTTGGCTGAAACATAAGGATATAAGAATCAGCCATAGTTACATATACTTAAAGTAAATCGATCCAACTTATATGTTGACATGTTTAGGTGTAACATGTTATTAAGTAGACATGGAATTTCTATCAAAATTGGATAGATTTTTCTTAGGCCATTAAATTATTTTGGACAAGAAATAATACATATACATGTGAATGAACCTCAAGTGGCAATTGTCACATACATGAAGAAGTTCTCATTATTTTGGAACAAAGATGCATGAATTTCCTTGTGAATTGTGCGAATGTTTGAGCTGATTGCATGGTTAAATGAAGAGAAAAACAACATAGTATATGAGAGGAAAACAACATTTATATCCATATCTTATGTATGTTATTCAATGGGTATTAATTGAGAGCATGTAAATGCTATATATGTAACTTAATGGTTGTTCAGTAACTTCAAAATTCAAAATTGAAGATATTTCCTTTTATAAGTAACGACTTTTTAATAAAATTACCTTAATAGAAATGATTCCAAGATATCAAGAAGAATCTTACCAATCACATAATTCGAACAATTAGCTCTGATATTATTTGTCAAAAGTTTTCACTTAGCATTTGAATATTGGAAGATTACAACAAAGATGATATTGAAGATTTGTTACATACAAAGTCAACGAAGAATAGAAATGAAGCAATAGCTAGTTGAAGAAAATGTCTATTTAAGGAAGAGCCACTGCATTTGCAAATATGTCAGACTTTTGAAATACTTCAGCTATATCAATATTCTCAAAAGTCGTATCTTTATCAAATTCCTTGTGCCTTACAAAATGAAAACACTTTATCGAGAGCGACTGTTTTTTCTTGAAGCTTACATTGAGTAAACCCTTTATACATTTTGGTCGACAAAATTTGCAAGCGCACAGAATCGTTCTTAGTACTTACAAATCAAGTATTGCAAGGTTGTCTCCCACAATACTCACTACTGAATTAATCCTAATTACTTAAACTAAAATGACAAGAAACTTAAAAGATGGTTGGATTAGAGCAGACAATAAATTATAAAGATTGTAAATAAACAAATAAGGTAAATTTGATGATTTAGACTTAGGGCTTTGGGGTTCACCAATTTAAGAGGTTGATCAAAAAATTATGGAATTGATTGAATGACAGGTTATAATAACAATTGCACAAATTTACTTATATTTTTTCTCAAGACATATAAGAATACCTAACTAGTTGGTTACTATCTCTCAATGCGAAACCTAACTAGTCAAATTCATTAAGAACAAGCAACAATAAGTTATCAAACTAGTTCAGGATATCTCTATCTCTAAATCTAATGTATTTATCTTCCTAGTGCACAAATCATAGTTTACCTCTCAGTCCATGATATGATTCCTAAGGTTGCATTTATAATGATCAAGCATAGAACAACAATGAAGTTCAATAAAGATAAATATAACCTAAGAACTTTCCTTCAACACCAATCAATCCATAAAGCATAAATCAATCCCCCAAAGTAGGCTACATCCCTAACCCTAAATGGGGTTTAGTTCCAGAACATGGTAAAAGAATCTAAACAAATAAAGATAATCAATATCCAAGGAAGGGCAGAGAGAAGATTGAGAGACCATAAAACAAGCTTGCTTCTAATGCTTGATTCAATCCTCTTTCTTCCTCTTCTTTACCTCTTTTAGGTGCCTCCTTTATATGCAGCCTCGTTTTTAGTGCCAAAACCTCCTTTTTGGTCTTAAAAATGAGTATATATAGGTATTGGGCTCAAAGAAACCTAGTTTTTTCCAAACAGGGAAATAGGGATTGTAACAGTGCTGTCAAAGTTCGTTAGGCGGATGTGATATCTGCTAGGCGGACTTTTTCTACCTTCCGGAGCAAATTTGGCAGCAAATGTCCGTTAGGTAGACCTTATGTCCTTTAAGCAGACCTTTCTAGCTTTCAGAGTGAATTTGGTTAACAAAAGTCTGTTAGGTGGACTTCATGTCTACTGGGTAGACTTTTTTAGTTTTTCCAGCTTTTTATTTCTGCTCATGTCCGTTTGGAGGGACATTATGTCCGTTGGGTGGACATACACTGGGCGTCTATAGAAATGTGCAATTTTGACCTTTTAGACAGCATCATCTCTCCTTAGGGTCTTCACAGAAGTTGTAGAACTCGGAGTCCTCTTCGTAACTGTACTTAAATGGCCTTAATTTTACCTCCACAACGAAAGTTATGCCTCTTGTCCCAAAATCTATCCATTTGCACTTATTAAGCAATAAGGTTGAAATGTGTGAGAATTAATCAAATAAATCTCAAAATTCACATAGAGATAAGTCAAATAAGTTCCAATTCATCCTAAAATCATATATAAATAATTTGACTTATCAAATTCTCCCACACTTGAACTATTGCTTGTCCCCGAGCAAAAACAAAAGAAAACTAACTACTAAATCCGCAAATAAGGTATTGATTCCACTTCCGTTAGTGTACGGTGTCATTTAGCATATGCCACAAGCCTTTAAACCACTATGCATTCATAATGGAGGAGTTACAGTCTTTTAGCAGTTTATTTAAAATGAATGATACCTAAGAACATTTTCTTTCCATCATTCCACACCTAATTATTATCATAGCTCAATCCAATAAGTTGAAAGCACTATAGGTAAGAATTGAAATATACACATAAGGCCACACAATACTTCATAAATTAGATCACAAACTAAGCAACAGTAAGACATCATAATGCTTTAATTAATCAAATTCACATGCCATAAATGAAGTCTCTCATAAAGCATTCATTTTCACACGTAAGTGTTTAAGGGTGACTCTCAATTATCTTCTAATGCATGTCTCTTATCATAAGCTTGCATCTTATATATTTCTCCACTACTCCCATCTATGACATATCCATGAATCAAAAAGGTCTTCATTCCTTTGGTTGTAATGGGGCCAAGGGGTAAAGTAGGCTAAGAAAGAAAGGATAGGAATTCAAATATTCAATACTTAGTAGAGCAGAAACCATAAATATTACAATCATCATTGGCAAATTTTACTGAGAAATTGCCCAACAACCATAATACTTAGGAAACTCTACCAAATCTATTATCAGCATTTCCCATCATTCTTTCACCTTGGGATTTGAAGTGAACATGCCCAATTTTCAAAAACACCATTTAAATGCCAATTCTTCTTCTCTTTTGCTTTCTATTTTTTTTCTTCACTTTGTCACTTTTTTTTGCTTTTGTTTTATCATTTTTATTTTTGTTTTTTAGCACATTCCTTCAATTTCAATAGAAAACACCCCCTCACTTCTTCCTTTTTATACCTATTAATAAGACTATTAAATGCACATCATTTATAGCTCTACTAACCATTGAACAAGGGTAAATTGGTTTTTCTTGGTTCAAGGTTCTTTGGAATAGGTTTACAAAGAAAAGGCTCAAATACAATCAATAGGCACAAAGGGTTCACTAGGGGATTGATATATAAAAAGGGTTAGCTATTTGGCTCGAGCTCAATCCTAGTGCCTTTTATCACTTTCATGAACATACCATAGTATGATTATATAGCCTCGAAAAGATACAATGCAAGTTCTAGAAGTAAACATACATAGAAGAGAAAATTATGTCACTCATAGAAAAATAGTATTGGGTATAATCCTTTAGGCTCAAAATAGCTCACTAGGTGATGTTTCTCATTCAATAGCATGCTCATTTAATCAATTTAACATTATAACATCCAATTGTGACAAGGCATGTAATCAATTTAATCATATTATGCATCTTAGTTAAGATTAATCTTGCCCATATTACAATTAGCTCACTAAATTGGATTATAAAGACAATTAGGATGTGAAAGATGTATAAGTAAGCACACATGCAGGATGAAAATCAATGCAAAACTAACATAAAATAGAAGATTTTTTTCAACCTTATGTATGTAAAATCATCAATTATCCCACCCCCACACTTAAAATCAACATTGTCCTCAATGTTGGGTAAGATAAAAGAGAAAGCATAATGCAAATAACAAAATAAAGAGTAACGAAAAAGAAACCCCCTGAAATAACATATTGCATTGTCACAAAACCAAATTCCACACCTTGGATTCCTACCACCCATCAAGCTATACATGAAAAAATTAGGGAGATAGAACAAAAGAGCCCTGAAGTTATCCTTACAATTGTCCAAAATAGAAGAAACAAAATAAAACACAGGGCCAGAGTAACATAAAGTGTGAAGCTACATGCAGGAAACTGAAAATACAAATGCAATCCTAGGATCCTATGGTGTTTTATCCAGTGCTAGTCCGAAAGGGGGGCTGGCGCTCCATAAAAGCCCTCAACATTGCTTCCATCCTTGTTTGGGAATCTGCGAGATTTCCCACTTAAGTTCGAAGTCCCTAGACTTTTGTGCAAACTTCTTGTAGCTGGGTCAGAAGCCAATGATCCCCATGGCCTTGAGTAGTTTGGGAGTGAGGTGCAAGGGTTGTAGTCGGATTGATCCTCGCTCAATGTGGGTTGATCCATTTGTTCGGATTATCTTCATGATAATTGAATTCCCTCATTTTTTCCACTTTGATGACATCCACTTCAGTCATATGAGCCACGTCTTCATTCCTATAGAGGACCTTAAGGAGCCCAAATAGTTGGCCCAATAGGACCGAAAATACAAATCTCTTGGTTTCAGCTTTATGGTGCACTACTTGCCACATCGAGCTTATGATCATTTTGGCAATTGCGATGCCATGAAATTAGTCATCTCGGAAGAACGTTTTGTCCAAAATGTATAGATCCTCATTCCAAAGGTACCCCGAGTCATTAGCCTTCGGGATGACATTAAAGGCAAGGATGAATGCCACCAATCTTGGTTTAATATCAAGGGGGCCACAGTGCATGAACATACGCTGATTGGTGAAGCGTATAGTCGCATAACCCCAAAACGAGTCATAACATCATCTTTATTCCATTGGCTATCAATGGAACACCTTGCTAGCTTGTCAAAGGAAGGGACTTGACCTCCCATGGGTAGCTCCAAATGTGTACTAATCAACTCCTCGGTGATGACCACTTCTTTACCATTTCCCTGAGAGACAAGTTCCGATAGATGCTTTTCTGTTGTTGCGCTCAGATTGGCATAAAATTACTTGACTACAAATGGGTGGTAGGCTCCCTTTAAATCCAACAATTTACCCCAGTAGAACCTATCCAAGTTGGCTCTCACATGGTATGCTTCATCAATTCTTGCTTCCACAGAGACTTCTATCACAAACTTGTTACTCTTCTTCTTATGATACCAAGTCTCACATTGTTCATTGATGAATAGAGCTTGCTGAAGCTCCAGTTCTACTTCTCTTTAGCCACCTGTTTACCCCTAGCTGCTCTAAAGGATTAGGTAGTGTTCTTTCTCGCCATTTGCTTGATTTGCGACATTACGAATAAGTACACTACCAGCTATAATCTCAACAAGGTAAGGGTCAATTCCAAACACTGAATCAATCACAATGTAACTACAAACTCACGCTTAAATGCCCATTTTAACTGCAACTACAACCACACTACAACTACAATTTCAATTTCAATACACACCCCACATGTAAGGCCCCAAATTATAGCCTAGTTGGAATGTTTCATTGAACATGTATTCCATATGACTTAATTATGTTTTTAAAGAATCATACTTGGAGAA
>JAOTAY010000004.1:17097832-17109649 GCA_025629805.1 Erythroxylum baracoense
TAAAAAAAAATACCGAGTTTTAAATTGTTAAGTGATGTGACACGCCACCCTCGCGGGGCACGGACTCGGGTATCACTATCGATATCGGGTTCGAGTTCAGCGGGAGTGGGGTGTTACACCGTGGGTATCATCTCCTCCTATCGGGAGTGGTTAATCCTTTATCGGCTACTCAATTACCTTCTAATACCTCAAACTGTACCCAATCACCACCCTATGAGCAATCTTAACGGGGAATGAAGTCAAAGTACAAGATCAGTATCCAAGATATCCTTGCGCATCTTAAGTCTAAGGATATTTGCACCATTGCTATGATGAGACTATCACTGAAACTAGAATAGACTATCCATATGATTGTCTCATGGCAGGTCATCCAATGTACTTACTACTCTTTGTAAGCATCCATATATTAAATCTAAACAACTCATGCTTACAGTTTATGAGATCCACTGCTTAATTAAGGAGTATAACATGTACTAGTCTGTTCAGATTAATAATGTTCTGTCTCATTAATCCTATGACTAAGGACAATTTAAATACTAACATAATTACACATGATAGGAATCTTATCATCAGGATCTCATTATGATTTCCTTTATGCTATGTAATGTATCAAGGACTTCATTAATTCAATTTAAGATCACTATCAATTCATAAAGAACATGAACATCAAATTAACAAAAATGCCTTTTATTAATCATAAAGATTTGCATAATAAGCACTAAAGGTAATTGCCTTTAGAGCACTTCTCACACAACTTCTCAATTACTCTAAAGACAATCGTCTTTGTATCTAATACCATTGGCAAGTACATGAGAATCATACCTTTTTTTGGGAATTGGCTTAGTCAAAGGATCAGTAATATTCTGATTAGTGGGCACTCTCTCTATCTTGACATCATTTCCACCAATGATCTCTTTAATCAAATGGTATCTCTTGAGTACATGTTTAGATTTCTGATGAGACCTTGGATCCTTTGCTTGCACTATGGCACTATTATTATCACAGTACAACTGTATTGGATCAATAGTGCTAGTAACCACTCCAAGTTCAATGATAAACTTCTTGATCCAAACTTCTTCCTTTACTGCTTCTGAAGAGGCAACGTACTCTACTTCGGTTGTTGAATCTACAATTGTCTCTTATTTGGAACTCTTCAAACTAACTGCTCCACCATTCGGTGTAAAAATATACCCTGACTTGGATCTGGAGTCATCCCTATTAGATTGGAAACTGACATCTGTATACCAGCTCACAACAAGATCTCCTTCTCTATATACTAAGAATACATCCCTAGTTCTTCTCAAGTATTTAAGGACATTCTTGATAGCCACCCAATGACCCTCGCTAAGATCCGATTGGTAAGCATAAGGGATCAATTTCATGCAAGTCCTTTCATTTTGTATCTTTGGACACAAAAATTTTGAGAGTGTAACCCTATGCATCATGGGAAGATAACCTCTCTTAGATTGCTCCATGCTAAACCTCTTTAGCATTTTGTCTATATATGTAAACTGAGAAAGACCAAGCAACTTCTTAGATCTATCTCCATAGATTCTTATCCCCAAAATATAAGTTGCTTCTCTAAAGTCTTTCATGGAGAAATTATTGGACAACCAAATCTTGACTGATTGTAAAGCTGAGACATTGTTTCCCATTAGTAGTATATCATCTACATATAACATAAGGAATTCAATTGCACTCCCACTAACCTTTTATACATACAACGTTCATCCAGATTTTGTGAGAAACCAAACTTTTTGATTGTCTGATCAAATCGGATATTCCAACTCCTGGATGTTTACTTCAATCCATAAAAGGATTTTTAAAGCTTGCATCCCTTTTTGCTATCTTTGGATATGAAACCATTGGGTTGTGTCATGTACACATCCTTGGTTAGGTTTCTATTAAGGAAAGTTGTTTTCATATCCATTTGACATATGTCATAATCATAATAAGCAACAATAGTCAGGAGTATCTTAATGGATTTAAGCATGGCTACCAGGCTAAATGTTTCATCATAATCAACTCTTTATCTTTGACGATAACCTTTAACTATAAGCCTAGCTTTATAGGTAACTACATTACCCTTTATATCAGTTTTCTTCTTAAAAACCCATTTGCACCCTATGGATTTTATCCATTCAGGTGGGTCAACCAAAGTCTATACTTAGTTTTCATACATGGAATCCATTTTGGATTTCATGGCTTGAAGCCATTTGTCAGATTCTGAACTCTTCAAAACTTCTTTATAGGTAGTAGGCTCATCGTCTTCTACAAGCAATATGTCGTTATGTTCACTTATGAGAAATCCATATCTCTCTGGAACATGACGTTTCCTACTTGACCTACTAACTTCTTACGTGTCCGAAAGTTGAACTATTGTTTCATCATTATGAACAATAGTCTCAGGTCCAGGCAGTTGATTTGCATCTGTTTGAGCATCTTGAACTTCCACAAGTTCAATTTTTCTCCCATTGTCTTCTTTTAGACGAAACTATTTCTCTAAAAAGACAGTATGCTTTGAAACAAACACCTTTTGTTCCAAAACATTGTAGAATTGATATCCTATTGTTTCTTTAGGATATCCTACAAATAAACACTTGTTAGATTTAGTTTCCAGCTTATTTGACTGAATCCACTTCACATAAGTCAGACAACTCCAAAGTTTCATATAAGAAAGATAGGGTTTCTTGTTAGTCGACATCTCATATAGAGTAACATCAACTGACTTTAAAGAGACTCTGCTTAACACATAAACAACAGTGTCAAGTGCATATCCCTAAAAGGATTTTAGCAGATCTGTTAAGCTCATCGTTGACCTCAACATGTCCAACAAGCTTCGCTTTCTCCTTTCTAATACACTATTATATTTTGACATGAAAGGTGGAGTCCAATAGGATACTATCCCATTAGCTTTGAGATAATTTAGAAACTTGACTTAAGTATTCACCACCTTGATCTAATCGAAGTATTTTAATACTTCTTCCCAACTGTTCTCTACTTCATTTATGAATTCTTTAAACTTTTCAAAGGCCTTAGATTTGTCTCCCATAAAATATATATACCTATGTCATGAATAATCATTAATAAAGGTAATAAAGTATATAAAACCACCTTTGGCATATATGGACGTTAGACCACATATATTTGAATTTATTAAGTCCAATAGCTCAGTAGTTCATTCACCCTTTCCCATAAAGGATAACTTTTTTGTCTTGCATAATAATCAAAATTCACATGTGTCATATGATTCATAATCAAATAACCCTAAACTACCACACTTATGTAGTTTAGTCATGCGTCTCTCACTTATATGGCCAAGGTGACAATGTCATAAGGACGATGATTTCACATTATCTAGTTTTTTTCTTTTTTTATCATTGATATTTAAAACTAGATTAGACATATCTAATATGTATATTCCATTACATAATGTACCCATAGCATAAAGCATTCCATTCAAACTAATAGAACAATCATTATTACTAAAATTTAAATGCAAACCAGCTTTATGAAGACTAAAACTGAAATAATATTCTTAGTCAATACAGGTACATAAAACAATCATCCAATTCTATTACAAGCCTAATAGGGAGTGTCAATACATAAGTTCCTATGGCTAATGCAACAACTCTTGCTCCATTTCCCACGCGCAGGTCCAACTTTCCCTTGCCTAGTTGTTTACTGTTCTTGAGATCCTACATATTAGTACATATGTGTGAGCTATAAATGGTATCCAATACCTATATGTTATTATTAGAAATAGTATTAATATCAATAACAAACGTCCTGAAGTAGATGGGGCATCTGTTGCATTCTTCTACTTCAGTGACTTCAGATAGGCATTATAGTTACTCTTCCAATGGCCATCCCTGCCACAGTAGAAGCATGTTCCCTTAGGGGCAATCTCTTTAGCTTTCTTCTTGACCACACCTCCTTTATGCCTTGTAGATTTCTTCTTCTTTTGGTTCTTCCTCCTTGAACCAGAAGAGTCCACCAACATCACAACCTTATTATCCTTCCTAACAGATGGTTCAACTATTTTGAGCAAGTTGACCAATTCAAGAATCATGGTGGATATCTAGTTCATCCTATAGAAGCCCAAATTGTGAATAACTATCAGTCAAACTAGTCAGAATTAAGTCTATACTTGATTAATAATCCATCAAAAAACCCAACGAGGCCAACCTCTCAATATAGCCATTCATCTTTAGTGCATATTGCATTGGAGATGTCCCCTCAGCCATCTTGGAATGGAAGGGCAACCTCGAGGTCTCAAACCTTTCGGACCTAGCTTGCTCATCAAACAGCTCCCTCAGATGATAGACTACGGTATGAGCATCTATAGTCTCATACTTCTTTTGCAATTCCAGTGATATAGTGGCTAGCATTATGTAGCTAGCCATCTCACTATCATCGAGATGCTTTCTATATGCCTTTTGATCACTATTAGAAGCATCAACAGCAGGGGGATCAGGAAGTGATTCTTCTAAGACGTAGCCTACTCTTTCCTACTTAAGAACTATTCTCAGGTTCCTAAGCTAGTCAAAGAAGTTGGGTCTAGTTAACTTATTGGCTTCCATAAGTGAGCGTAGGTTCACACTAGTAGTTTTGGTGTTGATTCTTGCAACCTAATGTCAAAGAGAGAAATGTTGTTAGAATGTAAGTAAATGCATGTCAATTAGGATTTTAATAATACAGTATGGCTCCCACTATTTTCTCGCGAATCCATAATCCTTAATATGAATTCGAGAGAACTTGTATAGAAGTTCTCTAAGTGGGTCAATATCCAATATCTCTAGGAATGACTTTAGGTTTGCCCAACAAGTCACCCTGGGTTAATTGGTAGATATTAGTCATACTAATTGCATTTATAATGCAACTATCAAATCTAGTGCTATCAACTGTTGATGTGTGCACACACATTGGGCTATCAACTCTTGATGTATGTACATCGCATGTACACTACCCAACTTCGTCTTTGTCCACGTTGACCTTGGGTTTGCCCAACAAATTAATGCTTTTAGTTAAAACCGACCCATTAATCTAGAAATTATATTTCTATGGATCGAACATATTCGTGTAGAGCGGGCTTGGGTTTGTCCAACAACCTTATCTCTAAAAGAACTTCAGTTCTTAGCATATTAATGGAAAGCGTTAGTATTAATATTCTAAGTGAGGGATTTCTACTTAGGTCTCATCTAACTACGAAGGTCTTGTAAATATCACACACACACACACACACACACACACTCACACACACATATATATAGTTACTATAACTTTATGGCATGATATGGACACCCTAATAATATTAGGCTTAAGTCCATAACCATCCATCATGCAAGCCCACACATACTCCTAACATGCATCCTCTAATGCATAATATTAAACACATCGAATTTGGTTGTGACAGGTTATGGATCCTACATTTTGGAGGATGATTCAACTCTTGAATCGAATTTCTTCCTAAGTGTTATCTTGGCTAAATTTACTACTGTATTTCATTTCGGTTTAGAATTTAATATTAATAAAATTAAATTAAGCTCTTAATTCCATAAATTAATTCAAAACTAATTCACCTTAACATTGATTATTTGATATCAAAATTAAACATTTTAATTTTGTCATATACCAATTTCTAGTCTTAATAGAAAATAATGCTCTACTTAAATTAATTCAAAATTAATTTTAAAAATCTCCCAAAATTTTCAGAAAATCAAATCTTCATTCCATGCCTCTCCAGGTTGTTTCAAGTTCATCAAAATAATTTTGGAATCACCAAAAAATTGTCAAGATAACCGAAACACCATTGAGATGCTAAAAATGACAATTTGACATCTAAATTTTTTTCCGAAATCTTAATTCAAGAAAAATAATTTTTGCATGCTTCATTCATAAAAAAAAACACATTTTTATTGCATAAAAATATTTTTAAGGTTCTGGAACCGAAACATACACACACAAGATTATCAAACAAAATAGTTCCGTCAATTTCAACAAAACCGACCAGATTTGTTTACTGTCTGAAAATTCAATAAAAAAATTTAATTAATTCTAAAAAATAGAAAGGATTAAACACATTATAAATATTTTTAAATAAAAATTCTAGAATCAAATTCCAAAAAAAAACATGTTAAACCTCATCAATTTAGCCAACCAACAACATATGTTTAGCAAGATACAATTTTCCAGCCTATTGTTAGAAATTCAACAATAAATATTCAATCACATTGAAATCAATTTTCAATCACTAAATCCATCTAATAACATCTCATGAGAAAATTAGTGAAAGAAAATCATGAAAACAAATTTTCATAATTTAATTTAGAATTTTCTAAGAACAGACCCACAATTGTCACAACCTTGCAATCCTATTGCACATGTAATAGAAACTACATCTAATAGGCGCAAGATGGCTCTGATACCACTATTAGATTTTGATCATGCATCATATGCGTCAACTATCAAAACATACAGTGGAAAATAAAACAAAACCCAGAAAATACATAATCAAACATGTGCCATTAGATGTAGTAAAACAAGACATAAACTTAAGATGTGTACCTTACAATCTCCTTCGTTCTTCGTTTTCTTCACCTCTTCAGGTTGTCGTAAACCATAACAACCAAAGGAGGACATCTATAATGATATCCACATGAAGATTAAAGCCTGAAACCTCTTAGGAAGAATGGCTAGAACACACACAAATTGCTAGCTTTGTGGTGTGTTCTTTGAAAGAGTATTTTTGAAGATGGTGAACAATTCACAAAAAGACACTTTGCTTTCTTACAACTTTTGCATGAAAATGGAGTGTCTTTGACACCCTTTGGCCTCCCTCTAACCCCCAACATCAATGGAGAAGTATTGGGAATTAAGTGACTTTTAATCTCACTTATTATTAAAGGGTAATTTTGTCATCTTACCTAATAAGCAAGATTCTCATGTTTCATATGATTTACAATCAAATGACCCTAAACTACCACACCTTTGTAACTTAGCCATGCATCTCTCATATGTTGGATCCCCATCCAAAACCATATTACTCATTCTTCCCATCTTTAATGTGTGTGACTCATTAGGCTCCCGATTATGTTGGTCATAACACTTAATTCAAGTAAGTCATGAGTGGTATCTAACAACACATCATGACCCCCAATTGACTAAAAAGTCAATGATTTAACTACGAATCACACTTCCATAGACAATGTTCCCGTGCAAGGTTCAGAGTATGGTTAAAGTGTCAACTCTCACTAGACTGACTACGTCACATACTCAATTGGATATGTTACTGAAGACTATCTTCATGACATTTCCACTCTAGCCAGAGATTCTCGAGTAATAACCCCGGCAAGAGGTCGTGGGTATCATCTCCTCCTATGAGGAGTGATGAATCCTTTATTGGCTACTTAATTACCTTCGAATACCTTAAGCTGTACCCAGTCACCACCCTATGAGCAACCTCTGAAAGGTAGCGATTTCAATGGGACAGGTCGAGGTCGGGCTGGCCCAACCCATCCTTATTTTTAAAAAATAAAACAATGTTGCTTTTTTTTCGGTCGGTCCATAGGTTGGCCAGTGCTCAATCCAATCTCTCTATCAACCCAGGCTAAAAACAGGGTAGGCTGGGCCAAAATTGACATCCCTATTAAAAGGTAACAAGGAACGGAGCTAAAGTATAGAATCAGTATCCAAGATATACTTGAGCACCTCAAGTCAAAGGATATTTGCACCATTGCTATGTTGAGACTATCACTGACACTAAAATAGATTATTCATATGATTGTCTCATGACAGGTCATTTAATGTACTTACTACTCTTAGCAAGCTCCACATGTTAACTCTAAACAACTTATGTTTACAGCTTATAAGATCTACTGTTTGATCTAATCAAGGAGTATAACATGTGCTAGTCTGTTCGGAATAATAATGTCCCATCTTATTAATCCTTTGATGGGATAATTTAGACACTAACATAATTATACATGATAGGAATCTCATTATCATGATCTCATCATGATTTCCTTCATTCATTGTAATGTATTAAGGACTTCATTAATTCGATTTAAGATCACTATCAATTCATAAAGAACATGAACATCAAATTAACGAAAATGCCTTTTTATTAATCATAAAGATTTCTACAATAAGTGTTAAAGGTGATTACCTTTAAAGTACTTCTCTAACAAGAACTGGGTGACAACTAGTTAAAGTTTTGAAAGAGGGGATTACCATGGGCTTATTAACCCTAAATAAATTACAGAGTCTCCCTTAATTGGAAGCTAAGACATCAACTCCTTTCTTGTCAATCTTAATGAGCACCTAATGGTGAGTTAAACTCCAACATCATCACATAATTTATTAGTGAGGAATTCCAGTTTAAAGCAAGCTATCCATCTCTTGAAGAGTTATACTACTCCATCCAATATGAAGGAATTTGAGGACTCCTTTTATTAAGAAAACTCTAATTGAGATGAGCTTTAAATCAGGTATTAATATGTCACAATTGATAAAGGGGATGACGTTAACTAGTCACTAAGAGGAAATTCAATAGTAAAATCGGAGAAAGCAACTCTAATTTTTCTCCTTCCCTCTATTAACTCTAATAAGATTGAGGCCCTTAAATGTTTAATTACTAAGCAAGTCATTCATCTTACAATCAAAATTTTGTAAACCAAAGCAATCATCCAGGTGTCTTTTGTTTATGCCTTTAACTTAGCACTTCAAAAAACCCTTTTATAGAACAAAATGAAATATATTCATTATATAATGAACACTTGAGAAGTCATACTTAAGGATTTCAGCAATGTAGCTCACTTCTCTCAAGTTTAAGGTAATGTAATTGATGTGTTTTATGATATTAAAGATTTACCAATTTTAACCATAAGTGCACGGTGTAATTATTACTAGCATACGCAAGTACGAGTCGATCCCATAAGGATTGTAAGTTTTAGTATTTACCCTTATCATATTATCCAACCACCAAATCTGATTGTGGATTTAATTAAAAATTATACTAACTAAGATAAACTAAGATTGAAACAATAATTAATTCAAAAAATGAAAATACTACAAGAAGTCAAAATCAAGTAAATAGCACCTAGGTGATGAATCCCCCTAAGAATAAATATTACCATTTATCATGCAATTAAATTATTAATTATTTGGTCGTGAAAATTTCTATCTTATGTTAGTATCTTTCTCAAGACTATTGATAACTAACCCCTTAGTTAATTAATTGAAATCTCTTTCTAGTTAAAAGCCTTAAGATAGCAATATTGATTTGCGAATTTCACTATTAGGTTTGACCTTAATCTAGAGAATTTATGTCGACTTATCTCTAGGTTTGCAAGTAACTCCTTCCAATTATGGTAGGTCTATTTACACAAAATGATTTCTCAATTTTAATCATATGAAATTAGATAATGAACTAATATTTCAACTAAATTAGTTGAAGAATATAATGCACAATTGAATCTCAATAAATTAGTCAATAAAATTGCATTGAAGAAAGGATTAAATGATATTGTTATCACAACTTAGAGTTTGTCTCACCAAGGCACTAAACAAATTTAGTTCCTACTTATAGAAAATAAAACAAATAAAAAAATATTCAGAAGAACAAATAAAAATGAAAGAAATCATATTCTAAATCTCCCTTTTTCCTTTAATGAATATTCTTGCAATTTGGATTGTATGATGCAATCTATCAAATCTTGTCATGTAATCTTCATGTTTTCCTCATCCTCTAATCAGAATTGCCCCTTCTATGTGTTTCTTACAACTAAAAAATGCTCTTAAACTTGCCTCCCTTCTTGTTCCTTTGATAACATCCTTTTATAGTAAAAACTAGAGTTTTTAGGATATATATGGTCACTTATATGGTTTTATAGGTAACAGTGTATCTTAAAAAACACTTAAATTCGTGATTTTACATGACACCAAGACTTACATGAACAATATACGTGACTATGTATATCAACATATATGGGCTTGTAAGTTCACATGACCAAAAACAATATTCTTCAAATCTCTACGTCCTTACACAAACTTACACAATCATTGTACATAGTCTTATAGGTCCTCACTTGCTTAAAATCTTTGTTTTATGCTATGATTTCATCTTAGTTGTTCTCCCTTTTGTCAAAGAAGACAACTATCACCGAAAAATACACTTGAATTGAATTAAGAACCAAAAATATCATAAAATATTAAATAACAAAAAAACACATTAAATATGATTATATAAATATAGTCAAATAATCATTTATCATAATGCTTCCTTTAAAAACAACATTGATGAATTCATCGAAAATATCTCTCTTATAAACGTTATTATTCTCAATATGGAGGTTGATGTGATTACTTTAATGTTTTAAAACGACAAGTGTATGGTGTAGTTGTAGCTAGTACTAATAAATATGAGTGAATCCCACGAAAACTACAAATACTAGTAATGGACTCTTTTTTATTATCTAACCCTAGATTAAGATAATGATTTAATTTAAAACTAAACTAAACTAGAATTTAATGTAATAATGAACTAGATTATAAATAACACAATGATTAAACAATATCAAATAACTAGCACCTTAGTAATGAATCCCCCTAAGATCTCTTAAGTATTAACCCTTTATCTTGCAATTTAATTATTAATCATTAGACTATGGAAATTCTTATCTTATGTTAATATCTTTCTCAATACTATTAACGGCTAATCGATGGTTGATTAACTGAAACCACTTTCTAGTTAAAAAACTAAGATCACATTACTTCATTCATTAATTTTTCAATTAGGTTTGACCCTAATCCAGAGGATTTGTGTTAATCTAACTTTAGGTTTATATGTAACTCCCTCCATTTATGATAGACCTACTTATATAAAAGGATTTTTTAATCTCAATCATATGAAATCAATCATTGAACTAATATCCTGAATATATGAATTTAGGAATAAAGAAGCATAATTATATTTCGATTAATGAATGAATCAAATTACATTAAATAAAGGATCAAATCATAGTATCCATTGAGCAAATTTTACCTATAATAAGACTCTCAATATCTGTAAGTATACAGATTATAAGGTTGTGGTATCGATCCCACCTAGAACTAGATAAAAATAATTGAACCTAACTTTGTCTAAGGTAATAAAAGATGATTTGAGTGAAATAATAATAGAAAATTAAAACACTTAAATAAAAGCAATCAAATAACAAATGTCAAGTGAGCTACCAAAATTATTAAAGGACGATCAAGGATGAATGCGTATGATTTATTCTTTCATTATTTTTCTCCCTTAACAATTATTGATCCAATTATGTGTCAATCCTAGATTTTTTAAGGGTTTGATTGTTGATAGGTGTGCAATAGGATATGTTTTTGTAGATAATTGGCATATGTTTTCTAGCATAATTGTTGATTATTGTTCTAGTTTAGGATTCATTTTGTATGTTTTCGTTAAATTTGATTTTTGTTGTTGTTCTTGTGTGTTTGATGTTAAATGAGGGCGAGAATTGACTATTTTTATGTAGGAAGAAGAAAAGAGCAACTTGGAGGGTCAACTAAAGATCAAAGAGGAGAAGAAATGAGGAGTGCATTTGTGAAAAATTCTCACATTCGTGGGAATCATGCAAATTCCCACTTCACGTGGGAATTACAGAAGAAAATGAGAGATGCGTCTGTGACAAATTCCCACGCTCGTGGGAATCATCCAAATTTTCACGAACGTGAGAATTAAAATCTGAGGCAATCTGCGAGGCTTCATTAAACTTAGAGTTTTTGGACTATAAAAAGAGAATTAAGCCTCCATCTTCA
>JAOTAY010000004.1:17127588-17169600 GCA_025629805.1 Erythroxylum baracoense
CAGAATTCTTGTGCTCAATAGTTGATTCCATGGATCCAAACGGCAACGTGCAGCCTCGTCAGAATCCGGCTGAACCAAATACCTTATATTATAAAGTATTAAGCAAATGATTTTTTATACTTAATGTATATATGTCTTACCTTTAACTCCTACTTATGTTTAATAATAAGGTTAAATTATTTTAAAACTCATCATGTCTTTAGTTTAAAACATGTTGGTATTGGACGTAATTATAGAATTCATGATCATACTGTACATTAACTCCTCATGTAAGAGATAATGATAAAAATTATAAAAGAGAACATATGGTTGCATAAAAATTTTTATTATAGGTTGAATATCCTTTTTTCCTTCACTTAACTTTGAACACCTGAAAATAAAAAAGTTTCAACATATGAGCTTTATTTGACCCTTTATTTGATCTTTTTTAAAAGGCCCTAGTTGTTGTCTTTGACCAAATAATTTGTCACTTTTTCATGCAATTAGTTATGGGTTCCATTATAGTGCTAAAATTATTAATAATTGCTGACAATTGTTGATTTAGTTATATTTTTGGACTAATAATTGATGCATTTTGCTTGTTTGTTTGAATATGTTTATTGCTTCTATTATTTAAATTGTCCATATTTTGTTTTTAGGGTCTAATTCATTCATTTAGAGCAAAAAGAACAAATTTCGATCAATTTGAGCTTTTTGAGTAAGTCATGGAGTCTATAACAAGCATATAATGATGTTTGAAGAATTTGAAGGTGTATTGATTGATTAGTTAGGAAAACATCTCTGTTGAGTAGTGAGTAGCCCATATTGATAGTACATGATCGTGTTCATGCATGTGTTGACTACAAAAATGTATTACGATATGTTAGAAGTACAAGACCATAAACACACCTGTATGGATGGCCATATATCTATTAAAATTTGAATTTTGAAATTTAAAAAAAAAATTGAGTGGTAGAAGTAAGGAGGAGCTTAGGAAACATAAGAGGAAATCCTAGAATGGTTAGAAGTATAAAGAGAAACTAAGGAAACCCCTTTAAGGTGGATTTTCATTAATATAGAGTGAAGTTATTGGAGATTATGGGGATTTCATCATGTTATCCTTAATTTTCTTGTTTCTCTTTAATTTTGATGTTTTGTTTGACATGATTATGAACTAAACCCTTTGTGGTACCTAGACTAAATGAAATCCATAATGAACCTTATAGTGATTATATTTTAATTAAATTGATTCTTTAGTTTCATTGAGATTCAATTATGTGTTCTTTATAATTCTTGAATTAATATTGCTAAGATTATTGATTAATGTATGATTTCATAAAATTAAGATTGAGATATCCTTTATATAAATAGACCTAGCATAATTAAAAAGAGTTGCATTATCGAGTTGTTGCAGCCCTCAAAATTAATTTCGATTCTCTAACTTCTTATAATAGTCATGAAACCAGATCGAATCTTAAGAGAGCTAAACACTAGGTTCTTAATTTCAATTACTAAAATAAGTTGGGGTTTATGATTAATTAACTAATTAACTAAAATTAATAAGGAATCAAAATAAATCGACTGAATATAAAAGTGATAAATTCAGGAGTACTTAACTCTGATTTAAAGGAAAGATCTCGTTTAATTGTAACATTGATCATTGGTCTAAAAGAATAATTTTCACAATTCAAGCAGTCAGTCCAAAACATATTAGGATCGCCATAATAAGTCTCAAATTTTCCTAAATTAATTGATTCAAACCCAACATTTAAATCAAAACTCAACATCAATTGATTGGGTATGATAGCAGTCCTTATCAATTAAATGATAGTAATAAGCTTAGTGAAAAAGACTAGACCCTAAATTAAATAATTAAGATAACTGTGACTATTCAACTTAATTTTGTTTTTTTATATAAGTTAATTATGCAAATTCATAAATAACCTATTTACTACTTATACTAATCCTCTATGACAATTATAGATCATCGTATTCATAGATAGCTATAGAATAATCAATATTAAATTAATTTGTCAGATCAATCAAATTAGAAGTAAAATAAGATAAAACAAAAAATACTTGAATTAAAACATGAATATAAGTTTAGAACAAAACCTCATAGAGTTACAACTAGAGTTTTGAATTCCCTTGAATCATAATATTTGGATTTAGCCACACATAGCTTAAGTTTCAATTCCAAAAATAAAACGAAGATGAAAGATTAAAAGAAAACTCAAAAGAAACAAAAATAAAATGTTGGAGAGGTGAAAGATGTGTTTTCCTATTGTTTTTCTACTTGAGCCCTAGTCTCCTTCTATCTTGCAAAGATCCCTATCTAAAACAAATCTAAATCCCTACATAATAGGGATGGAAAGAACTTTCCTATTTGAGTTCCAACTCTTTAAATGAATATGACATCAAGCGTGATCTTACCTTATCCACTGTAGTAATTCGTCCATTTTTTTTAATTCGCTTATTTTTTCCAAAATTTGTTATTTTCGCCATTAATGCTCCAATTTAATGCAATCTCCACTTTTATTTTCTTAAAACAAAACAAACATTAATTTTGCTATTTAATCATCAAAACATATCCAAAACAAAAGAGATAATTCTATTTAACATAATAAAATAACATTTTATCAATTTCCCCCATACTGGGCTTGGGACACTATATGTACACCGAAAGTAGAAGGAGGGTTGGGATTGAAAAACTTTAAGACATGGAACAATGCATTACTAGCAAAGGTTCTTTGGAATATTTATGCCAAAGAAGATTTACTATGGGTGAGGTGGATACATGCGGAATACCTCAGGGGAACATCAATTTAGGACTGGACTCCCCACAACTGAGATTCACCTCTATTGAAGAAGCTGGCATGGATTTGAGATAAAATGGTGGACAGATTGGGAGGTCGAAATGAGGTTGTCATGGCATGCAGAATTTGTGTGTGAATGGCATACTGTCATCTTAGAAGGTTTATTAGTTGTTGCGGCTGAAGCACACCAGTAAAACTTGGATGACATTTATCTGGTGTAACTATATCCCCCCCAAATTCTCATTCACTACTTGGCTCAGCCTCAGAAATAGACTGCCTACTAAAGATAATTTACAGTTCCTGGAGATTGACAGAACCTGCGCTCTGTGCAATCTAGAAACTGAAACTGTTGATCACTTGTTTTTCAAGTGTGCTTTTACTGGTGGAAGATAATATATCCAATCCTTCCTTATCTTTCAATGAGAATGGAAACGTTCTGAGATTATTTTGTTCTTTTATCAACCCTTATGACTTCATTCTAGATCAGACAACATGAAATTTCTTCAAGTGTTTATATGGACCTTCACATGCTTGAAAAGAACGAGTCATACAAGACAAAAGATTAGCAGTAAATTGTAAAATAACATTAAGAAACTAAGAAACTAAAATAACTCCCTAGTAATAAAGCCAAATTTTTGATTGAGTTGTTGAAGCCCTTAAAATTAATTTCTATTGTCTAACTTCTTATGGTATTTGTGGAACCAGGTCGAGTCTTAAGAGAACTAAATACCAGTTTCTTAATTTCAATTACTACAATAAGGTGGGGGTTTACAATTAATTAAATAATTAACTAAAATTAATAAGGAATCAAAATAAATCAACTAAATATAAAAATGATAAATTCAAGAGTACTTAATTCTAATTCAATTGAAAGATCTCATTTAATTGTAACATTGATCATTGATCTAAAAGAATAAATTTCACAATTCAAGCAGTTAGTCTAAAACATATTAGGACAGTCATAATAAGTTTCAAAATTTCCTAAATTAATTGACTGAGTATGATAGCATTTTATACCAATTAAATGATAGCAACACGCTTAGTGAAGAAGACTAGACCCTAAATTAAATAATTGAGAACAATGTAACTATTCAACTTAGTTTTCTTGTTTTTCATAAGTTAACTTTGTAAATTCGTAAATAACCTATTTGCTACTTGTACCAATACTTTATGACAATTACAAATCATTGAATTCATGGATATTTATAGAATAATCAACATTAAATTAATTTGTCAGATCAATCAATATTAATTATTCATGAAGTATAAGAACATAAAACAAGAAATACTTGAATTAAAACATGAATATAAGTTTAGAACAAACCTCACAAGGATACATCTAGAGTTTTGGATCTCATTAAATCAGAATATTTGGATTTAGCCACACAAGGCTTAAATTTTAGCGCCAAAAATAGAAGAAAGATGAAAGATTGAAAGAAAACTAAAAAGAAATGAAAAAAGAATGTTGGAGGGGTGAAAGACGTGTTTTCCTATTGTTTTTCTACTCAAACCTTAGTCTTCTTCTATCTTGTAAAGATCCCTATCTAAAACAAATCAAAATCCCTACATAATAGGGATGGAAAGAATTTTCCTAATTGAGTTTCAATTCTTTAAGTGAATTTGGTATTAGACATGATCTCACCTTATTCACCGCAGTAATCTATCCATTTTTTTCAAAATTTATTATTTTCACCAATAACGATCCAATTTAATGACAATCTCCACTTTTCATCTCCTAAAACAAAATAGACACTAATTTTCCAATTTAAGCACCAAAATATATCCAAAACAAAAGAGATAATTCTAATTGACATAACAAAATAACTTCTTATCATATATGTAAGCTTAGAGATAAGTGGACATAAATCTTTTGAATTAAGATCAAACCTAATAGTGAAATTCATAAATCAATTAATGCAATTTAGGGGTCTTAATTAGAAAGAGGTTTCAATTAATTAATATAGTATTAGGTGTTAATAGTCTTAAGAAAGATAGTAGCACAATTGAGAAATTTCTACGTTCCGATGAAATTTATATTAAATTGATTAATGAAATTATGATTGCATAGAAGTCCTAGGGATGATTTGAATTCAAAGTATTGTTGTTTTATTAATTGATGTTTTATGCTAGTATATTTAATTGTGTTGACGTGTTATTGTTTTGTTAGTTTATTTTTAAATTAGGATAACTTCAATCTTTTTAGGATCCATTTTCACCTTAAGAGGGTACTACAAACCTAAAAATACAACACTTACTTACATGAAGGAGCATTTTTTTTACGTTAATATAGAATTTCTCTTACCTCAAAACTCTTAAAACCTATTAAAGATGCAATAATATGATCTTCTTTAGTATTTTTATATGTTAATATATCATTAAGATGCACTACTTAATTTTTTTTTCCAGAAGCTACTGTAAAACTTGATTCATCACTCTTACAAAATTGAAAAGAGCATTTATGAGGCCAAATGACATCATTAGCTATTCATTAATCTATTTTTGGTCTTAAAGGTTGTTCAATATGTAAAATATAACATTTCATCAAAAAGAGGGATAAGGAGCTCATAACTCATGATAATTATTGGTCACTCTATGACACTCGAGAAGGGAGGTAACTGAGTGTGTTCTATTTTTTGATTGTTTTAAAAAAATGGTCAACATGAATGAGAATTTAAGTCTATGTAATTGAAAATAACCAAATAAATCAAGCACACAAGCATAATTCATTCTTGAAGCTACCATTAAAATTTTCACTATCGTCTTCTTTCAATAGCTGAAGAGTAACACTTTATGCAACAATCTTCATTTGAATGAAGATAAACCCACAAAACACAAGCATAATTCATTCTTGAAGCTACCCTTAAAATTTTCACTATCGTCTTCTTTCAATAGCTGAAGAGGAACACTTTATGCAACAATCTTCATTTGAATGAAGATAAACCCACAAAACATCTTCCTTTAGCTTGGGTGAAGAGTAACTCACAATCCCCCTTCAATATCACATATGCTAAAAGTAATTCAAAATTTCTTCCACTCTACAAGGATGAAAAGTAACTTTATAACTTACAATTAAGAGATTGTTTGATTTTACTTCTGTTTTCCTGCCGTGATTTTCAGTTTTTAATTTATCTTTTTTTTAAATAAAAAGAAAATTCTGTTTAATTGTTAATGTCAATGTAGATATATTTTTATCACTAATAACAATTACATAATAAATAAAACTTAAATATAAATTATTTTTAATTAAATAAGTTTATCTTAATCTCTTATATAATATTTATTAACAAATTATTAATAAATTTATTTTATTTTGTTAAAATAAATAATTTAAAATTAACATTTATTTATAAATTAATATTTATTTTGAATACATTTTTATTATAAAATCAAATTTCATTTGAAATTTATTTATTTTAAAGATATTTTAAATTTAATTATTTTTGTTAATAATTATTAAATTTAATTTATATTAAATAAAATTAATTTATTCATAATTATTGTTAATGATCAATTTCAATTAATTAAATATATTATTAAATTTAATGATTCATAATTCTTATTAAAATTAATATATTAAATAATATACTTAGTTGATGGTAAATCATATTAAAAATAGAAAGCAAAAGCTACGTTTTATAGTTTTTATAATTTTTGAAACCAAAACCAAAACCCAAAACTCAAACAAATATATATATTTTTTACTAAATTTGAAAAAAAGGAAAATAAAAAATAAAAATAGAAACAAAAGAGCCCCAAGGGATTGAATCACAATTAATATTTTGTTTCTACTGAAGCTTGGTTTTTATACACTAATTTATGGGGCGTGGATTGAGCCACAATTAACTCCCTTCTACCGAAGCTTGGTTTTTATACACTAATATATGAAGCATGAAGAGAAAGAAACTTCAGTAGACTTGGACAAAAATTGGTTAACTCACATCCTTCAAGGCTAACACTTCGCACTCAACCAAGCAGTTAATCTAGTGCCACTTTAATGATGCAAGACTATCCTCTCAAGCTCGAGATGCATGGAGATTAAGCTGAGCTTCATCTAGAGCTATGCTTTCTCATTACGTGCATCTATGATTATCATCAATCACTTGTCAAATCCTGCTTCTGTGCGATTATTGATAAATACTTGAATTTAACCATCTTGTACGTAGCTAGTTTCCTCCTAATTCATCAATTTGTAAGAAGTACGCCTTCCTTTTGGAATATAGTTTTTTAATTTCCAAAAGAAATATTAAATTATCCAATTTGTCATGTTAAGGTTGAAATGAATACTTTGAAACATTATAGACCTATATTGCACTTCTTAGTCACCATTATGGACTTATTTGAAAATTCCTCCTAAATTTATCTAGAAATCTACCACCGTCCAGCATCCACTAGCATTAACCACTGCTTTGAGGCACTTGTACATCCCAACCAGTGGTTGGAGTCCAGCGATACTGAGTGAAGAGAAGAGGGTAGACTAGATTGCTGGCAGGTTGAGATCAGCTTTTATAGGAGAACAGTTCTGCAAGAACAGAATCACTAATGTTAATCGCTAATGTTCATATTGAAACAATTCGATAATGCTGAAAAGATTATATATACTCTCCCATGGCCTAAGGGAAAGACGTTGAAGAACCAGGAGACTAAAGCTTCAAAGATCATCTAAGTCGATCATCAATTCACTAAACTGACATCTCTGCGCCAAATCCCTTTCAGAAGGGGAGAAAGAGCAGCAGGGGTTTATCATGGCTTTGTCTAAGGCTTCGGCTAAGCTTGACTCCCACAAACCCAACCTGCATGCTCTATCGTAAATCTCATACCCTGCTGCTTTCATACCATCCGAGACTAGCTCCAGCAAGGTTCCAGAAACCTCTAAGCTATTGCTCATCGTATCCAGAAAAGTTTTGGACAAACCAGGTTGCCAGAAAACCACAATGGCAGAACTCTTTTCCACGAGTCGAAGATCAAAAGCTTCAGAAAAAATTGTGTGACTCTCCTGGAGCATGTTTTTTAACATTCCAGCAGTAATATCATCCCTAAATCCCCACAAGAAAACCAAATCAGAACAGTTTACTTTTCTTGTGTTGCTTCTCCACATACTGATTTCTCCATCAGTTGTTTCTTGAGGGACAGTGGAGAATCTGTTGAAATTGTTTTCAAGGGTTGAAGTCAGATTTCTCAAATCACTGTCAGCGCTGGGAACAATTTTTAGTACATAGCTCAACTTTGCAAATAATTTACAAATATCCAAAACATTATGCCCATGAATCTGGATTTTATTCCCTGTATCTGAAAAGACCAAATAAATTGCAGCAATGAGTCCCACACAGTAGATAATTTAGATGTAATGATTAGCCACGTTCTGGCATGACTCAAGAGAAAAAACCAGGCTGTGTAATGAAAAGCTTGCCCAACAAAGTTCAACTTGATTATATAACACTGTAGGCACATACTAAGCAAATATCACTGCAGAAGTATAGACTTAAGCTATTTAAGGGAAAGTTGAAAACACAGACAAAAAGGAAAAGGAGAAAACTATAATCCATGAATCTTGATGACTGAACATGCATGTATATTTGAGTTCCTGACATCTGCAAGCAAATGCATTGAAATAACTAACCTTGGCAAGGAAATTCCATATCAATAGGTGCGAAGAAACGATTCTTCAAGTAAGACATGGCTAGAGGTACATTTCTTGCTTTCCTTGGAGGCCCAATTTTATTCATCAATCGGCTGACGTCAATAACACAGGGGAAAACTAACTGCAAGGAATGCACAAACTCATCCATTCTAGGAGGTAGGGGAGCTAAAAATTTTGAGTGGACAAATGTTAAATCTGCAGGCATTATAATGACGTGGTATTAGTAACCTTAAGAAAGAGAAGGTGAAAAAGTGTTCAACTTTAGAATGGTTAAAATTACTAGAGTTACACCATTAAGAGAATTGTAGGAGACAACAGGCTTCTGCGAAGCAGAAATCAAATCGATCACCTCTCGGAAACCACACAGTTTCTTGTTATGTTCCTCTTTCATGCTCTGAAGCTCGGCCTGTCAATCAAAACCATACTGAGATCATATAGCATTCTAATTGAATTTTTTAAACAGCTTAGACAGGAATACATTCAGTTACAACCATAAGAAGGTTCTTGTCTTCTTTTGAACTTGTTAGAACAGCACGAACTGCCTGAGCTCCTCCACCCTTTGCCGGAATTATCAGGGGAACAAGATCTTCATCAAATTCTTGCAACATCTGTATTCAGGAAGTTATATCCAATATAGAGATTGATAAAATCGGGATAACTCTAATCAAACAGGAAAAGGGGAACAGAGTTTTGATGAACCAGTTAATCATAGGAGGATCTAAAATCCATCACATCAATTTACCTCAATTATAAGTTCGACTTGGCGTTCACCGCAAACATCTATGGTCATGCATGGTCTTGATCGATACTCTTCACTGGATAAAACAATTTTTCTTAAGCATTGAACCAAAGGCTCTGAAGACAACAAGCAGACATATTGTGACATCAGCCAAAGATGGATCCAACTTAAATTTCCAATGTTTTATCAACTGAATACATGTATCTTAATTTTCTCACCTTCATCTCCTGTAGTGGAATCCTTGCAAACATTTCTCCAATGCCTAACACGAGATTTATTCCTTTCAATGAAAACTTTGTCAGCTAAAGAAGGATTAGAAATAGGCCTTACAACAAAATTAGCATGTATTGGATATTCCATCTGAACCTTAGCTGCAGATTCCTGAGCTCTGGACAAGTAAGAAATTCCTGCATAAAATTAGTGAAGAACACTTTTGATATCAAAGAACAGAAAACCTCAACGAATGACGAAGAAAAAAAGGAATATGTGGAAGAAGAAACAAGGGATTATTGTTACCAAACAAGATTAGGAGAACCAATTAAGTTAATTTCCAGGGAACTTTCATACATAGTAGCATTTATGGTTTGATAACCCAAAATATCTCTCCACGGATGACATGATTGATACCCCCAAATCTACAAGAAGGTTCTTAAAATCACAATAAGAAAATTAGCTCCCAGTTATCAAGTGAAATTTCAGAAGATACTTATCCATTTCTTTAGACAACCATTGGTACAGGTCTGAATCAGAATATAGGTGAATTTCAGTTACAAAGTTCAAATTCAGTAAGCAGGGTAAGCCACATCGAGATTAGGAGTTACCGTCATATATGCAGGCATTGAAATCAAAACCTTCACGAGCCATAGACGTTAAGCATGATGTTTGACAAGAAAAACTGTAAGAAGGCATCCCCATATTCAGTTCATCCCTAGGGAATAAATGGAAGTTGTATCTGTACCAAGAGAAAAGAAAGGATTTTTTTTTTCTCAATTGGCTCAAAAACGAGATACCGACCGAATTCAAAGATCATATGTATTAAACAATGTCAACGTTAAAGAACCTACAAAATGCCTCCTACCTGAAAAGATGCATGAATATGTTCAATAAACAAGATATATATCACTTTCGTCAAAACAAGAAGCTAAGCTATTGGACAGCGCAGAAGCATAAAAATTGACAAAGCTGCACAACTTTTTCTTACCCAAAAGAGTTCAAGGAAAGATGTACTCACGGGTGGGCTGCGACTTTGGAAGCCCGAAAGGAGAAGGGGCAAACGGCAAATTGGAGAACCTGGAAGCGCTCGGCAGCGTGCTTGGCTTTTAAGTAAGCGATCTCAGGCGTGTCGAAAGGGGACACACGGTGCCATGCGGCAGAAAAGGAGCCGGTATTTTGCAACGAGAGAGCAACAAAATCAGACTTTCCAATGTGAGACTTAATCTCTTCGAGAGAGCCTGCAAAGTTGGATTTGGTAACTTGCTTGACATTCCAGTGGGATGGATTGTGGGGGACGTTGGAACGGGTGCAAAGGAGGCGTCTTTGTAGGAATAATGAAATTAGGGACGCCATTGCTGCTGTGAACTGGAGGAGGAGCAGGTTACAACTGTTGCTTTTAACGGCAATAGAGAAGCGTGAACGTTTAGGGCCTAGCAAGTTAGCTATAGCTGCTGCCTGCTTCTAAGTGTTGGGTGGGTAATCTCTTCTCTTTCACGACGAATATACCACTAACAATAGCATGGTTTTATCATAAATTTTATTTAATTAAATGTATAATTAACATAAATACCAAAAACAATTGAAATAAAATGTTCAGCTGACTGAGATATAGCAGCCAAATTAGTGTCTTTATTGCTGCGAGTTCGTGGACTATTCATCTAAAGTATTATTATTAACGAACATAACATCTGTCTCCTGTTCCAAAATTAACCTCATTCATCCTTTGCAATAAGTAAATCAAAAATAGATGGATGAGATTTTTTTTGAAAAGTTAAAGAATTATATTAAATAAAAATCATAACAATTACAAAGTTATAGGCCAACTATTTCATAATAACGAAACAGCAACATATCATGTAGGCGTTTAAAACCAACTTCAATAGTGACGTTTAGAGCTAAGCTTCTATGATTAACGTAAAAGCAAATGGTTTGAAATAAAGGGCAAAAACACATATCCCGTTTCCCTTCTTCGCGCAACCCTACCAAATTAGGGTAGAATGTTCAGCAATCTTTCATCTGGGTGCAGTGACAGAGGATGTAGCTCTATAGTTATTGATGATTCCGGTGTTCCTCTACGAGCGGTGGCGCTTCCAGACATCACACTATGAGATTGGGCTACTCTCGTCAAACACAGTGTCAACATCTACCTTAGATGAGCATGGGTTTCATAAGTATCGTCATCCTTCCATCTTTAATTTGCTCCTACTCTATATTAATTGTTGATTCTGCATGATGAGGCTAGATTAGGGCATATACTTTCTGACTTAGTATAACAGAGAATTTTCTTTCTGATTCCACCAATCAGAGAGATGAGAACCTCCCTTTTTGTACGAGTAGTACTCTGAAATCTTTCATCGTTTCTCTCTCGCCAAATCTTCTTGATGGAGGAGGCAAAGGAGATGGTATAGATGTACTCATTATATTTAGGAGTGTGGCTCAGCTTCAGAAGCCAATCAATAACTTGTATGAAAGTTGTACCTGCATTAGAGATAAAATTCAATTCCTTGATCCACTCCCATATAAACTGTGAGAAAGGGCATTTGAAGAATAGATGATCCCTTGATTCTGGCTATGTCTCACATAGAACATAGATTGGATTGGTAGAAATGAAGTGCATTCTGTCTGTAGTACTTAACTTGTTTAGCATTGTCAGCCATAGGAGAATAGAGTAACTCGGTATGAGTGACTTGTGCCAAACTATAGGAAACCAAAATTGCCCTATACTGTTCCAGTTTTGCCACTTCCCAAATCTTGCAATGTTTGAAGGTGTTTGGAGGCAGGTTGAGACATTGGAAAGTGTCCTCCCTATCTAGATTAGGTTGATAGTTAGGTGTCAGATACTATAGCTCCGCTGGAATGTTCCATTGACCTCTTAGTAAGATAGATTTTACCTTCACATTGATAGGAAAATCATTCTAAAGTTGAAGAGCCTGGGGATATCTAGTTAGGGATCCTTTACCTGTCCAATTGTCAAACCATAAGTAAACCTTGTCTCCACTCCCGATCTTACATGATACCAAAGGTTCAAGAATAGGTCTAAGCTTCAATAGCTGGGTCAAGGGCCAGGAGAAGGAAGGTTTAATAGGAATAGACCAAATACTAGAACCTTTTAGAATATATCTGTGAAACTATCGAATCCAGAGAGATTTCTTTTCCAGAAGGATATTCCAAAGATTCTTAATCAATGCTACTCTATTAAAGGAGGCAATTAGAATTAAGCCTAATCCCCCTTCTTCTTTCCTTTTGCAAACTTCTTGTTATTTAACCTTAGTAAAATGACCGTATGAATTAAGGTTTTCCCACATGAATCTTTGGAAGTGCTTCTCAATGGTTTTGATAACCCCTTTAGCTAGAGAAATGTTAGAGGACCAGTATATATGTAGGGAATTCAGCACTGATTTGATAAGTTGTAATCTCCTTACAAAAGAGAGCACCTGATTAGACCACATTTCCAATCTTCTTTGTATCTTAACAATCAAGGGAAGGCTTTCCAAAAATTGAATTCTTTTTATGGTGATGGGAAGGCCCAAATAGGACAGTGGAGCTGGCTTTCTGTTCATTCCTATTATTGAGGAGATTATGTTTTCCATTATTTTAGCCCCTGCTACTAAAATGTACTAACTTTTAGTAAAATTAATCTCCAAACCTGAGAGATCCTTAAATAAAGACAAGGTTGACATGAGTAGTTCAACAGACTTGCCATATTCCTTGGAGAAAAGCAATAGATCATCCGCAAAATATAAGTTGATTAGCCCTACCTTCGTACATTTAGTATGAAATTTAAAGAACTTGCTATTACCCACTTTTGGTTGGATTAGCTTACTTAGGACTTCCATACAAATGATAAATAGATATAGGGAGATAGGGTCACCTTGTCTCAAGCTTCTTACACTCCTGAAAGTATCGATTGGAGTACCATTAACTAGTATGGAATAAGTATGAGTGGTTATACAAACATTTAACCCAATTGACAAACTTCTTAGGGAACCCCAAGAGTCTTAGAGTCCGAAGAATGAAGTCCTATTCAACATGGTCAAAAGCTTTCTTAAAGTATACTTTTATGATACAATTCGGTAGGTTGTTCTTCCTTTGATACCCTTTCATCAACTTTTGAACAATGGAAATATTATCACCAATTCTTCTACCATGTAAGAAAGAACTTTGGTTGTCAGAGATCAAAGAATCCAGGACTAACTTCAACCTATTTGCTAAGATTTTAGAGAAAATCTTATTTAGAAAATTGGAGTATGTAATAGGCCTAAAGTCATCCAAAGTAGAGGAATAAGAGGATTTATGAATCAAGCATACATGAGTTTTATTGATCTCCTTCAGTAGAACCCCTAGAGAAGAATTCTAGTACTGCTTTTTTAACCATAGGTCCAATATCCTACTATGTCTTTTGAAAAAATAACCATTAAACTCATCAAGACCAGGGGATTTATTCGGATGCATCTGAAACAACACCTTTTCTATTTCTTTTTCTTCCACCGGTTTAATGAGAGTTGCAGTTTGCTCCTAGGAGATCTTTTTATGCATAAAAGATTCAAGAGTGATTGAATTTGCTAGATTCCGAGAAGATTTATAGAAATTCTTAAAGTATCACTCAGCTTCCTTTGGAAGGTCTTCTTGATTAGAAATTTCCTCCCCATCTTGTAACTTTAAAGAGCAGATTCTGTTTGCATTTCTCCTAGCTAAGACCGAGTTGAAAAATAATTTTGAGCACCGTTCACCATCTTTTAGCCAATTAACTTTAGCTCTTTGCTCCATTAAGTTGTCATGATCCCTAACTTTAGAAAGATAAGACATCAAAATAGTCTTCTCGGTATTCAATAAGCTTTGGTAAGATCCAAGTCAAGTTAATGTTGAACCATTTCTAGTTCCTCCCTAGCTATGGTAACTACTTGCTGAGTGGAGGAAGATCTTCTACTCATTAAAGTTTTCATCTCCCTTTTGATAGCTTTAAGCTTCTGAACACAAACATATTGGTGTGTATCTACAACCATAGCCTC
The DNA here is from genome assembly GCA_025629805.1 of Erythroxylum baracoense. NCBI lineage: Eukaryota > Viridiplantae > Streptophyta > Magnoliopsida > Malpighiales > Erythroxylaceae > Erythroxylum > Erythroxylum baracoense. The sequence goes on from JAOTAY010000004.1 coordinate 17,141,983, forward strand.
CAATACCTTTTGTAGAGCCTTAGAGAACCCCTCATCATCGGTTAATAGGTTGTTAAACCTAAATAGCCCTCTTTAGCCCTAGTTATGAAGTAGATTCTCAATTTGCATAGGCGTATGATCTGAGAATAAGGGGTCTAGGAAGGGAGTTACACTATTCAAGAATTAAGTAATCCAATCTTTGTTCACCATAGTCCGATTAAGTTTTTTCCTCAAAGCCCATATTCATATCTGCTTGTTACTCCAGGTATAGAAATGCCCTTACGATTTTGATCAAAGATTCCTAGCTGACCCACACTGTTATTGAAGTTAGATGAAAAATTTTTCAGAATGAAATTACCTTCAACTTCCATCCTATATAATGTAGAATTGAAATCTCCATATATAAGCCATGACCCATTGACCATATTCTGGAACTATATTAAGCTTTCCCATAACAATTTCCTCTACAAGACATGATTAGACCTGTAAATAAAGGAGGCAAAGATGTCAACATTTACCTAAAGGAGTTTACATTTTAAGTGAATGGCTTGCATCTTTATGACAAATACCTGAGCACCCACCAAAGTAGGATCATATCCAATAATGAATCTCCTGCATCTATGGGCTTGATGGTTGGAGATAAAATTCCACTTTGATCCTAGTTTATTCAATAGTTTAAGGTTTTCATATATGATTTTAGTTTCAAAAAGCGCAAAAATCTATGGCTTTGTGTTATAGACAAAATCCCATAAAGCTGATTGCTTTTTAGGGCAGTTAATCCCCCTTACATTTCATGCTAAGATCTTCATAATTCAAACAATATTGTTTTTAGAGCCCTTCCTTTTGCTCCTGTTAGATTTCCTTTTAGTGGCTGTCAAAAATTCTCTAATAGTAGGATCCTCCTTATTGTCCGTAAGAGAACCAATAGTTTCCTTTTGATCGAACCCCATAGTATTGTCATCAAGATTGGCTGGTAAATCATCCACCAAGCCTTCCTCGTTCATACTAGCCGTAGTAACCTCTTTTGCTTTACTTCTAACATTGTCTTCAACAAAGTCTCCTTCCTCAACACCGTCTGCACTCACTATTTTCCCAACATCATCTGCCACCATTGATCTTTCCCCATCACATTCTAGTTCATTTTTCTCTTGATAATCTTCAAGTGTAATCTCAGGTCTGGTCTCCTCAATCCACCCTACCTCTTTGTTTGTGAGATCAACACCCATCAATTCCTCATAATCCCCCCTAAGAAAAGTCTTACCTATAAGGATCCATTTTTTACCTTGAGAAATAAGAGACGACTTCCATCGATATTGGACTGACACATTGTCCTCATAAAAAGAACCATCAAGCCCCAATCTCATAATAGGAATAGATTCCGGTAAGTTGTTGGAAAGATCCATATTAATGCAAATTCTGGCATATCCCAACCTCCTTTTATTTGATGTATTATCATCCAAACATAGTGGTTTACGGAGAAAACTAGCTATCATGCTCAAACCTTTTATTGTCCAATATTCAAGAGGGACATTAAAAAGATTTACCCACATTGGCACTAGTCTCTTTTCCTTGCAATCAATCTGAAATCTTGGCTGTCATGGCTACAAAAATAATGAGAAGTTTGCAACATGCCATGACCCTTCTATTACTACTTTTAATGCTTGTGCTTTAGAGGAAAATATGAATAAAATGTATTTGTCTTTTGCTAGTAAAGCCTCCATGAACCCTTTGTTCTTCCAAGCTGATCGACCCCATCTTTGGATGACAGGAAAAGCAGGTCATTTATTCTAGAAGAACCTAATGAAGGAGTTTTCCCAAGATTTGACCCCCTCCTATAGTGTTTCTATATCAGGGAAACTGATAATCCAGTCATCTTCTAATTTGGGAGGGCAGAAATGTAGAGCAAGGCCTGCAGAACCACCCATGGCTTGCTTCCGAGTTCTCCTCTCTATCGAAGGGATAGCAGGACTTAAAAAGGGTAAGGTAGTGATTGATGTGAAAAGGGAGGAGGGTGCATCTGATGTTTGAGTAGTAGTAGAGGATTGAGGGGCTTAAGTTGGGGGCAAGGAGAGGTTTTGTAGCTGCACCTGAGGATGAATGTGAGGAAGAGGGTAAGGTTAAAGGAAGAAAATCCTCCTATCAATTGTTTGTTTTGTAATGTGAGAAGTATTATGCAAAGTCTACATTGTTAAGCAGTCTTTGTCAGAGGATAAAGAAGTGGAGACAGGTTTTTAAAAAGGAAACAATGGAAGGCTAGAAAGTGGGTAGGAAATGGAGTGGACTTAACTATCCTTGTAGAAGATCTGGTCTGGTTGGGGTAAATGGGTGAAATTGTCATTTGCAGGAAGGAATTAGCAGAGAATGGATGACAAAAAAAGGGTGGTGAAGAAAGCTGATAGGAGGAGAGTAGCAGTAATGGAGGGAGGAGAAGCAAAGTTCGGAGAGTTATAGGTTGGGTTGAAAGCTAGAGGTTGGAGAGAGGACGAAGTTCTTCTCTCTAACACATTGGAAGACAAGCCATCAAAATATGGGATGGGATTTTAAGAGAACAGAGAGAACAAAGTATTTGGGAATAGAAGATTTTGTTCCATGTTCGCCAAGTGTAATTATATATAATAACAATAATAACAATTTCTAGTAAAATTTTCATTAGGTTTAAGGAAGTTTAGTATTATGCAACTTTATCTTTACTTGATATAAAGACTGTTTCTAATAGGCCCACATGAAAATATATATATATATGCATATATATATTAAAATAAAATAAAAAATAGGATACTAATTTAAAAATATAAATCAAAAAGACAAAATAATAATACTAATACTATAGATAAATACATATAAATAAAAAATATAAATATGTAATAAGATACATAATACAGTAAATATAAAACAAGGCAAAGAAAAACAATAAAAAATAGATACACAAATCATAAAGAATATAGGTGCAAAAATAGATCAAATAAGTCATTATAGGAAAAAAATTATACTAAGTACGAAAATGTTTAGATTAAATAATTAAGAGGAAATTATCACAAAATAAAAAATTAGGTAAATATAAGAAATAAAACTTGAAAGAAAATGTTTGAAAGATCTGAGAGAACGAAAATGATCTCTCTATGTGAGATCCTTTATTCGTATTCTAGTATGTTAAAAATGTCTACTACGGGCCATGTCTTTAGGAAGTTTCAACTGAGTCATATCATTTTTGATCACCTCCACCCAATTATTCTAGGCATTCATTTTTTTCCTCTTATAGCTTCTAAGTATTATTTTCTCACATCTTCTCATTATAGCGTCAGGGTGTCTTCTCTTAACATGTCTAACCCACCAAAGCCTCATCTCTCTTAAATTTTCATTAATACCAATCACCTTTAATTAGTCTCTTATCTTTACATTCCCAATCTTATCTCTTTTGATAAGGTTATAATTGAACATAGCATCCTCATCTCCATTACCATTAGTTTGTAATTATGTACCTGTTTGATGGGCCAACACTTCACCCCATATAGCATAACTGACCTAATTGCTAAAGGATAGCATTTACCTTTGAGCTTAAGTGGTATCTTTTTGTCACATAAAACTCCTAATTCACTTCTCCATTTAAGTCACCCTAATTTGATACGACGAACTATATCTTTATTGATCTCTCCGTTACTTTAGATGATAGATCATAGATACTTAAAACACTCTTTTTGTATTATAACTTCTAAACCAATCTTTACCTCCACATTGGAGGCCACCCTATAATCCAAAAAATTACACTCTAAGTACTTAATCTTGGTCCTGCTCAATTTAAAGCCCTTTAACTCTAACGTATCCCTTCAAAGTTCTAGCTTAACACTGACACTCTCTTTTGTCTCATCCATTAAGATAATAGTAAACAAGATACTCCAAGGCACATCCCCTTGAATATTCTTGGTGCGCTCATCCATAATTACTGCAAACAAAAAAGGGCTCAATGAGGAGCCTTAGTGTAACCCAATATCGATAGAGAAATTCTCTGTACCTCCTCCTATCATCCTTACTCTAGTCTTTACCCCTTCATACATATCCTTAATAAACCGTATATAGGTCACAGTAACTCCCTTAAATACCTCCACATGATTTCCCTAGGTACTCTATCATATGCCTCTCCTAAATTAATAAAAACCATGTGTAGATTTCATTTTCTTTCCCTATAATATTACAATAATCTTTTAAGGATACGTAAAGCTTCTGTTCTGGACCTTCCTGGCATGAAGCCAAACTAGTTCTCTAAGATAGAAACATCCTTTCTCGCTCTCTTCTCAATCACCTTCTCATATAACTTCTTAGTGTAACTATGTAGTTTGATGCCTTCATAGTTGTTACAATTTTGGATGTCCCCTTTGTTCTTATATAGAGGAATTAATATACTAAGTCTCCACTTATTTGGAATTTTTGCAGACTTAAAGATCATATTAAAACCTTCTACTTTTAGGCTCTTCCATAACTCTATGGGTATCTTTTTAGGCTCTACTACCTTGCCACTCTTCATCTCCCTCGAAGCTCTTTTAATTTCTTCCCTTGTAATCTGCTGATAATAAGTATACTTACCAAACCTCTCGGATGTTCTAAGATCACCTAAGGAGATGTTATCCTCTATGGCTTCATTGAAAAGGCTATAGAAGTACCTCTGTCATCTTATTTTAATGTTATTTTTAGCCACAAGCACCCGTCCTACTTCATCTTTTATACAACAAACTTGATCTAAGTGATAGACGCATATTTGACTATATTTATAAACCTATATTTGATGTATTTTGTTTTATATTTTATAGTTTTGTTATATATTTGGTACTTAATTTTCTCTAAGTGTATTTATAGTTATAATTGCCTTCATGGACTAAAATGAGAGGAATTCGGGTGAAATCGTAACATAAATTGAAGACTTGAAACAATTAGGAGATAAATGACCATGTATGTAGTTGTGTAAGTCTTTCAAAACCTGTAAAGTCACGATTTTAAGTATTTTAGGTGACACATAGTTTGATACATAGTTGTGTATCAAACTGTTTATGTCCCCAAAACCCCAAAATTTGCTATAAAAGGACATGAGCATAAGCCAATTGGAGGACCAAACATTTAAAGGTGATTCTAGATGTGGAGAACACTCAAAAAGGGCGATATTGATCCAAAGAAGTGTAAAACAAGAAGAATCAACAAAAGATCCAATATATTACAACATCAAATCTCATACTTGCAACAACATTCGATAGAAGGGAAAGGGAGATTGACAATTATGAACTCTTTGTTTCTATTCTTTTTTCTTCCTGTTTACGTTTGATTTCTTTTTCTATTATATGTAACTAAGCATCTTTAGTGTCAAGGCATGATGAACCCTAGTTTGTGCTATAATAGATTTTAATTCTTTTATTTAATGCAATTGTTTTGATTAATCTATTATGATTCAGTTATATGTTTAATATATTCTAATTGATTTGGAATATTGATTTATGATTTGATTTCATAATATAGAGATTGAGAAATCATGTGAATGAATAGATGTACCGTAATTGAAAAGAGTTGATTGCAAACCTAGAGATAGGTTGACATAAATCCTTTAGATTAAGGTCCAACCTAATGACGCAATTCATAAATTGATTTATCAATCTTTGGAACTATAGCTTGAGTAATTCGGTTCATAAATCTAGGATTAGTTGTTAGTAGTCTCAAGAGATTTGTTACTAAAAGATAGGAATCTCCACAGTCCAATAGTCAATAAAACAATTGCATGATAAAAGGTTAATTATCTAATGGTTTTAGGGGAATTCATTACCTAGACACTAAATCTTGATATTGATTGTTTTCTAAATAATTTTCATTTCTTCGATGTTCATTATTTTTTTCTACTTTATTTTAATTGTTTAAGTTTTTATTTTCTTTATTAAAAACCAAAATTAATCCTTAGACTATATAATAGGAGAAAGTCAATTACTAGTAATCACTGTCTTCGTGAGATCAACCCATACTTACTTGTACCAGCTACAACTATGTCGTTCACTTGCGGTTAATTCAATATTGACCTTAAGTTTAGGTCGATCACTAAGTCTCTCACTTTCCATTCCCTAGCTCTCGCTAACTTGAAAATGTCCTTTTCTCCATCTTTTGTTTCCCATCATTTGTACAATTTCTTGTACATTCTGCTTTTAACTACTAAGACTGTTTTCTTTGTCTCTTTCTTTACCACTTTGTACCTTTCTTTATTAATTAATCTCTTTACCTCTATGGTGCTATCCAACATAGCTTTATAGGCCCCTTTCATGATCTTAACATTTTTTTATACATCTTCATTCCACCACTAAGACTCCATCTTATTACCCCTAGGCCCTTTAGAAACCCCCTAGATCTTTTTAGCTGTATTCCTTAAAATAGTTGCTATTCTCTCCAACTTTTAGTTAGCATCTCCTTCCATCTCCACGTGTAATTATATAATTGGACAAAAGTATCCAAAAAAAGATATATTCATTATTTTGTTAAAATTTTTACTTAAATAGTTGTCCTTAACAACTACATAGCTCTAAGTATTTACCCATCTCCAATCCGCCAAAGTCTAAACTCTCAAGTTATCCAAATTATTAAGCAATCCTAATTTGCTTAAACTCAAAATAAATGTTAAAACTGTACTATTTAAATTTTTATTGAGTCATTGAGGATTTAACTTAAAAGTTATTATTTTAATAATATTGAATAATCTAGATTGATTAATCAGTTAATTCTTTTTTGAAAACATGTGTATAGATTGTTATTATTATTGATTGTCTACGAACAATTATAAGCTGAGTACAAACCAAACCAACTTACTCAATAGGTTATTAATATTTTGAAATAAAAGATAATTTTATATAGAAAAATGATTTAGTTTTTTAAACAAAAAGGTTAAATATCTATTTAATTTTTAATTAAACTATATCTTAACCTAAAAATCAATGAAAACAATTTTAATAAGTTTACCTTATTTTAATTTTTGTAACTAATTTATTATAATTATTGTAATGTTCTCAACTAAATTATTGTTTCTTAAGAAATAACATTATTATCAGTATTAATGAGATTATTATTTAAGACAATGTTATCTTTCAAATAATTCATTTAAAATTTTTAATTAATTTTATTGAACTTTCTTCTAATTTAATAAAATTAGAACCTAAAGATGAACCTAAAAGATTAAGCGTTAGCCTTTAACTAGAAGAGTGGTAAAACACTTGATGTTGAAGCTGCTTAAAGAGAGGAAGTGCAAAGGTCAAAAAAGTCTGAGGAAGAGGGTGAGGATGAATTTAGCATAAACAAATTGGTGTTGGTTTCATCTACAATCGGTATTGTTTAGGAGTAGAACCCATGATTTACTTTAAAGCCTTATGTGTCACCTATTCCATATCCTCAGAGGTTGAAAAGGAGGAAGGATGAAGATAATTTTAAGAAGTTCCTAGAGATCTTCAAGAATGTGCATATCAACATATCCTTTGCTGAGACACTAGCTCAAAAGTTTTTAAAGGAAATCAATTTCAAAAAAATAAACTCGAGGAGTATGGTAAAGTACCTTTAACTGAAGAGTGTAATGCAATATGACAAAATAAATTACTTTAGAAGTTGAAAGATCCAAGGAGTCTTATTATTTGCGCCATTTTGGAGCTTCAATTATTTATAAATATTTATGTGATTTAGGTGCTAGTATTAACCTAATTCCTTTATTTCTTTTAAGGAAGCTTAGCATAGGAGAACTCAAGCCAATGACTATGTCATATTGATAGGTTTATTAGGTATCTAATTGGAGTAGTGGAAGACTAATTAATGAAAGTAGGGAAATTGATCTTACCTATTGATCTTAATAATGGACATAGAGTATAACATTGATGTTCATCATCAAAGGTAGACTATTATTGTGCCCAAAAAAGTTCTAAAAATTACCTAAGACATCCTACTCGTAAGTATACGAGGTGGTTGTAGTGATTACCCAGGGTCCTCTCCCACAGAGATGAAATTGGTTAACTAAAATTAAATTTGAACAAAAACAAAAAAATGCAATCCTAAACCCTTTATCCTGTTTGTTGAGTAAAAGACTTTAAAACAAATCTCGCAATTGACTAAAAAGCAAACTGAATCGACCGGAAGAAAAAATGATTAGAAATTAAAGTGGAAAGCTTTTGAGAATAATTTCATTAATTTAATCTCCTATGTATGATTAAGGGAAAATGATTAGTTAATTGTCTTACTAAAATTAGCAGTCGGATTCTAAGATCAACTCAAATAATAGACTAAATATAGCTTTTGCATTCAACAATTTATTATCCTAATTAATTATGGAAACCTGACTACTAATTACCACTTAAGTTAATATATTTCTAATTCTTAACCTAAGTGTCTATAGTTTCTAGTTCCATATTAAACTTCTCCTCTCGGTCCTTCATTTAATACTAAAATGATGCAAAGTTTGGTCATGCTATTACATTCATTCAGTTCAAAAACTATAGCAAACATAAGACAATAACACAATCTCTCAATTATGCATATTTGACTAAAATAGCTACATTAATCCTCTAGAAAAAAAGATCAACCTATCACAAATGTCCTAAGATTTATCATCATTAAACACTTTAATCCCATCTTTATTAGTATAAGTGAAGTATTTAAGCAGCAAACCAAGTAAATAACCAAGATAAATTGTCAAAAGCTATAAAATATAGGTTCGATTAAGCTAAATCCAGTAAACAAATGCAGCGAACAAGTAACAGAGTAAGCAAACAAAGGTTGTCGTATGAATGAGTCACGGTGATCTCTTGCAACTTTCAATCCTTCTGCATTAGCTTTCCTCTTCTACTTCTGATTGATGTTCACCAACACAACTAAATGCTCTCACTGCCTTAACCTCTGTTGCTATTCTTCTTTACCACTCTATCTATTTCTCTTCTTGTCTTCCCTTCTTTCTCTCTATTCCTCTCTTCCTGAATGTGTCTGTGGTGTGTGGAATGTAGAGTGAATGAAAGATGTCTGAGCTGACTCCTCGGTCCCCTTTTTTCCTCTCATTCCTTTTCCATTAATATCATGAGTTTAGGTTTAGGGTTGTAGGGTTTTTACGTCAACGTGTAAGGATTGAGTGAATGCAAAGGAGTAGTCATGGGAGCGACAAGTTAAGTCACCCTTGTGAGGGCACTTGTCATTGTAGTGACAAGTTGAGTGTTAGTTATGGTGGTGACAAACTTTGTGTTAGTCAAAGTGGCGACTTGTTTTGTCACCACTTTTCTTTCTTTTTATTTTTCTTTTCATACAAAATTCACAAATTAATTCAATTAACATGCATGCAATATTCATACCATTTTCATTCAATTTATCTCTCGTTTGGATTAACTCACAAGAATTTGTAACCAAAATCAAGATATGAAGGCAATTAAAAGCAATAGAAACTAAACACAATAATTCCTCCACACTTAAACTATGCTTGTCCTCAAGCAAAATAAAGAACACTAGACTATATAAGAACAAATAATGGAAACAACAAATTTCCCAAATAATAGTTAAAGATATCAATGATCATTTCACTAAACACAACCTAAGAATTTGATACTCATAATACTCCATAAACAAGCTATTCTTCGTATATTTAGCCAAAATCAACAAGTACTTCAATTCAAAGAATCATCAATAAGTGTGATAGATACTTACTCCACTCTCCATCCTCTCAAGCATTCCAAGGTGAGATGTGTATTTACTCGTCGTTCATTTCATGCAAGGCATCTACCATAAGCTTGCTTACCAATCCAATCTCCATCACTCATATCAAACACAAAAGTCAAACTGAAGGTCTTTATTTTGGTTGTAATGGGGCAGAGCTAAGGGTCGGAAAAAGGAAAATTGCAGTTTAAAATCACAACGCAAATTAAGCATTTAAAATAATACAAAATAATGAACCATAAAACACTCAATTCCTTTCTCTTATTTAACAAAATTAACACTCCCGTTTTTATATCTCTCCTCTTTCCTTTCATTTTTTTACCTTCTCTTCCTTCCTTTTCTTTCCTGTTTATTTTTCTTTTCCTTTTCCTTTTTGTCTTTCTATTTTTTATATATTTTTCATTTATTTATTCAGAACAAGATCAAGTTTAGAAGAGAAAAAATGTAGAGGAGAGATACACATTATTACAATCCTACCCATTCCTAATTCAAAAGCCAATTATATGCTATGATTCCCCCCATACTTATTCAAACAATTATTCCCTAAACCCAATCATACACATTCAAATGCTCAACTGGTCTTATCGTAGGTACAACGAAGAGGATAAATATTAAGGTTAAGGCTTATATTTTGGGTTTAAAGAAAGAAAATGTTTCATGTTAAGCTCAGAGGGGGTTCACTAAAGGTAACATCATGGTGGATTTTTAAGCAAAAGTGGTAAATCCTAATTGCCTTCATCATTTTAACATTTGCATAAAATTATATGATCTTAACTAGTATTTGCAAGCAAGTTCTAGAGTTCCCTAATCATGAAAGAACACTCTCAACAAAGAATACTTGAATTGGTGTTTAATAGTTCAAAAAGGCTCAAATTCTTACCAAATGAAAAGTTTCATTCATCTATCACAACAAGCTAATGTCCTTTTAACCAAAATCCAAGTTAATTAGTATAAACATGCTAGTATACTCTTTCACTCATATTATGTATTTCTAGTCCTGATCGAGTTCATTTAAAGATCATGCATCTCAAAACATTAAATGGGAAAACAAACACATAATACACACATAATTTTTTTTTTATACTTCGCCCCCTGAACATCACACTATTCCTAATGTGATAAAAAAAGTAAAAGAGGGGTCTAAGACAAAAGACAAAAATTAACATAAACAAGGACAAGCATTTAAACTAAAAGAAATTAAACTAACAAGCAACAAAGAAAGGGATAGAAATACAATTCGAATGTGGGATGATCACTGCATTAATCTGGTATGGAACGTGGTGTACTGCATCGAGGAATGAAGAATATCTGCAAGGAAAATAGATAGAAGAGATGGGAGAGTAGGCCTGTACACACAAAGAAAACAAATTAAGTTAAAGTTCACTAAGAAAATTAATAACAAATAAATAATTGAAAAACAAAAAATTAAACGAGTTGCTTCTTTAACATCTTGTAGCTAGACGCCTCAATGGTCATGCTCAAGGTGGGTTGCTCAAAGTGATCGATTCTACCATTTCCTCCTTTTCATTTGAATTTGTCTCCAAGAATCTCCTAAATGCTTCCTCAGTTGCATCCACTAGCCATTGGCAGCATTCATCACTCTCCTTAACTAAGTCCAGCTTCTTTCTTCTTCTTCCTACAAGGCAAAATGAAAATTCGCAGCATTAACTTGATCAACAAAAGAACAATCTTCAAAAACAGTAGTAGTAGAAATAGGTTCAACATTAAAGATCAGAAATTCTACTGTTATGGCTCAGTTTACCATTCTTCACATCAATCAAGGTATTGGTGGTGGCCATAAAAGGCATCCCTAGGAGTATAGAGTGCTCCTTTTCTTTCTCCTTCACTTCCCCCATGTCTAGGACAACAAAGTCTACAGGGACAATCAATCCACTAACCTTCACCAACACATCTTCCATTATTCCTTTTGAATAACGGATTGACCTATCAGCTAATTGTAGGCACATATTAGTTGGTCTTAATTGTCCTAGATTCAATTTCTCATAAATAGAGTGAGGCATAAGATTTATGCTTGCTCTAAGATCAAGTATACCCTTAACCTCATCACTATTACCCATTGATACCTGCATGATAAAACATCTTGGATCTTTCTATTTGGGGGGTAAATGTGGCTGCAGAATTGCACTTGCTACTTCAAAAACTAGCACCTTTTTGTTAGGATCAAACTTTCATTTCTTGGTGCTTAGTTCCTTGAAGAACTTGACATAAGTCGAAATGTTCCTAATCACATCTGGCAAAGGTAGATTAATATTAACCTTAGAAAGCATGCGATATAGATAGGAAAATTGCTCATCTTGTTTCGATTCGTTAAGGCAACTTGGATATGGAATTGGTGGTTGATAAGGATCCGTTGCCTTGTACAATTTTTGTCCTTCATTATCCTTAGTGTCATGGTTAAATTTATTCACACTTTTGAATGTGACTTGAAGAGTTTCTCCCATTGCTTTTCTCATTATGCTCATCTCCTTTTTGGGTGAGGCTTTCCTTCTCTTGATCATTAGTGTCAAGCAGCTTAGAAGGAAACTCAACATGATTGTCAATCACTTAACCACTTCTCATAATGGTGATCGCTTGAGCTTGCTCGGGTTGACTGGGTAATGTTCCCTTTTTTTGTTATGCATTTTAGCTACAAGTTTCCCTAATTGAATCTCAATCCTCTTCATAAACGCCTCTAAAGAGTCAAGCCTCTTATTGTTTGTTTCTTGATTTTGAGTTATGACCTGAATAAATGCATTCAGGCTTTCCTCCAAAGAAGGCTTGCTAGGCAGGTTTTGATTTGAGGATTGTCCTTGGTAATAATTTGGCCTATAAAAATTTTGGTATTGTTGTTGAGGTTGCATTGGTGGATTGTTGATCTTCCATGCAAAATTGGGGTGGCTTGTCCAACTAGGATTTTAAGTGTTTGAGTATGGATCATTTCACTCCCTTGGTTAAAAATCATTAAGTGAGTTAACCTTTTTCTTCCCCAACTGCTAAAGGTTCGTAAGAATATGAACAAACATTTGCTCAATGACCACAAGTTCCACATATACCACACACTTCTTGATTTGGAATGTTTTGGGTAGTCTTGTAGTTAGCATCTTCACTTGCCTCATCAACTCAGCTAACTATATAGCCAATTCTTGATTCGAGCTCACTTCATGAACTCCATCTCTTCTTCCCCTCATGCTCTTTTGTTAAGAATTAGCTCCCAACATTTCGAGGATTTCATACATTTTCAGTCGTCCTCTCTCCTATAGCTCCTCCTACTATATTGTCCATTATATAAAAGAATTGGTTTAACATGTGAAGCGGAAAATGATGATGTGGACATTGTATTAGCAAGAGCTTAAAGCGTTCCCATGCTTCATGGAATGGCTCTCCCTCCATCTGAGTGAAGATAGGTATCTTAGTACACAACTTAGATGTCTTTTGATGGGAATAGAACTTTCCTATGAATTTGTTGTACACTTTCCCATGGACGGTCAAAATTGGGTCATCTTTATGTATTACTAGCATTGAGCCATAATTTTCCTAGTTTATTAATAAAATGGTTCATTAGTGCTTATATGACATTGAGCCATGAGCCCTAATTGCTTAAAAATAAATAGCTTTGAAAATTTCTATCTTTTCTTCTTTTTCATTTTCTCTTCTTCCGTTTTTTTGATACAAAAACTACTAATTCATAAGACTGAACATAACCTTTTAAACAATATTTTGGCAAGAAGTGTAATTTATATAACAACATTAGCTTAAGTGTTTTGTTTTTTAAATAAAAGGAAATCATAAGCAACTAGAATCATTGAGGAAACAAAACCACTAAAGAATGCAATCAAAAGAGAATTAAGTAACAAAAACTCCAACCATAAAGTAGTTTATCATACCTATTCTTTAGTCCTTATAATAATCAATCAAACAAACACATCTTCTAACAAAGAAAATTCCAAAGAACAATTTTAAAACCTAAACATAAAAGGAAAGAATATGAATACATCAATTTCTCAATGAAGGCATAAAATTTTATTGTAGATGTTTTTCATAAAGTCTATCATCCTCTAGTGCCTATCACTCTTCACTGTTGGTTTAGTCTTCACAAACCTATTTGGTGTTATAAATACAAGTGTAATTAACTTATTATCCTTTACAAAGGTAAACCTATTCTTGAATCTATCATAGACAAATTTATTATCATATTGCCTTACTCTTTCCAATAGAACATGATTAGCATTCACTGCTAATATAATACAAAGTACCTTATATTTATGTTACTAAATAGAAAAAGACACTAGCATCTATTTGTTTAACTTAATCTCCCTGAACTTATTCAACCATTGAAGTATGTATGAATATAAATGCTTTAAAAAAGAAAAACTCAAATTTTCTATAAAATAACACTACCTATGTTAGTACTGCTTCATCCATCAATAATGGTACTATATACCTTATTTTAAATTTTACATATAGTATGACATATTTATCTTTTCATTACTTTATCTCATCCTTACTGATTTGAGAGCGTTTCTAGCTACAAATTTCTCACCATCAACATGATAATCAATATCGTCATCATTAGATTAGAGTTATTAACTTTCTCTTGTCGTGTTAGATTATACTTATCTTATATCTTCATTTTAAGAACATAAGGGTTTTATACCTTTTGTAACTAGACAATTTGATTATATCATCTCTTTAAGAGGTCTCTAACATCATTATATGTTGCCTTCATCTTTTTAAATTATTATTTCATTGCTAAGAAAGAAGATCACATTTTCCTTCTCTTCCTTAGGTGTTAAACCATCTTTAGAAGGCATACTTATAAGCTTCCTAAGAAACACTAATTTATACACATTTTTCTTAACTTATTTTACTTTACTGTTTCCTTTATATATATATTTATATAACTAATACAGTATAAAGAAAAATAAATAAAAAGCTGATTGAAATAATTTTGACGACATCCTAGAAACCAGAAGACTCAACTAAGAATAGAAAAAAAAAGAGAGACTTAAGAATGAATACTAGTAATTAAGACTAACCTTTTGAATATGAAGAACCAAGAACTAAACATACAAAGGTTAGAACTCTACAAGGTAAAATCTTATAAGTTTTGAGTTTGTTTAGTAAAGAGTAAATGATAAAAACCATCTCTTAAATTGGATTAAACTAAACAAATATCATAAATCTCTACATCTTGTTGATGAAGTTTGCTCCCCTCCATATATGATTACATATGGTTCATACTTAAGTTGAAAAACTAACAACTATTAATACTTTATCTAGGAACTCTAAAATACTAATACTACTTTAATTGGAATGTTAATATACTACTTTGATGAAAACCCTAGGCAGTCATTAGGTTTACATTAATGACCCTTAATTTACTTATTTCAATGTTTAGGAGCATATATGTTGTATAATCATTTACATTTGGAGCGTAATGAAAAAGAAATTTATTTAAGCTTTAAAGGAAATCAATTGATCTTTAACCTAACTGTAAGAAAATTTTGAAATGGTTATGACAAAGTTTCTTACCACAAGATTTTTCTTAATCTTTGAAAAGACTTCAAAGTTGAAGATTTTTATGTGTTATTTTAGAAAATCGATTAGAAAAAGAGTTGAAATCAAGTAAATAATGACTTTAAAACTTGATTGAATTAGTGTATTATTGGTTTGGGACATTGATGATGTTCTTAAAACTTGATAGAATGGGATCCTATTAGTGTAAGCGTTTGACTAGTTAATACTCAAACTGAAAGTGGATTGATTAGTTTTTTGGTATCTATTAGTCGAACATTCCAAGAGCTAGTTGTTATAACAACTAGCTTAAAAGAGTAATGAATAGTTGGTTTTTTTTGATACATATAGGCCACAATTGAATTATGGAAGAACATTTGGTGTTTTAGGGAGTTGCTAAGATCCTTGAGATAGTATAGAGTGGACTTAAGTGGATGTTCATAACACATAACATATAGTAAGCTCTAGTTTATTGGTATAAGCAAGAAAAGGAGATTTTGAGTTATATTTGGTTATACTTATATAACAATTAAGGAGAATTGTTAGGGAACATATTGTTTGGGCTTTGATTTTAAACAATATTTGTATAGATTTTCTCTTTCTTTGTGTCAAAGTAAGACAATTTAGGTTTCTCTTCGCCAGTTCTAAAGAAGATATTATACGGAAAATTTCTATTACCTATTGAAATAAGAAGATAGTGAATTTTTAATAGAGCTTAAGGAGTGGCCATAGGCTAATGACTGTTTGATGTAGTTATAATAAAATTTTTAATTATAATTTTTATTATTACCTTATTTGAATTTGTCTTACTTTGACACAAACAAAGAGAAAATACTTCCCATCACTTTTATGAAATTTTCTTACTTTGACATAAATAAAGGAACTTCTTAAACTTCCTAGTGATGAAGATAATATCCTTCCCATCACTTAATAAAGTCTCTTCTTCATTACTTGATTATTCCTTTTGAGCTTTAAATTCTAAGTTCTTCATCTTTGTAGCCAACTCCTCCTATTATGTCTCCCTTAGGCACATTTTATAAATGAAGAGAGATTTAATAAACTCCTTTAATGTGAGACATTCAAATGCATGTCTTCTTAAATAATCTTAGCTTGGTTTTCTAAGCTTTATAACCTAAGTAATTTTCTTATCATATCAATATCAATATAATATTTGGCTAAGCCTTTAAGATAATTTATAATATCATTGAATTTAAAGCTCATGCTTAAGGTTCTTTGATCACACTTTATCTGTATGAGTATATATTAATATGTAAGCATGTAACTTTTCTCTCCTTAACTTGGTTAGTTTCTTCATATGTGACTTTTATAGTATGCCAAGTTTTATATACCAACTTAGACGTGGATACATATTAAATTCATTTTGACCAAATGCATGAATTATAATGTGGATGTCTTTACTATTCAGTGAAATGAGCTTATTGTTATTGGTTCACTAGGTGTCAGAATCTAAACTGTCTTACTTTTTTCAATTTCAATTGGTGCACTAGGTGTTAAAATTTTAGTATCCCAAGTCTGAATGACTATTTGGTTGGGTCTTTTTCTCTACTGAGTGTTCGTTTTTGGACTATAAACCAAGTAAGTGCCATCTTCTTGTTTAACTACGTTCTATTTGCCAACATAAGAACTGCTTCCTTACCAGAACAAATATTGTAGCGCATGTTTTAGATATTATTGTGTCTGCATTTGTTAATTACAAGTTTTGATCTTTTTGAGATGATGCTTACAAAAATGTCACCGTACATTTCCAATGCTTTTTTGCTAAATTTGGTGGTTTTATAATGTTATAGTAATGTAATGGTTATGGGATTTTATTCTTAAGCATACTTGTTTTGTTAGGAAAACATCAAAACTCTCCAGAGAATGGAAAACATTTCATTTTCAACATCTTTAATTTGACAATGGTAAGAACGTGTTTGCTAATGATAAGTTAAGGTTAACCCTAAACTAAATAGATTGGGAGAAAAAGGTGGAGATAAATTTTTATTTTTATAAATACTCTAAAGCATTGAAGGTGGAATTGGTTATGATTGAGTTTTCTAATTATGAAATCATATGGTGGGATTGGTTGGTTTCAATTTGGAGGGGAAATGGTCAGAGACATGTAAAAACTTAGGGGAAATGAAGGACCTAATGATGAAAAGAATTATACCTAGCCATCACTCTAGAGGCTCGATGAAGATCAAGCATCCCAAAGAATATGCTATAATACAATGCTTTCTTCTTATTTTATTGTTAATGTGTAAACTAAAGATTAAATGTTCTGTAAGATCAAATGAATACTACCATAACAAATATTATATCTAACTATTAAATGACTTTTTAAATGAAAAGATTTATCGACTATGCATGTTCTCAACCTATATATATGGATGATCTAAAGATCAGATATCCATGTAAAAAGTGCAAATAAATTTTTTTACTTCTTATTGACAAAGTGAATCTCCATTTGTTAAGAAAAGAGTTTGTTCCAAATTATTTTGAGTGGACACAACATAGGGAGCCATTAATTTGTAGCACCTCAAGGGGTACTGAAGAAAACTCGTCAATAAATATGGATGGGTTTGAAGGGGGATTAGTTTTATGTCAAATAATGTAGGTGCAATTAAAAATCCTTACACCCAAATGATTTATGATGTAGCCGATTATACCGTTAGGGAAAATATAGAAAATCTTGAAGATAACCAAACCCAAATGCAAAAACATTTTTGACTTACTAAAATCAGCTGATCAAGAATTATGGCCAAATTATGAGACCATGACTCAGTTATCTTCAATTGCTTGAATATTGAACATAAAGTCTCAAGGGCAAATTTTTTATGAAAATTTGGATAAAATTCTTGGTTGGTATAATGAATCATTGCCTCCTGATCATATAATGGTTGAAAATTTTTATAATATGAAGAAACTTATTAAGCGTCTTGGTTTATCAGTTGAACAAATTGATTGTTGCTATTTGTGATGTATGTTGTTTTGGAAAAATGATATGGAATTACAAGAGTGCAAATTTTGTGGTCAATCTAGGTTCAAACCTAGAAAGTATACTATGAAACATAAATTAGTACCTTAGAAGTGAATGTTATTTCTCGTTAACTTCGAGACTTCAAAAACTATATGCTTATGATATTACTACATCTCATATGAGATGGCATAATGAACATGAATAGGAAGATGGAATAATGATCCATCTATTAGATGAACTCACTAGGAAATGTTTCAATAACACCCATTCTAAGTTTGCAACCGAAAGATGAAATGTTAGGTTGGGATTGTCGACAAATAGATTCTAACCTTTGGTCAAGCTAGCTAACAACATTCATTATGGACAATCATAATCTCCTTATAATTTCACTCTATGGATGTATATAAATGAGACATATATGTTCTTGATGGTGATTTTGCTAGGGGTTACGAATCCAAAGCATAAAATTGATGTATTCTTATAACCATTGGTATTTGAATTGCATCATCTTTGGGAATTTGGTGTGGAAACATATGATGTGTCTCTTAAACAAATTTTTTTATTGAGAATAGCCTTGATGTGGACTGTTAGTGATTTCCCTGCGTATATTATATTGTCTGGATGGAGCACAATAGGAAAATTGGCCTGTTCTTACTATGGCAATGATTCTGAGCATTTTATCTTCCTAACAGGGCCAAAACATCTTGATTTGACAACCACAAGAAGTTTTTTTCTCCAGATCATCCATTTAGACGCAATAAACAAAATTTCATCAAGAATAGGAAGGTACAAACGCCTCCTCCCCCTCATAAAGCTGGTAAAGAGATATTGTAGAAGATTGATGAATTAGGGTTGCTGAAAGTTATAGAACTTGAAATTGAAGAAGTTAATAGAAACATTAGTAAAAACTTTGGCTAGAGAAAATGAAGTATCTTTTGGGATTTATCATAGTGGAAAATTAATTTGATACGTCATAATCTAGATGTGATGCATATTCAACACCATAATGAACATTAAAGGGAGGACAATGCAAAATCATGAGCTGATTTAAAACTTTTTGTAGAAGGAATGAGTTAGATAAAGATCTTCGCATAGGTAAATATCCAAAAGCATGTTACACTTTGGAAAAAAAACAAAAGGAAATTTTGTGTGAATGGTTGAAAAGTCTAAAGTTTCCTAATGGTTATGTTTCAAACTTGGCAAGGTCTGTGGATATGAGGAAGTGCAAATTATTTAGGATGAAAAGTCATGATTGTTATGTATTTATACAAAGGCTAATTCCAATTGCATTTCAGAAGTTGATACCTAATAAGGTTTGGGAAGCTATAACAAAATTAAGTTCGTTCTTCAAAAGCTTAACTCATGTGAAATAAAGTTGGTTGAAATGGAAAAAATAGAAATTGAAATTCTAGTTATTTTGTGCAAATTAGAAGGGATTTTCCCTCCAAGCTTTTTTAACTGTATGGAGCATCTACCCTTATATTTAACATACAATGCTAAACTTGCTAGTCTAGTTCAACATCGGTGGATGTATTCGTTTAAGAGGTAATTATAGTTAATATTTAAATAAAACTTTTAACATGTTTTAATCACATAATTGTAATAACCCTATTTGTAATGTAGGTATTTGCATCACTTGAAGAAAAATGTTAAAAACAAGCCTAGAGTTGAAGGTTTGATATGTAATGCTTATTTAGTGGAGGAAGAAAGTACATTTTATTCATATTATTTTGAGCCGTATATGCAAATAAGAGAAAGAAAAGTTCCTCGTTATAAGGATTAGGGAGAAACAAGTGATGTTAATGGTAACTTATCCATTTTCACTTATAGTAGATGAACATATAGACGCTTAACAAGAAGAATGTTAATAGAAGAAGAAATAGAGGCTGCCTATGATTACATTTTATTGAATTGCCAAGAGGTTTAATCTTTTATGCAGTAAGTTTAAGTTAATTTTGAAATTGATTATTTGGTTTTTTGAGGTTAATGTTGTTCACAACTAAAATACATAATAATGCTTTTAGATTATACAAGGAATGGTTACACGAGCTAATGCTCGATAAAATACAGGATGATATTAATAAAGAAGTTGAAAGACACTTTTGTTGATGGTTCAAGAAATATGTAAGTTTTCACTTACAATAATTGAAATGGTTAAATTATCGTATCAAAGTGTTTAAATGACATTATACTATTTAATATGATAACAAATTTTAATGTAGGCCTTAGAAAGTCTAATAGAGAATAAGTTCATATGTGATCTTGTGAAAGGATCTCTGTGAACTGTTAAATCATATCTGATGTATTTTGTTAATGGATATAAATTTCATACAAAATATTATGGTCATAGTATGGCAACAATAAATAGTGAGGTTTGCATACATAGAGAATTGATGGATTACTATGGTAAAATTGTTGATATACTTGAAATTGAGTACCCTACATTGCTAATAAAATGGAGTGTGATATTTAAGTATGAATGGTTTGATCTAACTATTAATGTTTGAATAAAAGTGCACAGTTAATAAAATCTAGTTGAATTAACAAGTGAGGACGATTTAGACAATTTGAACCTTTTGTGTTGGCAATGCAAGCGACCTAGGTGTATTATGTCCTTTTTCTCAGCTTAAGACAAGATATGTTAGATTGGTTGGTTGTTTGCAAAGTAAAACCTAGAGGTGTTTTTGAATTACATGGAAAAGGACAAATAAGAGAATTAAAAGTGAAGTGTTTCAAGAAGATGTTCATAAAATAGATTCATATGTGCATATGACAAGAATGTACCTTTGAATGATCCAAATAATGAATATATGAAATTTTATTTGGAGAGGATGAGGAATCGATAGAGGGCGAGAAATCTAAAGAGGAGCCTTACTTTGATTCTAATTCTTCAGAAAAAAAGATGATGATGATTTTGATTTACAATTAAGTGATGATAACAATTAACTTATGTAAGTAATAGAATATTATATGAATAAATTTATTATTGCAACAACAATATATTGTTATATTTAATTTATATTGTTCTATCAGTGCAATATGCAATAAAATGTGAATTTCGGGTTAAAAATATGTCACAAAAGAGAAAACAGGAAATATTGCGGCCAAGGGTCAGGTTACCACCATTTGGAGGAGCTAGTGTATGTCCAAGTGAAGCATCACATTCTGTAGATGCTATAGAATCAAGTGCTACACATTAGTGCACATCCAGATGAGGCATTACCTTCCCCACCCACAGCCCTTGTATCATCCAATAATTGTACTACCAGACCAGAATCTGAATCTATACTGACAGAGATATCAGGGGTAAACGTTGCGGATGAAGGAGGCATCTTCCAACTTAGAGCTAAGGGAGTTTATGGAAGAATTTACATCATAATTGTCAATAATTTGTGAGTGAAATTCTAAAAATTTTGCTATATATGATAAAACCATAGGTTTATACTGAAATTATATGTTTTAATTTGAAAAAGATCTAAATTAGCTTATGTATTAGGTTGGTTCTATTTGGAACGTGCTCCAGAAATATCTCATCCAAGTTTAAGGAGAGAATAGAACTTGAGGGTTATATATGGAAGAATATCTCTTAGGAGACAAAGGATTTTTATTATCAAGAGTTTTAGGTACAAAAATAAATTCTTTAGTCTTTTTTATTTATCTAATTTTATACATTAATTAAATAAATATTATAGTTTATAAGTACTTATAATATGTTTTTCTGTTTTTCTTTTTAGAAAGTTTTTTTTTGGGATTTAAAGTTTGATGCTATCATTTATAATGTATGAGAGAGGCGAGCTTGTGCATATTATAAAGACTTTCTTGGTTCGATACACAAGAATACTATACGACGTGCTTATATATCTGAAGAACTATGGAGTCATTGGTAGTAGTATTAACACCTAAGGCAATCTCCATTTTAGAGCATAATTTTACAAATAAACGTGGAGGACCGGAGGGAACGAGTCTACCTGTACACATTGAAGGATCTATGACCCACCAAGAGCATACATAAAAACTTGTAATTATCTAAACTTTACACTTATATTCTAATTTTAGTACTTTGATGTATGAAATTTGATTTCTATGTAATTTGATGTATGAAATTTAGAATGAAAATATATGTGTATTATGGAGAATGATTGTGTTATAAATATCTGTTATCATGAATGGTTGTGATATTGAGAAATTTTTTTTCTTAACAGGGGGTAAATATCATAAAAATAGAGGAAACTCTGTTAAAATTTTTGTAAATTTTAGTTCACTTATAATACTGTATTCTGACGCAGGAAAAGTCTATGGGTAGGAAGCCTACACTATGTTAGCTCTTTTTGCATACCCACTCTAAGAAACATGATGGTGTGACCTTCATCAATACTCGATGCAGATAACTTAATGTATGCAAAATTTATACTTTAATATTAATTCTTAAAAAATATCACTTATTAATATAAACAATTATAATGATAAGACCAAATACAAGAAACGATAGTCTCAGAACTCTAAAATTGTTAATGAGAGTTAGATATATCTTGATGCAATTGATGGTAGGGACAGTCATGGAAGATTTTCGACTTAGATTCATTTACAAACACATGTAATTCGTAATCCTCCACATCCAGTATAGCTGGATCTAGTAGGCGGTCTGCATCTAATGAGAGTCGTTCAGCTTGAGAGCACAGTAGATACAACAAAGGATTGAACGATAGTCTCAGAACTCTGAAACTGTTGATGAGAGTCAAACATATCTTGATGCAGTTAGTGGTAGGGATCACCATGGAAGGATTTTCGACTTAGATTCATTTGCAAACACTTGTCATTCGTAATCCTCCACATCTAGTACAACTGGATCTAGTAGCATTCTGTAACCAATGAGAGAGTCATTCAGCTTGAGAGTACAGTAGATGTAAGAAAGCATTGAACAACAGTCTCAGAACTCTGAAACTGTTGATGAGAGTTAGACATATCTTAATGTAGTTGGTGGTAGGGACCGTCATGGAAGGATTTTTGACTTAGATTTATTTGCAAACACATGTCATTCATAATCCTCCATATCTAGTACAGCTGGATATAGTAGGCAGTTTGCATTCAATGAGAGGGTCGTTTAGCTTGAGAGCACAATAGAGAGGCTAGCAACTCAGTTACAACAGTTGATGGAGTACATAGCCTAGTTCCGTAATAAGATGGATAAGTTAAAAGGGAGGGGCAACACTTTATTGCAGCAGTCAAATTGCCCACCTTCACTGACTATACAGCTTAGACTTATAATATTTCGGTACTTAAGTTAATGTATTTAATGTTTTGCTACTCTTACGTTTTTCTATGAATGGTTAATTTTTATTTATTTTCAAGATACTTATTTACATTATAATTTTTATATTATATTATCAATCAATATAATTTTTACATTATATTATTGAGAGAAATTAAATGTAGAAAAAATTAATTGATTATCAACTAAAAATTCAGGTGGGAAGTGAGAAATGGTAGCCGAAAATACTATAGGTAAATTACCGACAAAATCTTATACTCCGTAGGTAAATTATTGATGGAAAGCTATCTTCTATAGGTAAATTACCGATGGAATGCTATAGTCTGTGGATAAATTTGGCGACAGAAATTGCTTATCAGTCGCTAAAATTACCTAAGGATATTGTAATTCCATCGGTAACTTTAGCAACAAAATATAGTATTTTGTTGGTAAATTTAGTAAGGGATATAGTGAATCCATCGTTAACTTTACCTACAGAATATTGTAATTCTATCAGGAAATTTAGTTATGGAACCAATGGAATTACAATATCCATAGGTAATTTTAGTGACAGAAATTGTAATTCCCTTAGCACATTTAGCGACGGAAATTTTGTTTCCATCGGTAATTTTGGTGATGGAACTTTTAATTATGTCAGTAAATTTACCTACAAAAACTGTGATTTTACAATATCCGTTGCAAAATTTTACCTATGGCCATTTTTCCTATGACTCTTTCTGTTCGTAATTTCTATCGTCAAATTTATTTGTCGACGAAAAATTAGCATTTTCTGTCTATAATTTTCATTGCTAAAACTGATTTTTCTTGTAGTGTTTCTCTTCCAATCTCTTATGATCTTAATCCATGTTTACGAATTCGTCCAAAATTTTGTCCAACTTAGAGTTTTTAGAATTAGGTTTCTCCTGTTGAAATCTAGATGGCCCTTGAGGTCAGAATTGACCTTCTACATTGTTCGATCAAGAAAATTTTGGGTGGTTCTTCCACCGTAATTATTTGAATAAGCGTTGTTTCCTCCTCCTCGACCAAATTGTTTATCCAGGTAGGTCAGTTGCTCCATATTGTTATTTTACCTTAAAAACAATCAGCGGTAAAATGGTTTTTTTGCTTGCATAATTCGCATCTATACTGAATTACTCTAACTGGAGCGGATGAAGAGGCTTGGAGGCTATTAAGTTGTTAAAACATTGCTGTCATTCAATCAAAAACAATGACTCCTTTATAATCTTTAAAAGTCAACTGCTATCTACTTCTGTTCGAAGACTAAAGACAACTATTGTTCACCATCTCTTCTAGTAAGTCCTCCTCTTCCTCAACTGTCTTTGGAATAAAAGACCCTCCAGAAGCTGCATTTATGGTGCCTCTCATGCGTAGATTAACTCCATTGTAAAAGGTTTGCAAAGGAATTCTTTGGGTAGAGTTATGGTGAGGGAACCTCCTTTGCAAATCCTTAAACCATGCCTATTCTTCATTAAGTGACTCCCCATCATTTTGTTTGAAATTTGTGATCTCCTTTATTAATTTTGTCGTCTTTGTGAGAGGGAAGTACTTGTCTAAAAATTCAAGCACTAACTGCTCCTAAGTTGTGATGTTTATAGGGCTTAACGAATGATATCATATCTTAGCTCAATCCCTTAATGTGAAGCGAAAAAGTCTCATCCTAACGACATCTTCTGACATTCCATGATATTGAAAAATATCACATATTTATAGAAAATTTCATAAATGAGTGTTAGGATCCTCATTAAATAACCCATAAAACTACACATTGGTTTGCAACATGTTTAACAAAGCTGGCTTAAGCTCAAATATTGCTATTTGCGCTAGTGGCTGAGTCATGCTTTGATGTGCAGCATTGAAACCTGGTCTCATGAAATCCATAAGGGTACATTACTGGTCTCTTTGATTGAATTCTTCCGCTATTGTTTCTTCGATCTCTTCTTCTTAGCGTCTTGCTTTCAAATTGCTTGTTCCAATTGTGTGATTTCAAGTGCTAATGTTTTAGTGATCTTACTTGAACTCTGAGTGACTCTTGAGTTCATATAGTAGTACAGACAAAAAAAAGCCAAAAAACTCCTTAGAACAAAGGAATCCAAATAATCATAAACTAACTCCCTAGTAACGGTGCCAAAAACTTGTTAAGCAAGTTTTACTTATATAAAACCCTTAATGTTCCGTAAGTGCATAGATCGTAAAGCATAGTAATTGAGGTGTCAATCCTACAAGGAATTAGTTAAAACTAATTGAATCCTAACTTTGTCTAAGGTTTAAAAAACATGAATTAAAGTGAAAATAAAATAAACAAAAAATTAAGAAATTGAGTATGGATTGATTGGAATTAAAATACCAAAATTAATACAAATACATTAAAATGGAGCACTAACAACTTAACAAATGGGAAATCCCAATAAAACAGATCAATTCTTAAGTGATCTATTAGATAATCGGTTTGTCACACAAGATCTCTTTTGTATGATTATTGATTTGATATTTATGTGATCTATTAGGTTGTTAATTCTCATTACCCAACCTAACTATGTTACTGTCGATTCAATCTCTCAATTTATTATTAAAGTATGCAAAAACCATAGATATCATAATTCCCAAATATTTCATTAATATCAAAAGCAATTAAGTCACAAAATGATTCAAGAATAAATCCTACAATGAAACTAGAACATCATTAACAACATGTTCAACATTCTCTGTAACACCCCACTCCCGCTGGACCCGAACCCGATATCGACTGTGATATCCGAGTCTGTGCCCCACGAGGGTGGCATGCCACATCACTAAATAATCAAAAGTCAGTATATATTTTTTTTAAAACCACAAATATAAAGATACAGAAAGTTGATAACCAAAACGGTCCACTTTGTTTTATAACCATTTGATACAAGCAATGTAATCAACAGAAACTTTTATTAGCCATTTGGGCCCATTTCAAATTACAAAATACAAACATTTCAAATTTCCCAAAATTATTACAAACTGTAATATTTGATTTCAAATAATACAACATTTTGCGGAATATACAATTCAGTGCAAAATAAAGAAATACAATGCAGACGCGAACTGATCCCGACCTCTATCCCTGACTTGCATGCAATAGGCATACTCCCGTTGCCTAACGGGGTATTCTTCTGAGTCCTGAAAAATAATTGCAAATTTTGGGTGAGTTTTGCGAACTCAGTGAGTGACCATCATCGATGGCTCACCCAATCACATATCACAATATTCACACACCACACGATTCACATTTCACATTTATCAAAGTTTAATCATTTTTGTTATGCACATGCAATGCCCATGAGACTCACTTTCCAATTGTTACTTTGTTGTGACCGAGTGCCTAAAATGACACCAATATCATTCAATTTGTTTCAGTATTCTATGAGTTATGCTCAAAATACTACAGACTGAACACATATGAAACTTTGGCTTGTACATGATCATGTTGTCAAATTGTACAACTCATATCTCTCAATTCCCACATTAAAAAATTATGAAATTTATATCATTTGAAAGATAAGAGAATAAAAAACCTTTTTCTATTTTGGCATCTATCAATACAGTTTATTCAATATCAACAAGACATGATTTCTATCTCGGGTAACACTACAACCTCTGTCAAAACTCAATTTCAAGCCAGATTTTGAACTTCTTAGAGACAGAATTAAAATTCAATTTCTTCAGAAACATTGTAGTCCTATGTCTCTAGTTTACTCCAAATCAAAAATCATCCCATTCGAATAACTACAAGACAAGTTATGGCTAAAAAACAGAAGCATAATTAGTGGACATGTTACAACTACATTTTCCAGCATTTATCTTCCCATTTACTGCACCCAGTTCTCGACTTCATGTCAATTTTTGAGACTCTTAACGAAAGAATTAAAATTTGGTGTCTTCATAAAAAATATCGCCATATATCTCTAGTTTAATACAGATTAATAATCATCTCATTTAGATAACTACAAAACAAGTTATGGCTAAAAGGCATAAGCATAATCAGTGAAAATGTTGCTGCTAACATTGTCCAGCTCTCTTCCAATTTTCTAGATTTGATACTTCCAACATTTTACATATAACCTACCTTGAACCTAGATCATCTTTTCTACTTCATTTCCTCTTCATTCTCCACTCCATTTCAACTCAATTTCATTCACAAACAATTCATGATCTATGT
>JAOTAY010000004.1:17169700-17202825 GCA_025629805.1 Erythroxylum baracoense
CAAAATTCCAATGGCTCAATTCAAAAATTCTTAATTTCATATGTCTAAGTTTCCAGTGCCATTGGACAGTCATTTTCTCTACCGATAAACCCTTATTTTACAGCTTGGCAGTTTTCCTGGTCTGAAAACGACTCCGAAAAAGTCCCGAAAAATTTCTAAAATTCTCTAAAAATCAGAAAAATCCAATGACCCTCTCCAACACAATTTTTACACACACAAAGCCTATTTTTTAAAATTCACATTTATTCACAATTATACTCGGAAAATGTCATGAATACATGTACAGTCATTTTTCATGTGCAAAAATCACTGTTCACGTGTATATGTATATTATATCATGCATGAGCATGAGATGTGTTTTCCTAATTTCTCCGATTAATCTCCCGTGTACCAGTTTCTGTGGTTCGACCCTTTGTATAGAAACGAGATGTTACATTCTCAAACCCAAGTCATACATCAAGATGAAGTAAATAAACAAGAGAAGTAGAAAAGAAGTTGAAATGGTTGGGTTGGAGTGGCTGGATAGCAGCTGTAGATGCTCCTCTTCCCTTCTCTCCTTCTTACTCTTCCTTATGTTCTTTCTCCATTTAGAAAATGGAGGATTTTCACTAAGTTCATTTTATGTTCTTATATAGTTATTTAGCCATTTAGGGTAAAAACTAGGTTTTATCCAGGCCAAAATTTCCAAAAAGACCCTCCAAAAATTAAAATAAAAGGAGATCCCCATGTCTAACGAGCACCTATCATAATTGTGACAAGGATGTCACTATCGTGACCCTATGAAAATTAGCTTCTGTCATGATCCTTTTCTATCACGATCGTAACAAGGATGTCATGGTCGTGACCCTGGGAAGACCTTCTGTCATGACCATGACAGGCATGTCATAATTGTGACCTTGTTCCGTTTGTTTAAACTTTCTCCAACTTCCTTCAATCTTCTTCATCTGAGTTCATACACTAATAAACACATCAAAACACCTCAAGTGCTCAAAATTAAAGTCTAATATCATGCTCTAAACCACAAAATACTCAAAAACATAAACACACAATCATGTTAATATAATTCTAAACCTAAATATACACAAATCATCTAATCAACACCTAAAAACACATTAAAACACCTACAAAAACATAATGTAATCTACAAATATCATTGATCACTAGCTTCACACATAACTTCAAATGGTAAATACCAATTCAGTGACGTCAATATGGATGTCATAATGCATGCTTCCTTCAACCTGTTGAAGGAAAGTGGATAATTGTTATCAAAATTAAATGTTAATCCTTAAATAATAAAGTCAGAGGTCTAGCAATAAGAGATAAGTTTTTCATAAAATGGTTATAAAATTCTACGTGTCCCAAAAATGCATGTATGCCTTTGAACTTGTTCAGTGGTCGAAGATTCTTAATAACCTCCATTTTGGCTCTATCCACTTCTATACCTTGATAAGATATCATATGTCCCAAAATGACACCTTCGTGCACCATGAAGTGACATTTCTTTTAGTTTAAAATCAAATGTGATTCCTCACGTTATTGAAGAACTCTATCTTAATTTGTCAAACAATGAACAAAAGAGTCTCCAAAGACTGAAAAATCACGTATAAAGTTTTCCACCTTAACCATGTTTGCAAAGATCTACATTATGCACCTTTAAAAAGTTACTAGTACATTACAAAGCCCAAACTACATTCTTCTATAAGAAAATTTTCCATAAGGATATGTGAAAGTGTTATTCTCTTGGTCTTTTGGATAGATAAAAACCTAATTTTATCCCAAATATCCATTATGGAAAGTAATAGAATGCATATCCTACCACCCTTTCAATCATTTGACTGATAAATGGTAGAGGATAGTGATCATTCTTTTTCACCATGTTGAGCTTCCTGCAAATAATGTAAATCCTCTAACCTATGACTATGTTAGCAAAAATCATCTCACCTTTTTCACTTTCTGTCACTGTTATGCCTCCTTTCTTAGGCACACATTGTATCGAACTAATTCACTATTTAAAATAGGGTAAATATAACCACATCCAACAACTTCACTACTTCCTTTTTGACCACTTCTTTTATATGAGGGTTTAGCCTTCTTTTTCTTTTCCTCATTGCCTTATAACCTTCATCAGGGTGAATCATATACATCACTATATTAGGACTTATACCAATTATATCATATATTTTCCATCCTATGGCTACATCCTTTTCCTAATGGTCTATACCACTCTCTTCTCTTGTTCTGCATCCAGTTGTTTTGAAATTATTATGGGTAAATTATGTCCCTCTCCTAGAAAGGTATACCTAAGATGTGTAGGCAAGGGCTTTAATTCGAGAGTAGGTTGGTTCTCAATAGAGAGTACTTTTGTTCTCACTAAGATCTCTTATTTTAATTTATCACCCAACTTCTCCTTCTTTAATTCTCCTTTATCTTTTACTTCCTCAACTCTAGCTTCTTCTCTATGTCTCTCTTTGTAATCTTTTATAAATTTATCCATTATATCAATCTTCATGCAAGAGTTGCAAGACTTTATTCATGTTGAACTCAACTTATTCATCATCAATACAAAGAATTAGTTTTCTTTCATCAACATCTACCTATACTCTTCTCATATTCATAAATGGTCTACAAAGAATTAATGGACAATTTTGATCCTCCTTAAAATCTAACACTACGAGATCTACTAAAAAATGAACTTGTCCACCTTAACTATTACGTCCTTCACTACACCAAATAGATTCTTCATTGATTAATCCACCAATTTGATGAGCATAAAAGTTGGCTTCATAACTCCTAGCTCTAATTCACTGAAAATTGACAAAGGCATAAGATTAATACTTACACCTAGGTTACATAATCATTTAGGGAATTTAAATTACCAATTATACTTAGTTAGAGATGGAAATTATGGCCCAGCCCGTGCCCATTTTTTCAAAATGACATCGTTTTGTCTAAAATGACATCATTTTGAATTTTTTTCCTTTAAAAATAAAGGTCTGACCCGTCCTGCCCGTGACTCGGTGAACCATAGCCTGGGCCAGGGGCTGACCCATCCTAGCCTATGGGGGCCACCATGGCTGCCCTCGGCCCGGCCCATTAACATGTCTACATTTAGTGTAGTAAAATTCCTTAGATCCTTCAAGTATGAAAGCATGTGGCTGGTAATTATAGAGCTACAACTTTTCATCCAGAGACTGTTTAATTATCCTCCTAAGTCTTCTTATTTAATAGTATATCCTTGAGAAACTTTCCTTACTTGGGCATATTCTCGAAAGCTTCTATAAAAGACAAGTTGATTTGCAATTTCTTCAACTTACCTAAAAACTTTATAAATTGCAAATCCATTTGATTCTTTTTTAGCCTTTGTGAAAATGGGATTTTTGGCACATATAGAGGGGAGGGACATATAGAGGCTCCTCATTTTTATCTTCCTCTTTTTCCACCTTTTCTTGGTTTACATCTTGTGGGCTTCTTCTAACTCCTTTCCAATTTTAAGTGTAAGGGCTTTAATTGCTCCATTGTATTGGATTCTATATTGCTCGGGAGACTCCCCACAGTCCTTATAGATAATGCATTAGTTAATTAACCCACTTGAACCTCTAGATTGTGGAGGGAATATACACGATTCTTTGTAATTTTATCAAACTTAGCATTAGCTCTCATCTTTGCTTGTGAATTTAGAATTCAATATATCTATTAACTCTTTGATTATAAGGAACTAATCTTATCTTGCAGAAATCCTAGTAGGCCTTATGCTCTCATTTGATTCCTTGCATTGTTAGATGAAGAAAATTTTGGGTGTTTCTTCCACCTAAGATTATTAGGATTAAAATAGGGGTTGTTACCAACCTGACCGAATTCTGCTCTCATATAGTTGAACTGCTCCATATTGTTGTTGTCCACTAGAAAGCAATCAAACGTAACATGGCCTTCTTAACTGCATAATTCAAATTTGTGTTGTATTGCCTTAAGTGGGTTAGAAAAAGTGATTTTTAGGCTATATAATTTTTTAGACAAGTTTGCTACTTTAGTCTGTAGCACTGTCGGTGAATCCATAATAAGCACTCCCTTCTAATCTCTAAATGTTGGTTGCTATTTACTCCTCAATGATGTCTATAGACAACTGTTATTTTTCATCTTTTCTAACAAATCATATGCAGCATCGACTATCTTCCTCATTAAAGAACCTCTATCTTCTACATCAGTGGTACTTCTAATGGGTGGATTGACTTCACTGTAAAATGTTTACAAGAGGAACTCCTTAGGTAAGTTATAGTATAGGTAGTTCCTTTAAAACTCTTTAAATTTTTCCTATGCTTCGTACGATGATTCCCCTTCACTTTGATGAAAATTTATTATCTCCTTTATGATCCTTGTATTCTTTGGTAAGGGGAAGTACTTAGCCAAAAAGGATTATACCAACTGCTCTCATATCATCATATCTTTTGGATTGATAGAATTCAACCATACTTTGGCTCGATCTTTGAGTGTGGATGGAAATAGTCTTATCTTAATTGCACCTTTAATAACCCATTATACTAAACATGTCACATATCTCCAACAAATTGGCTAAATGGGCATCAGGATCCTCATGGATCAGTCCATAAAAGTAAACATTAGTTTGCAGCATATTCAGCAAAGATGGTTGAATCTCAAAAGTATAGGTTTGCACTAGTGGTCTTATAATCCCTTGTTAATTAACATTGAAACCCATTCTCATAAATTCTATAAGGTCTTTGTTATCTTCTTTTGTTTCTTTCTTCTGCCATTAATGTCTTTATAACTTCTTAGCATCTTACTTTTTGAATCTCCCTATCTTGCTAGGTGACGTCAGAAACTTATATATCTAATAGTTTGTTTGAACTCATAGTTTCTCTTATGTTCATACACTGTCAATTACACAAGAAAAGTGTTAAAAAATCCTCAAATCAAGGTAACTTAAACTGCACTAGATGCTAATTTATCTATCCTTAGCAATAGTCCCAAAAATTTGTTAAAGTTTAATTTAAACTTATCTATACCATAAGTATATGGATCGTATCTTATAGTATAAAAGTATTATTCCCATAAGGATTGTATTAGTTACCTAAAAATTCTTGTAGAACCTTGTTTAAGGTAAATAATATTCATAAAAATTCTTGTAAAACCTTGTTTAAGGTAAACAATATAATGAATAACTAAGAAAAAAAGCCCAAGTAAAAGAACTAATGATTGAATGATGAAACAAGCAGTAGTGAAGCATTTGATTAATCCATTAACGAAACTTAGGAATTCCTTCTATCCTTATTTTTTTTCACTTTACCTTCTCGCTTTAATCATACTTGACTTTAGATGTCCAATAATTATTAACACCCTCTTAAGATCTAACCAATTAATCTTAATTAACTAAATATAAGTTAAATTGGAGCCTCTTGATCTATCAAAACTCTTCCTATCTATCCTATTGGATTTGAAGCAATCTTATGGGTGACTAATAAAAAATTAAGATCTCTCTTCAATTGCATATTAATTTGATATTTATAGGTATATTATAGTACTAAAAAAGAATTTAATTTAATCTCTCAATTCAAATTGAATATAAAATAATAGACATCATAAAGTATATTGAAAATGAAATCAAGAATGTAAAAGTTCAACAATGAATTCAAGAGAAACCCCTAAAGAAAGTATCCATATCCAAAATATATCTCTATTGATTCATCATTAACATTTAATAACAAAGAAAGAAAAGAAAAGAGTAAAGGTTTGAATTCTTAATGTCTTCCTTTCTATTACCTTAAGTTGGAAAATTCTGCAGCTCGTGTTCTTTTAAATTTCCTCTTTTTGATCTTTTGTTTAGAGTTTCCTGTAGCCTCTTTGATGCTTTTCTTTTTCATTTTACACTCTTGAGCCTCCTAGGGTTTCCACACTTTTTTTTTCAAAAATAACGCTAAAACTTTAAAAATATAAAAATCTTGTAACCTAGAATTCTGGCAGTTGATCGATTGTGTTTGGTGCACAATCATGTATGGCTTCCTACACCACCTTTTAGTCACAAATATGCATGTGATAGAGGCTTCATCAAAGCTCCTATTATCCTCTTGCATAATCATGCATTATGCACAATTGTGCTAGATCATATTATCTAGCTCCTTCATCATCCTTTCACTATGGTAAAAAGAGCTTTAAGCAACAATATGTTTGTAACAGTTTTTAAAAGTGTTGCTCAAAATTAGTATAATGCAATAGTTTTTAAAGAATTGTCTTCAATAATATTAAAGAACAAAGATACTAATAATTTGTCACTATATAATGAAAAAGGAAACAAAATTGAAAAATGGTTACCTTAAAATTCTATATATGCAACAACTTATACCGTTGATATTTTAAGCAAGAATTACTACTTTAAATTATATATCATAAATATAATATAGAAATATAAGTAAAATGATATATTTTTAATTTTAATGTGGCAATGTGAGACTCATTTACTTAAATGAAAATATCTAAATTAGATTAATGTTAAAAAGTATGGGACGCACTCAAGTACTTTAAATATTATTAACCTAATACAATTACTTAACTAATTAGTTTTTGAAATTAACCTATTAATTAATTAACTTAGTTTTTGAAATTAATACAAGCATATAAAACCCCTAATATTTGAAATCCCTAAATTAGTTCTTGAAGTCCCTAATTCCACGTATCTTCGTGGGTTTGTCTTTGTGGACACGCTATCATAACCTCCGACCCTCCTCCACATCGCAAGGGCATTTACATCTCTCTCTTCTTGAGTATATTCAACATGGGTGGTGTCAGCGATGGTCTCATTCCTTTCATTCTCAATTACCATTGTAGTAAAGCATCATCAACTTATATTGGATTTATGTTTTTCATGCTTACTGGAACTATCCTCTCCTTAGCCATTCTTCCCTTAAACAACATAGTTTACAATGACGACACTCGCTGTTGGTGTCTGAAGCTATCATTTGGCTGTAATTGAACTGAGAATGTAATGTTACAAAATATATGAATACATTCAAAATATATAAGGGAATAGTTATATTTTCCAAGTAAGTAGTATACATAGGTATATAGGTACAAAAAGCAAACTAAGTTTTTCTTTCATGTTAATATTTTGTATATGGCACAATCCTAAAAATAATTAACAATTTGATTATATTTACTGAAATTATCTTGCAATCTGCATTGAGTTTGGGAAAATGTAGAATATATCATAAAAGGGTAAAATCCTTACTATCGAAAGTAAAGATCTACTACAATGAATTTGATCTTTTCGATTAGATGATGGAAATTTCATTCAAACTACATTTATATTCCCTTAATATGAGAAATGTGCAACCAATAAAGGTTCTAGTTTTCATTAACTTAGATGTTTCCATAGATTATCTGTAATAGCATTTATAGCTTAGTTATAGTGCAATCTCTTAACTTTTCTAATTAAACTTGTGTCCTATTATACTGAAGAGCACAAGAGTACAATTTCCTCAAAGTCCATCTAAAGTTAGAAGGGAATAGAAACCTTGTGGTTTCGAACTCTCCATTACAGAAATATGTATAGATATATATTTATTTATCATGAAGGTTAAAATCAACTTGCTGATGTTTACGTCTTGAAAAGATTGATCAACTGGAAATTTTTCAGGTAACTTTTGGTTTTTTGGTTAAGTTTTTCTTATTAGTAATGACTAATTTCAAGATGATGTCTCAAGATTACTTAAGCGATCTAAAGAAGGAAGAAGAGGAGCAACAAAAGATACAGAAGGTGTTAGAATTAATAACTTCTACACCAAGCTCTTCTCTTTTTTATAATTATTTTTTTGTTTTGATTATTACACTAAATAGGAAGAATTAAGAAAATCATAACATAAAAATCATGATAAGTTCTGCAAAATGATGGAAGGAAATTTTGTTGATGGAACTCTTACAGTCAATACCCACTGGCATGATTATTACATGAAGGTTAGGTTGAAAACAATGATTATGTCAAGCTAAGCTTGCCTATCCTTTCACTTGAAGTTGGTTTTTAGGTTAAAGATTTAAATCATAGTTTCGAACTTGGTTTCTCATTTTCCCACTTAAATTTGATTTTAAGGTTATAGATTCTAATCATGGTAGGGACTTAAGTCCTCATTTTTTACTGGACATTTTTGTAGATGAAAGATTTACCTACATATTTGGATGTAGCATCAAACCCCTCAGGTTCAACCCCAAAAGATTTGTTTAAGGATGTTGTTGTGGAGCTTGATAAACAGGTGATCATGCTATTTTTTGCAATTATTCTTGACAATGAGCAACACCAAAAACTACATGTTGAGAAATATTTATTACCATAGACTTGATATAAACCTTATATTATTCCTCTATAGTTTTAAAATTGAGTTTCTTGCTCTTTCTATGTTCACTTTTAGGTTAATTCTTCAAATATTCAAATTTGTGTCTACTTATTATCTAGATCTATAGTACCTTTGGACTTCAATCTCCTTTCATTGGACAAGTTAAACAGTTCTGTATTAAAAGTGCATTATATCTACCTACCAATTTTAAAATTTTATTAAATTTTTTGTATAATCATTAAGTTATTAAACACATTTTGGTTTCTTAATAGGTTATATGTTAGCTAAGTTTCAAGCTTACCAATTATGGTATTCCATTTACTTTGACAATACCATGATGGTAAAGAGAGAATAAAGGATGCTGTCAAGTTAAGAAAGGTTTTAAATGGAATTCTATTATATGTTTTGTGCACCCTATTCTTTTAGATATCTAATGTACTAGTAATTTTGTTAGGTTTCTTTAGCATCAACCTAGACACTTGATGATTTTAAAAGCTATTATTGCGGATGATATCAGGTCTCTACCTATAACTATCGTGAACATAAAAGTAATTTAATTAGTCAATGTAATCTTCGAGAATGAATGGTGATTGCAACCAATGAAGGTTTTATTTTTTGTTAACTTGGATATTTCCGTAGATCATATGTAATAGCACTCACAGCATAGTTATAGTGCAATCTCTTAACTTTTCAAATTAAACTTATGTCCTATTATAACGAAGATTGCAGGAGTATAATTTCCTTAAAAGTCCATCTGAAATTTGAAGGCCTTCTAACATCCTAACTAGTAGTCCTACGTAAAAAGGAAGTCATAAAACATGCAATTCATATTGCACCCCTAAGCCAAGTTTTACCATCATGCAAACTTTTTAGACATAATAATATTTGGCGTATGAAATGACACAACTTTCTTATTGCAAATGTTGCTTATAAGATATATTCCTTGTTGCCAAAAGTTAAAGCCTTTGATCCCTTCTTTCTAGCTCTTATTGCCTTAGATTTTTCTGTCTCAAATTTTCTAAATGGTCCACATTTTAGGTCTACGCTTTATGTACTTATATAACAGTCAGTTAGAGTATAAATAGTTGTGTTCAATTTGTAGTTCTGCTTGCTAAAATTTTCATTTTTAAGTCTGCAGTTTTGTCTTATAGTATTATTTTGAAGGCGAGTAAAGCACTAGAAATTTTAAAATAAGTCTTTGATGTTATTGATTCTGAGAATTCTGAAGTACATTTTTAGGAAACCATTTCTCTCTCTTTCTCTCTCCCTCTCTCTTGCTTTTCTTTCTCCTATTT
The DNA here is from genome assembly GCA_025629805.1 of Erythroxylum baracoense. Classification (NCBI taxonomy): domain Eukaryota; kingdom Viridiplantae; phylum Streptophyta; class Magnoliopsida; order Malpighiales; family Erythroxylaceae; genus Erythroxylum; species Erythroxylum baracoense. The sequence continues at coordinate 17,179,332 of JAOTAY010000004.1, forward strand.
TTTCGAAGTTAGTTATCTAATTCTCATTACTTCTTAGTTATGAGTGAATAAATGCCCTCTCTTTAATTCTCATTGCTCTCTTTACACCTAGTTAATCAACAAAGGAATCTTCTATTTGTCCAAATAGTACATATTAACATGAAGAACCTCCACTTATCATCAAACACATTAAACATCGCCTAAATCATACAATTAAGATCATATTCTTGCCCTATTCAACATCAATAAAAAGACACACAAAACACTAACAAGAACATAAATCTAAGTCATAAATATATGATTATCCTATAAGAAAATACTTACAAAAGCACACTCTAAAGCCTAGAAAACAAAATGTACTTTACACCTATCAAGGTGATGGAAGAAGGATGTCATCTTGGTATGATGATTGGCAATCCATAGAACCTTTATACAAGGTAGGAGAACTCCAGCACTTGAGACCTTTAATTCCTCAAAATATGAGACCTTTAATTCCTCAAAATATAATGGTACTTAAGTTCATTTCTAATAATTGGTGGACATGGCCTTCTCATTCCAATAGAGGCTAGTGTATAATCATGAATAATCCTCCTCCCTGTCAGCCATATTTCTATAAAGTAAATCAAGCACAATGGATAGCTAATAAATCCTTGTTATTTTCCTCCAAGGCTTGCAAGAGCTTTTTATTAAGAACACTAAATAGTAGAGTGCAGTGGAATTAGTTGGTTTGGGATCAAGATATCAATCCAACTTATATTTTCATTCGCTAGCTTAAAATAGGAGGGCATCTTCCAACCAAGAACAGTGTTAAATTTACCATAGATTCTAGACATTGTGAATTATGTTCATTACAATTGGAACGCATTAATGACCTAAGTATAAACTGCAACTTCTCTATTCTAATTTGGAGCAAGATCACCTATTGAATAAACACAAATTGCAATGCAACAAACTGTAATGGAGCAATTGAATGAGTCTTGACAGTGAAAATGAAAAATAAGGTAGATTGTAAGCTACTAAAGATTAGCTTTGCATTAATGATTTACTGCTTATATAAAGGAAAAATGCAAGACTATTTAGAGATTAAACAAAAACTCAAGAAGGAAGTGTTTTACAAGATTGTAGTGCATTGCATACTCTTAATTATGGCTAGGGGCTGCAAGACAAACTCACTCAAAGCATGTATGAAAGATGGCTATTGAAGTAGCTTGTAATGTAGTTTATTTTAATTAGGCTACTAGATTCCTTGTGTAATTGGTCATTATGGTTATATACATAACCTTATTATCTTTATTCTTATTAATGAATTAACATTTGGAAAAATATATGTATATATATATGGAGATTTAAATAGAGAACGGAATTGGCACGTGTTGCCGACTTATGACATGTCCATTAGGTAGAGTAGTGGTCCAAAGTATCCTAACAAAAAGAGCATAGGCTTGTGCATCCTCCTTATCTAAAACATTAAAAATAATTATGAGTTGGTTAAAGCATCTAATTCCAAAGTTTTGGTGTATCCAAACCATATGCAAACTCTTGGCCCATGTTCTTCTTTCCCTATTTGTAGTCTTACCCAAAAAGAAACAAGACTCCATTTTGATTTTGCCTACCAGTCACTTGTTCTTTCGAGTTGTGTTTTTCTTTTCTTCTTTCTATGTCCCTGTTTTTTCCTTTTCTAATTTCCCATACACGATAAGGAAACAACAGTTTGTGTATGCGTAGTATCTCATATTTCAAATATTTTGGCGTATGAGTTAGCAGAATTCATCTAAATCGACCTATATAAGCATTACTTTTTGAATAAGTTATATATCCTATAATCGTTAGGAAGTAATTAGCACATGTAAGCTAGAAAGTACCAATGACTTTGTATGTTTGAAATCAATGCTCTATAGACTTTTGAGAATTTTGTCACTTGCAAGGCCTCATCCTAATGTGCAGGACGATGAAAGTTGAAATATCTCTTGCACATAAAATTCAAACAATAATTACGCAATAATAATATTTGATTTGATAAATTAACCAGTTCCATTACATGACTAATCAAGTTAAATATTGTTTTGAACAAATAATTCCAGTTTTTAAAAAAGTTGAAGAAGATTGTAGACCTTATTGATTAAAGTTCTGTATGTGTTTTATTTCTCCTTATTTACTGCTGTAATTCTCTTGTATTAGTCATTACTCATCAGGATCTATGTGAATCATTTATATGTAACTAAAATTATTTAGAAAAATGTTTCTTCATTGGTCATTAAAATGTTTCTCTTGTTCAAACGTGTGTATGCGCGTATCTATATATATTATATATATATATGTCCATCTTAATTATAATCTAGGATACCTGCAGTAATAAAATGTTGGATCCTTTTATCAGTCACTTCTTCCTTCTCAAATCCCCATTATGTGATTGGGGATAGATTACGTTTTTAACTTAGGCCAGGGTTCTTTGGTATTTGTTTTGGTTGGAAAATCTGGAAAAGATTAAAATTTGAACCTCGTGGAAAAGAAGATTTTAGCTTTCATCTCTTTCTAAAAATATATATCAAGTCGAATATGGCGATATTAACCAAGCAACCTACAGGAGGTTCTGTCAACCAACTAGGTCCGATGGTTTTATGCTTATTCCGTCCTCAATTCCAAGATGGTAGGTTTGGATACCGAATCCAGAGGCTAGTAAAAATGGCGAAGGAAGAGCAATATCAGGTTTTGTCCAGGCATCCAAAGTGCGACTGATCTGCAAAGTTGCTGATCCTTTTCTTTACCTAGTTTAGCTAAGATGCTCTTCCATGTCGAATACTTTATTTTTGTTTTCCAATGACAAGCGCTTCTTAGGGTTTTATATCTAATTATATATATAGAGATTCAATTAATTAATGTGGTGTAAAATGAGTGAAGAGCGGATAGGATTGGTGCCGGGAGATTATTCTTATAATAAAACCAAACAACAAAAACCTATAAACGCTATTATCCTTCAAGCTGTCCTTTAATTGAAATTTGACTTCCAAATTGTCACTTTCCTTAACGGTTGCATGTCCACTTGAGTGTGTGGTCCACGGGAATTTAATTAAACCATTATGCACTTCTTCCTCATATTAACAAGGGACACCTCTCCCAAGACACCAATAATAACATGTATGTGTGTAAACAAATGTTTTGGTTCTCTTTCGCATGCACTCGCAGTTTTAGTAATTGTTAATATTTATGACTATTATAAATTCCAGTAATGACATGTTGTAACTGTAGAATCAATCGGACCCCCATTGTTTAAACCCTAAAATTTGAACTCAAGTATGTAAGATGGTTGCAAGTGGCTTCAAATGAAACTCATTCTTTGGGATTTAGCTTGGGAAATCCTATGAAAGACGTTGAAGGAGAGCAGTGAACCCACTATGAGTAGAGAGACGGAAAGATTCAACTTGATCATTAAATCATCATCATCACCAGCAGCAGTAGCTCCTCCCATCTGTAGATTTAGATCAGGTTTGCCAACTTATGATTGATAAGGAGTATACTAGCCTGTGAGCAACAACAAGGAAAAGTCTCTGTTTGCTCTCTCCAATAATTTCAATTCGTATGTGTGGTTCAACATTAAATTGCAGTTAAAAGATCAACTGGGTTTATCTCATTAATCTCGATTGGTGCCGATTATCTGGGACATAATGAATCCTTTTCTTTTCTATATATGTCGGTTTGGCCATTGGCGAACCCTTGTGCTGCCCTTTATCGCCATTGCCATCGCCATATAACATCGTCCGGTTACAGACCAAAGGTATGTCTAATCTCTAACTAGGTCAACCTAGGACAAGGGCTTTATAATTACTGTTGTTGTTTTTGTCATATAATATTATGATCGAAACACACAAATTGATCGAATTGGACCGAAAAGAAAGACGCATCACAGGTAACAGATCGACATGGAAATTTAGCAGAGTTGGAGTCGAGAATGGAATTTGAAACAGAAGAGGGAAGAAACAAGTGAGGAGCCCACTAATCCTAGTGGGAACGGAACCATGTGCCATCATATGGTGGTTGCCCTCTTGCAGCCCCACTTCTATACACTCACTTTTCCCATCTCCAAAAGTCATCCCGTTCCTGACAACGACAGAAGAAACGTATCAATTCAATTTTTATAAGCCAAAAACACTGATTTATATCAATTATGTTCAAAAACTTTAAGCTATTATATAATTTGTCAATATTCTATTGGCCCCGGCCGAGCTAGATGCTTAGTAGGATGGCTTTTCTACACATAAATGATTATAGTTGGAATTGTATAATAGGTTGATTCCCAGAGTCGTCTTCTTCTTTACACCTCCCATTTTCAATCTCTTCTCTCCCCCCTCTCATTCCTTTCCTTTCAGCTTTCACATGTTTTCCTCCTCAAGTTTTCCGTGATCACATCCATCACTTTCTGGCTCTTCTTGGTAATGTAGATTCTGTCTGTCAGAGTAATCAAATTCTGTCCTTCTTCATCTATGATTTTTTCTGAAAAATAGGCCCCTTTGTGTCAGAAAATCATATCTTCTTTTTAAGTGTTTTCTTTTGTTTGTTTTTGATCTATCCTATATATAAAAAAAGAAAAAGTAAAGCAAAACAAAGGTCGTCAACACTCCCAGTTCCCAACAATCCCTGAAGCCCTAGTTTCACAATCTCAATCACAAAGCGTACTCATGACTCCCCATCAAATCTGTTTCAACCCTAGTTCGATGAAAGCTAGGTTCACTATTGTCTTTCTTCGAGCTTTGAACAAGATCAGAACCCGGACTCCGCCTTTGGGTAGCCCTAGAGAGGTCTTTCAACGCTACCGTAGAGTTAGAACTGCCGCTGACAAGTCACTGGTCTTTTCGGTTGGCTCGAGGAGAGCTTGGAGTAGGGCAATGCTCTGCAAGATTCGAAACCAAGCCCGAAGGCGACAATCTTTCCCCAAAAGAATCAGAACTCAACCCATCAAGAAAAATGAGATAAAGAAAACGTTGACTGGTGAGGAAGGCGGAGTTGGTCTAGCCAACGATCTACGGAAGCTTGTTCCAGGTGCTGAAGCCATGGATTTATGCCGTTTGTTGGACGAGGCCGCGCATTACATAAGGTGTCTTAATACCCAAGTACAGGTGATGAGAAGTGTAGCTGATCTTTACTCTGCTTGAGCTCTATATGCTTTTATATACCCATATATGTAAGATACAAACAACAAATCCAATAAACAGAAGTTGAAACAAAAAGAAATAGCAATGAAGACGGGTACCAATAGTAAATTTGGTAGGAAGGTAACAAGAAAACCCCTTGTCTTCATTCAAACAAATATATATAGTTAATTTCTATCTTTCTAGGTAATCACCTCTGTGAGTGGTTGACACTTGCGAAAATCATGTAATCGTTATGCTTAGGTTTTATGGTTGTGATTTTTATAATGTGTAGTTTATTCTGAACTTTGATTCTTATTCGGTTTTAAAGTTTGGACTAAACTGCCACCTTACCTTCTTTTTGGTCTCCATTGTCATAGTTAGAACTAAACTTGTATTCTAGCTTTATATGGTAGAAAACATATATGAGTATCTAGAGTAATTAAGGTGAGAAGTGTTTACGTAGCAGCCGAGACACCTTCAGTTTCCAAGATTCTTGTGCTCTAAGAAACAGAATGTGTGGTTTGGGAGAAATTTATGCAGTCTTCTTTTAGGAAAAAGGGATATGTTAGTTGAGGCATATGGTCAGGTTTTATTTGAGTTGATCAGGTTTTCAATGGTTTAGGGTTGGCAACTAGTTGCTTCACAAAGTGCTGACCGAATCGCTCCTTTTACCAGATATGCTTCCCACCATTATTCTTGTTTCTGTTTCTCTTATAGGTTGAGTTTACTAATACATACAGAAGAACAACATTTTCCATCTTAAGAGATCGAGTTTATTACCAAATATAAACCTAATACATAAAGAGGATCAACATTTTCCATCTTTCGGTGACTGTAAATGAAGTTTAGAATAGGACAGAAGTCGTAAAGTACTTTTCTTGGTCAATTTAGAGAATCTCAAACAGTATTATGAACGCTAGGAAACAGCTAACACAAAATCCTACGCGCTGTGGAAGTCGACAAAGAATGAGTTCACCTTTCTTTGTTACATATTTGGTTTTAGTTTAACCATAATACAGATAGAGTTGCTCATATACTAATCAAGTTGTGTTCCACATATATTTGAATTTCTCTGAAAAACGTTCAGGTTCCAACTTGGATATACCAAAATCACAATTTAAGCATTTTTGTACATTCCAATCAATCACCAGGTGAAGTTCTTTGCACCACAAACAATTTCTTCCTTACCTATTCGAACGTTTCTTAACAGTGTCTTACGTACCCTTTGCACCTCCTACTTGTTGAATAGGTTGGAAACACCATCTTCCGAATTAATATAGAACAAGAGAAACATTGGAAAATTATTAGAAACGAAGTTAGCGATTTAACAAAAGGAAAGGCCGTCCAAAGTGAAAGCAACAAAGACAACTGAAAATTTACAGAAACAAACCTAATTTATTTGATCAAACTAGTATGTTTGAAGTCTTTTTTCCATCTTATGTATCCCATTCCTCGTTGGTCAACAAATGTTTCTAACTCGTCACTCAACTGTGGCTAATCGCGCACTGTGCTAAAGTTTGGCCAATGTTGTGCTGCATATTTCATTTACTTGTATCCAAGACATAGCACATTTACGACACACATAAATCTCACATGCCAGTAGTTAAGAATCACACAGAAGTGTTTTGTTTTCTAGTATTATATATTATAATAGTATGAAATTCCACTCAATTCATTTACACAAAAACAAAAGAGATTTAACGTAAACAGTATTCAGTAATACAAGAAAAAGCATGAAATCATTAAAGATAAGACTTTGGGCATATGAAAGTTATTTCCCATCGTTAAATTAGTTTTCTCGAACCAAAAGTATCATAAATCCACAAAATGTTGAATTCTAATGGAGAAAAAAATTGTAAACCTTTTCCAGGACTGAGTTTTAAATTAATCTTGATTCTCCACATAAAATTTATTATCAAAAATGTATAAAGAGATAGAGGTTTTTCTTTTCTTTTTAAATTAATTTTTAGCTAGTTATACCTCATGTGTTTAAATGAAAACTTGAGCACTTCGCATTATTTATATGTAAAACTTCGAAAGTGTTTCTTAAAAAGTAGGTTCCCATAATCACTGAGGCTAAATTGGGCGAACAATGAGAAAAAGACAAATATTGAAGAGATGTTAGAATCTCATATATTCCGCAGAGTTTTACTTCAACCTGATTAATCTATAAAACTCTTACAGTAAAAGGAGAGAGATTCCATCTGCCTTGGTCACAACTCAAAAAGATTCTTCTGATTTTAAAATTATCATAGAAAAAGACCAAATTAGTTGTCACTCCAAAATTGGAAATAATTAAATGATTTTTCATACCCATATAACTTCTAAACATGTTTTGCGCATAAGGTACATGCGTAGCACAGTTAATTATGGTGTACACTGCTTAGGACCCTCAATTTCAATTATACATGTAGATTAAGAGTAGATGAAAAAAAAAAAAAAGTAGGATGATTCAAGTTACCTATAACAACCAATTATATTAGTCGGAGTACCCTAATTTAATTTGGGCGTAATTCTTATAAATGATAAATTGTCTTTCATAAATATATTTATTCACATTCAATTAGGTTATTAGCTATCAACTAAAATTGTTGATAACATAATGAGATTTTTATTTTATTTTATTGTTTAGTTGTTCGTTTTACTCTTGAATTTAATTGACATCCATATCATAATTTAAGACTTGGGAGATTTATTCTAAGAAAATCAAGCACTACAAAAATAGTGACATCCAGTGACGCCTACTATTAGTGACACATAGAAAGATTGTTACTAAATGAAAGTTATAGCAACGGTTGAGGAGAGTGTCAGGAGCAATAGGGACTAAAATTCATCCTTAAATTCAAGTGTATAGTGACAAATCACGGGTTCCATCCCTAAATTTGAGTGACTAGTGACAGTTTAGTAATAGGGACGTTAGTAGCAATAGGGACGAACAAGGTTATCTATCATTGAATTCAAGTGACTAGAAACAATAATTAATTTTGCAAATAACATTTGTATATATATTTCAAAAATAATGACTATATATATAATTAATTAATAACTTTAAAATATAAATTAAAGTAATATATAGAAATTTAAGTTTAATTGTGGTTTCATTTTAAGATAGGAATTATATAATTTAAATTTTCTAATTTTGATAGAGATAATGTTTGTAGAATTAGTTAAATTCATGTCAATTTTAATCGTTTATCAGTAGAGGAAAATTCAGCTTTGAGTGCCATGTGAGGTGATAATAAAAGACATGTACTATATATATGTTCTTAGCATCTTTACTTGAAATATAAAAGCACTATTAATTTTTAAAGCATAATTTTTTAATTATTTATGTAAGTTGTTAACAAGGACAGATGTTAAAGTAGCCTAAACCATACGCAAACAAAGATAGGTGTTGAAAAGAAAGAAATTTTAAGCTATAAAGGGAAAAACACATGTCCTCCTTGCACATGTATATATTTCTCTTTTGTACTTTTATTACGTTATTATTCAAAAATTAATATATTTTTGCTCTTGGTATGGTGTTGTCTGAGGTAATTGCCAGGTTGCCTAAACCGTGTCCTAACAAGGTCAGGTGTCACGAAGCAGGGGAGTTGAGATTTTAAGCTACAATAGGGGAAAGGGGAGATTTAATCCTCTACAATTTTGGGCAAATCAATACTACAGTAGTACGATTGTTGAGCTACGAAAGATTCAGGTGAAGTTGGTTCAATCGGTAAAGCAAAGAAGCTTGAAGATGATCTCTGTGGTGAGAGGAGAAGCCGACCTCTTGAAGTTGAACTTACCAGGCAATCAACTCCTCCGTTACTGGTAAGCAAGAAACCTAAATCTTTTTTAGTTGCGGGTAAATAAGAAAACTAAATCTTTGTTTTCAAAAAGTGAACAAGATTCTTCTTTCTTGATCATGCTTGCTGCTTTTATTGAATTTCTTGAATGTAGTTGTTTTGCGAAGAGTAAAAAGTTTTCTTTGCTTAATTCAATTTCTATTTACCCAAAGCCTTTTTCTTTTGCAATTGATGAAGATAGTTGGTTTAAATTCTTTCTACAATGACTTACAAAAGTGATATTTTACAAGTTGTACTGTCAAATGTTACTCTTAAATTTGGTCTTCACTTTTTTGGCTAACATATCACTAGAAGTTTTTGAACAAGAGTTTCTTATGGGGTTTGCTTACAGATTAGTTCATTGTCAAATTCTTTGTTATGGCTTTGTTTAGGTTAGACATGCTCTTTTTCTTCGTTTAAAACTACCATTTCAATTTATGGAATCAGTTGATTTAAATCCTTTTGCTTGGTCACTTATAAAGAGGGAAATCTTATATAGAACATATATGAAATACCAATGGAATTAAATCCCTTTCTATTTAAGTCAGAGAATTGATTTTAAACTGACATTGAATATTTGAACATATAAAGTTAACTACATCGAAAATTTGCAGTTGAAGAGATATAATTTTTGGGAAGCAATAAAGTTATAAAAAAGTAACACAATCCTACAATAACTTTACTCCAAATAATCTTATAAGCAATTAAAAAGCTCATAATCATCAAGTTGATCTGCACATAAGAAACACTTCTATTCATGAAGATTAGAATATTTCTTCTTTTTCACTTTTAGATCCTTCTAAATTCCTGTACATTTGCTCTTCTAGAGTAACTTCATTTCCTTTTTCAATACTTGTATCAGTTACAATGGATGTTTGACATAATAATTTTTTTTTGCTTCTGATGCAAAAACAAATGGTTCATTATGCACATTTTCACCTTTATGACTTAGGTGTGAAAAGTTAACCAGTGTGTATCCAAACTTATCTGTTTTTCAACCTCTATTTGCATCAACCCGGTCGCACCAAAACAAAACAATTTTATAACTGCCATGATAATTTAATTGGATGATATCGGTCAACTGGTCATAATAAGTAACTTCCCCTATAATGGATGAGTATCTCTTGTAGTTAAATAACTACTTGTCTCAGCCATCACCATCACTCCATTGTTTTGTGTTTTCAATTTTGTTTCACATGATTTTGTGTGAAACTTGTATCTATTAATAATATAACTAGAGTACTTTCTAATATGTGGTAATGGATCCCTTGAAAATTTTCAAATATGATCCGTGACTAGTGTACTTCCTTGCTGATCCAAAATCTCAACCTGCAAAACTCAATTTTTATTATAATAATTCATAAAATATTGAGAAAATATATTATTTAAGGCTCACATGTTTTTTAAACCATATAGCAAAGTCATAACTTTGAATTTTTTAAATATCGTAACTACTAAAACGCCTTAGACATGCTTCTCTCCTTATAACCTTTTCATGATCTCTGCATATGTATGTAATGAACATTTGGTGTTACAAGAGTCCGAAATTGTTAATGTATGTTTAATCTTTAAGAGAAAAGAAGTGGTAAGTACTTACTTTAGAAATGAGGTAACCGTATCGCAATTGTATAATACATATCTATGTGCTTGTAACAATGTTTCTTCGTCTAAGGCTTCTTGATAGACTCTCTTTCTTTTCTTAGCATCAATGCCAATAACATTCTTTCTTCCTAATGGTCGACCCATATTGTACAAGTCAACCTCTTATGAACATAGATTCTCATCTTCATCATTTCGTCTAGTTCTATTAAATCAAGTCTTAACATCTAATAAGTATCTCGAACAAAAAGTCAAACATTCTTTTGCATTATACCCTTCAGTAATTGATGCTTCTAGATAGGTTCGATTATGCACATATGATTTGAGTCTCCCTAAATACCTAACAATTGGAAAAAAATAGTACATTAAAATTAAATTTAGTTTTTAATGAAGTAAATGCAAACACTAAATTTAAAATGGTGTAAAAAAATGTACCTTTCCCCAGCATACATTATCTAATATGAAGCCAGACCTGCTACTTTTGACTCAGAAGCCAAATGTATTACTAGGTGAACCATGATTGTAAAAAATGATGATGGAAAGATTCTTTTAAGCTTGCAAATGGTAAGAGCGATCTTTGAATCCATATGCTTGATATCAACTTCATAAAGTTCCTTTAACCAAATCCCTTTAAAGAAATTGCATAAATCAATTAAAATTATGCTTACATTATCCAGGATAGTTCCTCGAATTGCTATAGGAAAAACTCTTGAATTAGAATATGGCAATCATGACTTTTTAACCCAATTAGCTTTCCTTAGCTCAACTGTACATAGCTAGAGATATTTGAAGAAAGCTAATAAGGAGCTTTTATGTATTTTAAAAATAGCAAGAAAATGTCTCTTTCTTTTGATGTCATTTGTTAACATGCTCTAGGCAAATATGTAGTGTTGCTTCAAGCACACTTCTTGGGATGAAGTTCACTCCTTAATCTAAGATCCTGAAGGTCCATTCGAGCTTTATAATTATCTTTTGACTTTCTTCCCACACCAAGAACTGTCTAAAGAATGTTGTCGCAGGCATTCTTTTCTGTGTGCATCAAGTCAAGATTATGTCGTAGCAAGTGGTGCTCCCAATACGGGAAGGAGAATATAATGCTTTTTTTCTTCCAATGCCAGTAATGACTAGAACTTTCAACACCTTCAATATTATCCAACTCTCTAACAATCTCTATACCTGATAAAGGTATTAGTGCTGATCTTAGTTCTTGCTCCACATCGAATGATCGTTTATCATATCAAAATCTGTGGTTCTTGTCTAACCATCTGTGATAACACATATAACAAAATTTTCTACTATGATATAACCACCTAGATGTAGTGTAACATCCACAAATAGGGCATGCAAATTATCCTTTTGTGCTCCAACTAGAAATGTTAGCATAAGTTGGAAAATCACTTTTTTTTCCATAGAATAATGACATGCATTTTCAATGATTCTTGTTTTGAAGCATCAAATGTTTGGACTCCTTCCCATAACTCTAGTAGCTCTTGTATTAAAGGTTGCATGTATACATCCAATCTATCCCCAAGGCTTTTAGGCCTTGGAACAAGGAGTGACAAAATAAATTTTGGTTGTTTCATGCACAACTAAGGTGGCAAATTGTAAGGAATCAACATTACTGGCCACATGCTATATGTCACATTCATTGTTCGGAATGGATTAAATCCATCAATAGCTAATCCCATCCACACATTACAACATAAGAAAAATGGGGATACTTAGAACTAAAATGTTTCCAAGTTTTTAAATCAGCCGGATGCCTCAATTTTCCATCTTTTTTACATCCATTCTAATGCCATTTCATATCTTTCGCTGCTTTAGAACACATGAACAATCTTTGTAATATAGGTATTAAAGGAAACCATCGTAAAATTTTTGCGGGTTTTTTCCCACCTTGTTGCACTTCAGATTGTAACCCATCCTCTTGGCTTCCTTTATTCAAAAGGCATCTAGAGGCCCCATACTTTCAACATACTTGTTTATCTGTGTTGTCCCTCTAAAATAACATACAATCATTAAGACAAGCATGTATCTTTTCATAACTAAGTCCCAATGCTAAAATTAACTTCTTACCCTTATAGTATGACTTAGGCAGGATAGTTCCCTCTGATAGAACATCTTTCAAAAACTCCAGCAATGTGTCAAAAGATTTGTTGCTCCATCCATTTAAACACTTTAGGTGATATAAATGAATCACACAAGACAATTTGGTGTATGACTTGTAGTTAGGATACAACACTTGTTTTGAATCTTCTAGTAAATCATAAAATTTACCTCTCTCTTTGGCATAGTGGAGTTGTTCACATGCAGTTGTAGTTGGTTCTTGTAGTCTCTCCTCTGATTCATGTAGTAGAAATACATCTTGTAGTAGCTCATTCATATTACCTTCAATATGTAACTCTTCTTCAACCATAGAGGTAGAGGCAACTAAGGAAGACTCTTCTCCATGAATAATCCATTTACTATCCTTTTAAGAATCCAAGATGAGTTATGTGCTGAAAGACCACGTGTTTTGGATGCCAATATGACAGAACACATCTTTCACATGGACATATGATTTTATTGTCTTTTGCTTTTATCTCAAATGAAAAATCCAAAAATTTTTAGTGCCTTCTATATACTCAGGACATGCCGTGTCCTTAAGCTTAATCCAATATTTGTCCGTTAAAACATTAACCTGTAATTACATTATAGCAAAGTAGTTAAACAATAGCTTAGAATGAAATGTGAAAACATATACCATTGTGTTTATCAAAGGGAAATTGCTTTTATAGAATGTTCTGATGTAGTAATTGCAAAGTTGTTATGTTAACAAGATGAAAACTTAATTTCTGCTTAAAGAAAGGTTGTGTTCTATACCACTATTTTTGCGTATTCTTTACCTGTCATATTTTTGATGACATGGTTTTTGTTTTCAAAAATATAATTAAGAAAAAACAGATTGATAAATGATCAGACTTACCTTGAAATATGGTGAAAAAAATGTGGTGCTTAGCCAAATCAATTGAAAGGGTTTGTTAGTTTCTCGTGAACTGATTGTAATGCTTCGGCAATAAGATTTGAATTAAGTTTCTTGCCTGAATCATCGTATGAGCGATTTTCAATGACGACAAAACAAAGTAGACAAAGGCACGCCAATTAGAAGTAATGGAAGACTTCACATTCCTATAAAACTAAATATATAAATGACCTACTAATTTTTTTAATAAGTAAAATTTATTTTTGTGAAAGGTAGAATTAGTTTTGATTTAATTAAATCTCTTGATAGCAAATATGTGTTTTCTCTATGTTCTAGTTTTAAGAAGTAATATGAAATTAATAAATAATTTAACTAGTTACATGAAATTTATAATAATATTATAATTACTTTATATTGTGGTTAAATTTTTAGCACGATATTAAAAACTGATGAATTTGGTGATTTTTGGCCAAAAACATACCTGAACACAAGAATTAAAAATGTGTCATATTTTAGGTCTCAAATGTAAAGCTGTTATTTTTGTTTTCTTAAGATTAAAGTGCAGTCTCCACAAAAAATTTCTCTGCTCTCTTTACAATCCTAAAAGGTATCTATTCACTTCATCTTCTTTATGTTCCTAAAATCTTCACCATTTTTCTCTTCTAAAAAAACCTATGCCACTTTATTTTCTCTATTTGCAGTGGACTCAAGCAAGTACTTTGCTAGGGAATTGCAAAGGTTTTAGTCAGAGTGATGTCATCAATATCCAATTTCAAGCATTTGGCTTAAATTAATTGACAATGGAAGAGATTGCTTGCTTGTTATGCTTCACCAATTTATTCATGATTAATACTTTCTATTTACATCTGCACGTATCTTGAATCCTATTTGATCATTTTCTAAATGTAATGTTCCTTCTATGTTTTTAATAGTTATTTCTTCTACAAAAGTTTTTAGTTTTGGTAAAGCTACTTATCTATTTTTCTATCTTAATTTGCAGAATATGGCAAAGTGTAAATTTCTTCGCAAGGTGCGCACCACACCTCCTACTGTTGTCTCTATAGAATCTAACCTTGGTCACTTAGAAATTCAACCATAGCCATAAGGCAACAATCACTTGGATTTGAACAACAAAAATTACCCCAATCCATGCTGCAACAACCACCATAAAGCCAACCCCAAGGAGAGGTAGTAGAATCGCAAATGCAATCATAAGTTCAACAACAACAAAATCAACAACATTATGGAGCTCCTAAAACTGGCCTAGCAGTTCTAGAATCAAGTGAGCAACCACATCCAAGTGGTATGAAAACCAAGACGTTTCTTTAACTTTTTTATTTATATTCTATTTATAATTTTTAACCTATTTTTTATGTGATTAATTAATCCAAAAAACTAGAGGATATACTCGTGTGCTTGATGTTTAGGATATTGAAGAGGGAGAAAAGATTGTTGTTAATTTCAACATTTTAAATAAACCAATTAGTTTTGAAGGTGGAAAGTTTAATCGATTCTTAAGTAGCATGGTTAGAAAGTCACAGCTTGCACCTCTTCACTTCAAAAGATGGAAAGTAATGTCATCTAGCTACAAGGAAGAAATGTGGAAAATAGTATAGGTTTGGTATGTCATTTACATATCTTCATTTGTTCATTGTTAGCTTATAATTCTTACAACATTTTTTGGAATAAGAGAAGTTCCAAATTCAACCACTTAATGAAAATGTCAAGAAAGCTATGATTAGTGATATGGGTGATAAATGGAAGCATTAGAAGTGTGAGGTGAAGAGCAATGCAAAGTTTGATGTGAACCTATTTGTTGAAGCAAATTTAGCCTAACTTACAAATGATCTAGTAGATAAGGAACAATACAAAGCACTTATAAATCACTGGCTTTCAGACGAAGCACAGGTCTTTTTCTTATGTTTAACATTATTTTATATTTTGGTTAAATTTATCCATTCTATTTAAAACATATTTCAAACAATATGTATACTTTGATAAATGTAAAAAATCGTTCAAAACTAAAGGATCCACATCGTGGGGGAAAAAGTCATTGGCTCGACGAATTCAAGAAGAGGTATTTATTATACCTTAAACTAATTTCCCAAATTTAGGTATTCTACATGTATCAAATTTGTTCGTGTTCTGCATGTACCCAAAATTGCTCATTCTATATGTACATATTCTGCATATTGACTTAGCAATCTACAATTTACTAAATTTGTGTACAAAGATTACCGTTTCTCTTGTGAAACTTTTATCTAATAGATTATTACTTGTATTTGAACTAACTTTATTCTAAACTTGTGTTTCTATTTGGTCAAATCTTACTAGGTTGACAAAATTGGTGTTGTGCCTTCAAGAGCTAAACTCTGTATTGATACTAAAAAAACAAAGGATGGAAATTTTGGTACTCCATATGCAGCGGAAATGATGGTATGAACTCTTTATGACTATAATTATTACCTAGAAAAAAAATTATGAAGCTAACACGTGTCCCTTTTTTGTGCTTGCTTAGGAACGTATAGAGGGTAGAATGAATGAAAATGATGGAGTAGAGTCTACATTAGATCCTAAATCTTGGGACAATGATGGATATGCTCAAGCCAAGGGGTCAAATAAGAGAGGGCGTGTAGGTGGACTAAGAAAAGTTTATGTAACTACCAACAAAAAAGATGTCCAAATATAGGAACTTAAAGATCAGAATTTAATGTTGCTAGGAAAGTTAAACAATATTTTAGGAAAGCTTGAATATTATGACAATTTATTTTAGCAACATTTTCCAACTATGAGTGGTCTTTTCAGTAATGCTAATGGAACAAATTATCAAGTATGATCAACTTGCTTTTGTATGTCAATTATTTGAGTGAAAAATGGTTATTTATACTAAGCATAATAAACTATTCTCCTAGAATTACATCTTACTAATATGTGGTGGGTTCCAAATGGGCGAAGTGATCTGCATGATTCCTATGATGGTGTGCGACTCTCTTCAATGTCAAGTGCATATGTTGGTGACAACCAATAATAGTATAATCTTAAGCTTTTTACTTATTTTAGTACTATCTTATTTTTTTTTCTCCTCCTATAAAGTCATTTCTTGTCTTAGACTTTTGATTTATGACTTTTGAACTTATTATGGATGTGTTGTTTAACTCATGTAAGCTTTTTTTACTGGAATATGATTAAAATTTGAGTTAGAATGATCACATTATTAAAAGTTGAGTTAGAATGATCACATTGATTACAGGCACAAAGTTGGGATAATTAATTATTTAGACTAAGCAACTCTAATACTTTTTCTTTCTTAATGTTGGCAAGTATTTGTATCATTATTTATTTGATGATTTTATTTGTATCATTATTTATTTCAGCTTTCATTTATGTTAGAAAGTGTAATACTAATTAGTTGTAAATTTTCAATTACACAACATTGTATTTCTTTTCCTTAACTAGCCAATCACTTGATTGTCCATTTTGTTTTATTTAGATTCTAATACTTGCCTTTAAGATATATATTTTTATATTTATGATTAATTTTTAAATTTATTATTTACAGATGAGCAAAATGATAGGAATTCAAGTGTTATCGAAGGCATAAAGCTAGAAGATGTGATGGCCTCAAATTTCATTATTTTTTTCCTTCCAAGAAGCATGTGTTCTTTTAGTTAGGTTTTTATTCTTCTACCAACACTAGAACAAAACTTTTAGGCATTAAGTAATGGTTTATTTTTGAACATTATATTTGTGATATATGTAGTTTGGATCACATGCTTCCTTTTATGTTCAAAATTTTTAGCTATACAAGACTAAATTAATTTGTCTATATTTTTAAAATTTCTATACTTTCAAAATTTATGATAAAATTTCTCATCAATATTGTTCCACTAAATAGTTATCTGAAAGTGACAATTATGACCAAAAGATGTACCGCCATAATATCATTTATAGCAATTCATAAATTTGTGTTATAAAAGGTATCAAGTAATAAATAAATTTGTCATCATTATATATAATTCACTAATTACCAACCAAAAAGACAGTGTCCTAATATTTGGTCTTTTCTCACTGTGTATTGTGCATTTGTATGAACTGTTGGAAGAAGTATATAGTGACGGTTAAGAACATGTCGCTCTTATTTTTCAAATAGCCCAAGCTGAATTAATAACTAATGAAAAAAATATCTGTTACTAAAGAATAATACTAATGTCTTACCTAAGCATCCATGTAGCTATTACTTTTTATGCTGACCATTTTCAAAACCTTCATGTTCACAATAGGGACGGTACATATGTGACAGATAACCAAACTGTCGGAATAAGATGTAGTGAAGAAAAAATTGGTTATACGGACAGATATTTATTGTTACTAAATGATTTATTCCTTGTAGTGACGCCAAATTATAAATAAATAGTATAAAATTTTCAATTATTATTTTAAGATCTTAAATTATAATTAAGTTTCAACAAAAATCATTTATTTATTTTTTTAATGCACGATAAAGTTACTCAACATAGATACTTTGTTCCTCGTATTCCTAGTAGTTAGTGGTATCATTATAGATTTATGCTTGACTAGATTCAGTATGAGCATAAAGATAAAAGGTTTCTAATGGCCCTTATTGTATGGAACTTCATAAAGAGTAGAAATTCCTTTAATTCTGCATCACTTTTATTTACACCTTGTCCTCAATTAATGCAATTACTTTTTTTTAACCATATTAAAAGAGTAAATTTTGCCTAAAGCCTTCAACATTAGTTAAGGAAAAGACTTTAAATTCCCTCTTTTACTTGATCTTCTGGAAATTGCAGTTGTATTTCATCAATCGTTTAACTTTGATGATCTAGCTATAAGCCTAAAAGAAGCGAATGAAGCTTTTTTTTTTCATCTGAATTTTAGAAACTAAAGTTAATTAATTCTTTATATTTAAAACTCCTTTCACTTGTTTTCTTCCCAACACTCAACACATAAATGTGCAGATGGTGAAGGTCAAACCTTGTTAGAGAATCTTGATCAAACCTCGTGCATCTTCCTTCTGTTGTCTTGTCGTTAAAACAACGAAGATGTTAATTGGCTTTATTCCCATCTTTATGTTCCCATATTCTTTTCTTATACAACCCACGCATAAATGAAGGAACCTCCATTACTTTTTGCTGGGCCTTTTCAGCCATACATGGCTGTTGATGCGATACAATTACTGTTAAAACAGCTTCATTGTTCAATAGTCCATCTCGTGCCTCGATTTTAGAATCAACACATATGTTTTCGGTGTCCGTTCCTATTAACCAATGTTAGCACAAGGTAATTATGTATGCGAGGTTGATGCTTTGTTGTTATGCGTGGTATTAAAGACCACTCACATTTATGGGCAAATTAAACAGAAAGATGATTGAAGTACCACAAAAATGATGTTGATGGTTGAAGTAAAGTAAAAGTGCTCATGTTTATATGATTAGAAATCGGCTATTCGATAGAATCTTAATATCAACTTAATTAGTGTTATTATTTGTCGTTTTTTTGTTGTTGTTAATTAGTCGACCATCCACGTAACAGAAAACTACCATATTCGAAATTTTTTATGGAAGCTAAATAGAGATCACAGATATTTAATGCTGTTTCTGTTGCATGTTTGTGTAATTACTAATTATTGTTTCAAAAGTGCAAGGGGTTTAAAAGGAACATATGGAATAGATTTAGATACAGGCATGGTGCTTTATGGTACACAGTTATATATGACCGCCAGAGGCTGTTCTAAGGTAAACTTATATACTGTTAATTTTTTGGTTTAGTTTTATAGCGGGTTTATAAAATGTCTTATTGAAATCAATAGTCATTTACATATCTTTTTTGAAAAGTTGAAAATTATATTGAATTAATAAATGAGAATGAGTTTAACACTTATCCTTCTTCGACAAAAGTAAAAGACATGACCAAGCGACACCGCGTGATTCAAGACGTAAAATGACCTCGTGTAACTACTGTGCAAATTGCTGTCGAGATAACGTTATGTTACCTATTCTTCTCCTGACGTAACCACTTTCGAATATTTAACTAACAATGGCAATCCTTGATATATCTAATAAGGTTAAGTTAATTAGAACCAGGGTTTTACTCATCATCTTAACGACTTCAATTTTTTTTTTTCATTTTGTCGTGTAATATTGCTTAGAGTTCCTTCAACTTCTGCCCTTTCGAGTTGTTCCTCTAGGAATTCGTTAAATTGTGCATTAGACAGAGGCAAAGAAAACACTCATTTAAATGTAGATTCATCACATAAAAGAACCAACAACTTAATCACTGGAGTTGGGAATTACATCCCAATTCGAGTCACACAAGATTTTCTTGTCTGAAAGAAAATTTCCTTTACTAATATCGAAACATCTACCAGTTAACTAGTGTCACTTGTAACCCTAGAGGCTTGAGTAATAAACGTTAAGACCCTCTCCCTCTCAGCTTCTCTTCTCAGAAGTGTTAGGTAGACGTCCCAACATAGGGACTTACCCAATTGAAATAAGCAATAAAATTAAAAAAATTATAAAGTTTTTGTTTAGTCAACAAATAAGGGTTGCCCTGAAAGAAGAAAAGGAAATTTGAAAAGTGAGGCAGGAGGTTTTCCAATATGCAAATTCAAATTGAATTTACTAAGTTATTGCCAACTTTCAACATGTACCACTGAATCCTATTTTATTTTTTCTTCTTTCCAAAGTCTATTTAAATGGCCTTTGGCCATTGATAATGAGTGCAAGAATAAGAGAAAGCAAGACAAAGTGGTGTGAGTAAAAATTAAGTTTTTTTTTAATTTTTTTAAAGAATTTTTGTGGGAAAAATTCTTGGGGATAATTGGGTGCGAGGTGATAGTGTTGTAAATACTTGTAAATTTTCTACTTAGTAAAGATCGGCAGCAGCTCCGAAGATGTAGGCATAATTGACCAAACTCCGTTATCAAATTTTTTGTGTGATATTTTGTATAATTTTCCCATCAACTGGTATTAGAGCTTTTGTTGGTCAATTCTACTAGTTTTCTACAAAGTTACTATTCACATGAATAGTAAATTTTGTTAATAGTAAAATTTTGTCAACAGTTTTGGTTTGTCGACAAATGTGTCTCAGTACACGGTGGCTCGCAGGAATAGTCAGAAACGATCTAAAGTAGTCCAGATTCGAGTGGGAGCAATGGCTGCAGATGAAGGAAATGTGAAAATTAAGAAGTTTGATGGTGCAGACTTTGGGTTTTGGAAGATGCAGATTGAAGATTATTTGTACCAAAAAAAGCTGTATCAACTTCTCTCAGAAATAAAGCCAGAGGGCATGAAGGATAAAGATTGGAATCTTCTCGACAGGCAAACCATTGGAGTTATTGGCATGACATTATCTCGCAATGTTGCTTTCAACATAGTAAAGGAAAGATCATGACGGGTCTTATGGCAGCTCTCTCTAATATGAATGAGAAGCCATCGGCCTCGAACAAAGTTCACTTAATGAGGCAGTTATTAAATTTACGGATGGCGGAAGGGGCATTAGTGGCCCAACATCTAAATGAACTCAACACAATCACAACCCAGTTGAGTTCTGTAGAAATTGAATTCGATGATGAAATTCAAGCTTTGATTCTCTTATCATCTCTACCAGGCAGTTCGAATGCTACCGTTACAGTAGTCAGCAGCTTATCGGGAAACACTAAATTGAAATTCGACGATGTTCGAGATTTGGTATTGAGTAAAAAAATTCGGCGGAGAGAATCAGGTAAATCATCAACTTCTTCGGCTTTACACATAGAATCTAGAGGAAGAACTTCAAAGAGAAACTCAAATCGTGGCATATCAAAATCTAGAAGGGGCAAATCTAGATCTGGAAAGAAAGATTTCAAATGTTATAATTGCGGCAAGAAGGGTCACTTTAAGAAGGATTGTCGACCACCGAAGAAAGATACCGGCTTATAGGAATCTTCAAATGTGACTAAGAAAATAGGTGATGCTATGATTCCAAGTGTCAACAGTCCGATTGAATCATGGATCTTGGATTTAGGAGCATCATTTCACGCCACCCCATGCCGAGAAATCATGGAAAACTATATCAGTGGTAATTTTGGGAGGGTTCATCTAGTTGATGATGAAAATTTGAAGATCATGGGAAAAGGAGACATCTGATTAAACATGCCAAACCGGACTACCTGGAAGATGCAAAAAGTGAGACATTCTCCTAGCCTCAAAAGAAACTTGATTTCGGTAGGACAGCTTGATGGAGATGGATATTGTACAACCTTTTCAGACTGTGAATGGAAGATTACGAAAGGAGCACTCGTCATTGTCTGTGGGAAGACAACTAGTACTCTCTATATAAACTCAAACTTAGAAAATATCATTGCAGTAGCAAATGTTGATGGAAAATCAAACCTACAGCACCAAAGGCTTGGCCATATGAGCGAGAAAGGGATGAAGACACTTCTGTCAAAGGGGAAGCTGCCGGATCTGAAAAGTGTAAATGTCGGACTATGTGTAGATTGTATCTTTGGGAAACAGAGAAGGTCAGTTTTGCAAAGATTGACAAGACACCCAAGGTAGAAAAGTTAGAACTGGTTTATACTAATGAATGGGGACCATCTCTAGTTCCATCTTTTACAGGCTCATTGTATTATGTCACCTTCATCGATGATTCTACAAGGAAGGTGTGGGTTTATTTTTTGAAGAAGAAATCAGAAGTCTTTGATACCTTCAGAAAATGGAAGGCCATGGTAGAAAATGAAACTAATTTGAAAGTCAAGTGGTTGAGGTCTAATAATGGAGGAGAATACAGAGATAGTAGATTAAGAGAAATTTGTGCAAACAATGGGATCAAGATGGAGAAAACAGTTCCCATTACACTGTAGCAAAATGACGTAGCCGAGCGTATGAATCGAAATCTGAATGAACATGCCAGAAATATGAGGATACATGCCGAGTTACCAAAAATGCTATGGGTTGAAGCCGTTAACACCGCAGCCTACCAGATCAATTGTGGACCCTTACTTTCCTTGAATGGAGGAATACCAGAGGAAGTTTAGAGTGGAAAAGAGGTAAACCTTTTGCACTTAAGAGTGTTTGTTTATATTTCTTACGTACACATAGATTCTGCTGAAAGAAATAGACTTAATGCTAAGTCTAACAAATGTGTCTTTGTTAGATATGATGGTGATGAGTTCGGTTATCGATTTTGGGATTATGAAAATCGAAAGATTATCAGAAGCCGAGATGTCATATTCAATGAAAATGTGATGTACAAAGACAGGTCAACGGCAGAACCAAGCAGCTCTAATACAGATGCTAAAACGAAGGAATTTACTAAGTTAGAGGAGATTTTTGGAAATGATGTTTTGAATAGTCCTGAAGTAGTTCAAGAAGAACCAGTTACGCCAAAACTGAGACGCTCCTCCAGAATTCCTAAACCAATCCAGTGTTATTCGCCTTCTTTGCACTATTTACTGCTAACTAGCAGTGGAGAACCAGAGTGTTATGATGAAGCTATGCAAGTGGAGAATTCAGTCAAGTGAGAGTCTACCATGAAAGAAGAGACGGACTCACCCATGTCAACTCAAACGTGGGAACTAGCTAAACTACTAATGGGCAAGAAAGCGCTCTATAACAAGTGAATTTTTAGGATAAAAAAAGAGCACAATGGAAGCAAACGTTACAAAGCGAGATTTGTTGTCAAAGGCTTTCAACAAAAAGAAGGTGTTGACTACAATGAAATTTTCTCTCCACTCGTGAAGTTGACTATAATTAGACTGGTATTGAAAATTGTAGCTGGAGAGAATTTACATCTTGGGCAATTAGATGTAAAGACAACTTTCCTTCATGGTGATTTGGAGGAACAAATTTATATGAAATAGCCAGAAGGTTTCATAAAGGCAGGCAAGAAATTTGAAAAGTGAGGCAGGAGGTTTTCCAATACGCAAATTCAAATTGAATTTACTAAGTTATTGCCAACTTTCAACATGTACCACTGAATCCTATTTTATTTTTTCTTCT
>JAOTAY010000004.1:17207128-17224060 GCA_025629805.1 Erythroxylum baracoense
TATAATAAAACACATAAACACACACTCAACACTCAAATTCACACTAATTACATCACAAATTCAATCCTAAAACATCATGCAGATGACACCTATCAACATCCCCATACTTAAACATTTTCTTGTTCTCAAGCAAACAAAACAACAAACACATAACAATATAACACACGATGCAATAATGAGGCAATGGCTGTGATTTCATGAAATAAATTTAGTCTTGAACACAATCTGACAAGTTATAACTAATCATTAACCAGCAAAATCTGTGTCTAGGGGCTTTGAACTAAATATACAACTTAATCGAGACCTAAGTGTTAATTCAATTACCCTTTTTAATTGTACAAACACATTAATAATTCTTTGGTCCTTCAAACTTTGTAACTATTCCTAAGTACATTTCATGAAAATTCGAGCTTATTACAAGTCTGGTAGGTTTTATTAAGAAACACACTTTTTTTATTAATTTAAACCCAGACTTAGTCTTTTACTCAGAGGCAAACATTTTTTATGAATGTCGATCCGGTTACTCAACTAAGTCATTTTACTAATCAGCTTAGTTGAAACGTCATTATAGCCTTTTTATGCGAAGGCACACATTTGTGATGCATGTCGATCCGGTTACTCAGCTATTATCACGTTTTCAACTAGCTACTAGCTCTATTCATAACCCGAAGGTCAGCAGAATAGTAATTTATTTACAAAATTTATTATTATTATTATTATTATTATTATTATTATTGCCTACCTTGTTGTTTTTAACTATTCGTTTTCATGAAAAAAAATACTAGTTAAGCTACTTAAGTTAAAAGACCTCAAATTATGAATGACTGTGACAATCTAGAGGGTGCTAAATTTATACTAAGTCCTAATTAGGCTGTATATTTATCCAAAGAACTCCTAATTCACTAATTTTGCAGGCTAATGATCGTTCTCAACCTAATAGACTATATCCAACACATAATCCCTCACCACACTTGAACAACACATTGTCCTCAATGTGAGAAGGAAACATACACAAATAATAAAACAAAAAATAGACATAATTAATAATAAAAATAGAAAAAAATAAACAAAAACAAAAACAAAAATAAAAATAAAAATAGAACTGAAGGCTAATTTGGAAAAGAAAATTTTGGGTTAGAAATGAAATCCTAAGGAGACGGAGGTGGTGATGGTGTCAGAAGTGAAAGTTCACATGCCTCGCTCATGTTTTATTGAACTATATCTAACTATCCCTAACTTTTTCAACAAAATCTAAATCTGTTGGTTTATGGTCCTTAGCTTGACCTTTCGTCCAAGAAGGCATTTTCAATTATTCAGAGACAAGGAAATCACTTTTTTATCTTTTAGAATTGCTCCTCCAAGGTACAGCTTGCACCAATGTCCATTGACTTTAAAAGTCCCCTTGTTAGCACTTTCCAATTTGAGAACTCCATGATCAAAAACTTGAATGACCATAAATGGTCTACTCCATCTAGACTTCAACTTTCCTGGAAATAACCTCAACCAAGATTTATATAGTAGAACTGTCTCCTACTTTGAATTCCTTTTTCTTGAGACGAGCATCATGCCATTTCTTAACCTTTTCCTTATAAAGTTTGGCATTCTCATAAGCATTAAAACGAAATTCTTCAAGCTCGTCCAGTTGTAGAAGTCTCTTTTTACTGGCTTACTTCTGGTCAAAATTTAATGCTTTAATCGCCCAGTATGCTCTATATTCTAATTGGACCGACAAATGACAAGCACGAGTTTATAAGGAGTTGTTCCGATGGGTGTTTTAACTGCTATTCTATAGGCCCATAAAGCATCATCTAACTTAGCTACCCAATCTTTCCAAGAATTGTTCACTTTCTTTTCCAAAATTCGTTTAAGCTCTCGGTTAACAACTTCCACTTGGCCACTAGTATGTGGATGGTAAGGTCTAACAACTTGGTGGTGCACTTTGTATCTTTTTAGGATAGCATTAAAAGATCTGTTGCAAAAATGTGCACCTCTATCACTTATTATTGTACGTGGCACTCCAAACTGGTTAAATAGCTGTTTAATGACCTTTTGCACTACCTTCCCATCATTGGTCGGAGATGTTATCGCTTTGGCCCAATGCGAAACATAATTGACTCCTACCAGAATGTGCATGTTCCGCATTGACCATGGGAATGGACCCATAATATCAATGCCCCAGACATCGAAGACCTCTACCTCTTGAATGTTGGATAATGACATTTCATCTCTCTTAAAGATGTTACCTATGCTCTGACATCGATCACATTGTGCCATGTAAGTCTGTGCATCCTTCAACAGCTGCGGCCCGTAAAATCTACTCTCTAGTATCTGAACTGCCGTTTTGTTGGCCCCATAATGCCCGGCATACTGCCCTTCATTACATTGCTTAAGGATGTCTAATATTTCCTTGTTTGGAACATAACGTCGCATTAATCCATCTACACAGATTCTATATAAGATTCGCTCATCCCATACGTATCGATTGCAATCATATAAAAATTTCTTCCTTTATTGGTACGAGAAGTCTGATGGAAATTTACTACTGGCAACATAATTAGTGATATTCGCAAACCATAGTGCAGTTAAGCTCTCGAGTAGTATCATAGTGCAGTTAAGCTCTCGAGTAGTATCAGAGTTTCATCAGGAAAATTTTTGTTAATTTCCTTACTTGGCTTGCATTCCCCTCTCTCAAGTCTAGATAAATGGTTTACAACCACATTTTCTGCTCCCTTTTTATCTCTCACTTCTAAATCAAATTCTTGCAAAAGTAACACCCATCTAATGCCTTGGTTTTACATCCTTCTTGTTGAAAAGGTACTTTAGTGTTGTGTGGTCGGTGAAAATAATTACCTTTGAACCCAAAAGATACTGTCGGAATTTATCATACGCGTACACCACTGTGAGTAATTCCTTTTCTGTAGTGGTGTAGTTCAGTTGGGGTTTTGCAAGGGTTTTACTAGCATAGTAGATTGCATGCAATTTTTTGTCTTTCCTTTGGCCCAACATGCAACCTATGGCTTGGTCGCTCGCATCACTCATAACTTCGAACGAAAGTGTCCAGTCTGGTGGTGATAAAATTGGTGTTGATATTAATGCCTCTTTTAAAGTGTTGAATGTAGATATACACTTATCATCAAACACGAAGGGCACATTCTTAACTAAGAGGTTGGTCAAAGGTCGTGCAATTTGTAAAAAGTCCTTAATGAATTGTCGGTAGAATACTGTATGACCTAAGAATCTTCGCACCCCTTTGACATTGCTTGGGAATGGAAGTTTTTCTATTACCTCCATTTTCGCTCTGTCAACTTCAAATCCTTGATATGAGATCTTATCTCCAAGAATGATCCCTTCTTGCACCATGAAGTGACATTTCTCCCAATTTAGCACTAAGTGTGATTCTTCACATCTTTGAAGAATTTTATCCAAATTAGTTAGACACGAATCAAAGGAATCTCTAAATACTGAAAAGTCATCCATGAACACCTCCATTATGTCTTCTATCATGTTAGCAAAGATTGACATCATGCACCTCTGAAACATTGCTGGAGCGTTGCAAAGTCCAAAAGGCATCCATCTGTATACGAAGGTTCCATAGGGGCAAGTGAATGTGCTTTTCTCCTTAACATTAAGGTAGATGAAAATCTGATTATAGCCTGAGTATCCATCTAAGAAGCAATAAAATGAATGGCTAGCTACCTTTTCTATCATTTGGTCTATAAATGGAAGAGGGAAGTGATCTTTCTTAGTCACTGAGTTGAGTTTACGATAATCTATACATACTCTCCACCCCGTGACTGTTCTGGTTGAAATTACTTCTCCATTTTCACTCTCCATCACTGTCATTCCTCCCTTCTTGGGTACGCATTGCACTGGGCTAACCTATTCACTATCAAAGATGGGATAAATAATCCTTGCATCTAGGAGTTTTATGATCTCCTTCTTAACCACCTCCTTCCTGTTAGGGTTTAGTCTCCGTTGACAATCTCGCACTATTCTACATCCTTCCTCTAAGTTTATTCAGTGTATGCAGACATTCGGGCTTATTCCTCTAATATCAACAATCTGCCATCCGATAGCTTTCATCCACTTCTTAACAACTTCCACCACCTTACTTTCTTGTTTTCACTCAATTGGTTGGAAATTATTATAGGTAGAGTTTGACCTTCACCAAGAAAGGTATACCTGAGGTGTGCAGGTAAAGGCTTGAGCTCTAATGTCGAAGGTTTCTTTGAAGATGGTGGCGTGGGTGTTTCGATCCGAACTAATTTGTCTTGATGTGCTAGAACATTTGCCTCCTCCATCTCATCATCTTCTTTAGATTCAAGAATTTGGTGTTCATTGTCAGCTTCTGTTTTCAATGATTGCACTTCTGCTATGCAGCTCTCAATTTGTTCTTGCAAACTTTGATCCATGATTTCAACTTTCATGTATATGCTACTCGTTGTCGAATTCTTTAAGGCCTTATTCATATTAAATTCAACCTGATCTTCACCTATTCGAAGTGTCAATTTACCTTCGTGAACGTCAATTATGGCCTTTCTGGTGTTCATAAATGGTTGACCTAATATTAGTGGATATTTTTTATCCTCTTCAAAATCCAGAACCATAAAATCCGCTGGAATAATGAACTTATCTACTCGCATCAAAACATCCTCCACTATTCCCAACGGCCTCTTAATGGATTGATCAGCCAATTGAATTAACATTGATGTAAGCTTGACCTCTCCCAGTCCCAACTTCTTGAATATCGACAAAGGCATAATATTAATACTAGCTCCAGATCACACAAACACTTCGTAAATTCCAATTCACTAACCACACACGGTATTATGAAATTTCCTGGATCTTTCAATTTTGAAGGCATTTGACTGGTGATTATAGAGTTGCATGTACCAGTTAAGGCTACTGTCTGATTACCATCCCAAGTATGCTTCTTCGATAATATGTCATTTAAAAATTTTGCATATTTAGGCATATGTTCTAATGCCTCAACAAACGAGAGATTTATCTGTAGTGTCCTTAGCTTCTCAACGAGCTTTGTAAACTATTCATCCAACTTCTTCTTTTGTAGTCAATGAGGGAAAGGAATCTTGGGTTGTTACGGTGGTGGTGCAACATAAGGACGGTATTCGTTCATATCCACTTCTTTCTCATTTTCTTGATTCTTCGTAATTGGCTTGACAGGTTCCTCTATTAGTCTTGTGGGTAGTTCAATTTCCTTCCTACTTCGAAGTGTGATAGCCTTTAATTATTCCCTTGATTTTGTTCCTAAAGTGCTAGGAACATTTTTAAGATTCTGTATAGAAAAGGCATTTGTCAATTGATTCACTTAGGCTTCTAAGTTACGAATGGGCAAAGCATGATCTTTAATGACTCGCTCAAATTTCTCTTCCAACTTCTTTTGTGCATTATCTAACGTTATAAGCTTATCTAAAATTTTGTCCAACTTGACTTCCATCGAGCTTGCTTTATCCTGCTGGAAGCTCGATTTCCCCTGAGGCCTGAACTGTCCTCCATTATTATTGTTCGACCAGAAAAAATTGGGGTGGTGATTCTTCCACGTGGGGTTGTAAGTGTTTGAGTAGGGATTGTTTCCCCCTCCTCGTCCATATTGCACCCCCATGTAGTTTACTTGCTCCTGGTTATCCTCTTTCATCAGGTAGTAGTCCACAGTTTCATGATCTACTTGACCACATAACTCACACTTCAACTGTGCAGCCTTTACTTGAGCTGAAGATGACGTCTTCATATTGCTGAGTTGTCATGTCAAATTGTCGATCTTAGCTTGCATCTCCATCATCTGATCGACTGTGACAATGCCCTTTTGCTCTCTAAGGTATTATATTGCCAACTTCTCTCACTCGCCCATAGGTAGCTATTACTGGTCATCTCTTCGAACAACTCCTCTGCTTCATCAACCGTCTTTCTCATCAAAGATCCTCCTAACGCTACATTGATCGTGCCTCTAGTAGGTGGGTTTACTCTGTTGTAGAACATCTGCAGAAGGAACTCCTACGGTAGGTTGTGGTGTGGGCATCTCCTCTGTAGGTCTTTATAACGCTCCTATGCTTCATAAATTGATTCCCTGTCACCTCGTTGGAAATTAGTAATTTCCTTTATGATCTTTGTAGTCTTCATTAACGGGAAGTACTTATCTAAAAAAGGAAGTACGAGTTGCTCCCACGTCGTAAGGTTAACGGAGCTCAGTGAATGGTACCAAGCCTTCACTCTATCTCAAAACGTGAAAGAGAACAACCTAATCCTAACAGCATCCTCTGACATTTGATGATACCAGAAAGTATCACAGATCTCGAGAAAATTGACGACGTGTGCATTCGGATCTTCATTCGCTAGTCCATAAAATCAGATGTTCTGCTGAAGCATATTCAGGAGGGCTGGCTTGATTTCGAAGAGGGCTGGCTTGAACAGGCGATCTAGCCACTCCTTGGTTCGCTGGGTTAAACCTTGGCCTCATAAAGTCCATAAGAGTCCTTTATTGTTGCCTTATAGAGTTAACTTCCTAATCCATATTTCTCTGACATTCCTTGGCCATTGTTGACTTTTCTATCTCTTATTCTTCCTCTCGCCGAGCTTTCCTAAGGGTCCATTCTAATCTTGTGATGTCTAAATCTGATGTCTCAGCTGCATGACTCGAACCCCTCGTGACTCTTGTGTTCATACAAGAGCACGATTCCTAAGTAAAATGAATAAAATATAAATTATAAATTATAAACTAGTATAACGCCTTAAACTAGAGAACTAAATTGCCTTCCCCGATAACAGTGCCAAAAACTTGATCATAAGGTTACACGCGTTAAGTTTTACTATTTATAATCTTGGTAATTTCGCAAGCGCACGGGTCATTTGTATAGTACCTAAGATGCCGATCCAAGAGGAAGGTTAACTAGTCCTAGAATCTAAGGTCGTACTAAAATTGCAATAATTCAAATTAAGTAAACTAATACAGAAAATAAATCAATCAACAATTAATTCAAGAATTGAGTTGCAGAAATCTAATTAAGAAACAAATCACATAAACCAATCCAAACCTACCTAGAAATTACCGAGTGAGAGAAAGGGGAATTTGATCTGAAATTAACAAAAAATTGTGAAATTATCAATATAATGGGTCTAGACAGTCTTAGGGTGAATTACTCTCTCTCGAGTTATAATTCTTAACCCTAATTGATAATCCCTAATTTAAATTATGAAAATTGTGATCTCTCAATTCGCAATTGGCCTAAAACCTAAATTAGTTCTAAAATTGTCCACTAACCTGCCGAGAACCTATGCTCGATCTCTTATTACACAATTCTACCGATTTGATTTAATCCTTTATTTATCAATTCACCTAACTCTCGTTAGCCCAAATTGATTATTTTCACTTAGCTCATCCTCTTAGTCTATTGCCAATTTATTAAGAACAGGAATTAATCACAAATAAATCAATAAAAAACTCGATCAATCACAATTTTATTAATCTTAAAGATCAAGATCCAAAGGTGAGTATAAACACAACTCAACATTCAACACAATATATTCTCGACACTTATTTCAATTCTATACATAAATGAAACTGAAATAAATGGAAAATATGTTAGGAACGGAGCCAGGGAGATGACGACAGTGGGAAACCACCTATTCCAGGAAGTACGTCGTGTCAAGCTCTTCTCTGTGTCTCTCTTCCTTTGTCTCCTTCCTCAATTGCTCGATTTCTCTCTAGGTTTTTTTAGAATTCGAAAGCGTGAGTGCTCTCTCTTTTAGACACTCCAGGCTCTCTTTAAACCACCGCATCTAATTTATAATGTTCTATTTATACTTTTGAGGCTCTAGGTCAAAGTCGGGATCAAAATGGTCCGAAAAATCACTCAAAACTTGAGTTTTTCTGTTAGCTCGACGCAGGCCACGATCGTGGCTAGCTCCTTAACCTTTTTATCATGATCGTGGCGTCATGTGCACGATCATGGCTTGGATGTACGCTCTCTATCATGATCGTGCCCTACTGTGCACGATCGTAACCTATGGCTTTAGCCCAAAACTCCTCGAATCTTCTCTGTTTTTCACCGTTTACCTTGAAACACTAACAAACGCATTACAACACCTCAAAAATATAACATTAAGCTCAAAGACTTAATTTAACCCATAAAAACACTAAAACACACAAACTAATATAATAAATCACATAAACATACACTCAACACTCAAATTCACACTAATTACATCACAAATTCAATCCTAAAACATCATGCAAATGACACCTATTAGATATATCAAAAGTCCACAAGGCTACAAAACAAGCAATCACATTATCAATTTCCCAATTATCACACAAATATGTATGGTTCCACTTCTAGCAAATTTTTACTTGCAAAATGCAATCTTGGCTTAAGCTCACAACACTGGAAGTTTATAACATAACACAATACAGGGGGTGATGTGATGTAATAATGGAGGATCAGAGGTAAAGCATTGGAACCTAGAGGACAATTTGTGATGGACCGTATGAGTTGGAGCTAAGGTGATAAATGACGATGCAACTAGCTGGTAAGGTGATAGAGACCACGTTGAGATGACTAAACTGGACCTTAGAGTCTGGAGAGATGAGAGAAAGGGGGAGGCTAACACTGAGCTGGAGAGGATCAACAAGGAATGGGAAGAACAAAAAGGTTTTGTTATTTTTTGAGTTTTTTCATTATATTCCTCGAATTTTTTAAATTTATGATATTAATTAGTATTTGTTCGATATTTCAAATATCAACCAAAAAGGCCAGTATAGCCCTTACAATTCTGCTAAATTTTGAACCATTTTTTGGCCAGTAAAGTACGAGATTGACATGCTTACTTATGATTTAACATAAATAGTCCACAAAAATATACACACCAATCTCATTGATTGTAATCCTCACCTTTACAGTTGCTTGTTAAAGAGACTTGCTTAAATAATTAATTTGGGTGATCAATTGTTTATTGGTATTCTACACATATCATCATCATCAACAACATCTTTAATCCTTAAAAGTTGATTTTTTTAATCTTCAAACATTGCATAAGAGTTCAAACAATTGTATGGATCTAATATGATTATTTTGAATATTGCAAATTTAAGGTCCGTTTGGTTTCACTTCTGTTTTTCTGTAGTAGTTTTTAGTTTTTGTTTTCTTTGTTTGGTTTCTATTTTTTAATTAAAAAACTTGTTTGGTTGAGATTTCTAATATAAAAATTAAAAACAAAAACTTGTTTGGTTGAGATTTGTAACAGAAAAACTAAAAACAAAAACATGTAAATTGTCTCAAATTGGATTTTGTGTCATATTGATTTACTTTTTTTAATGCAATTTGTATAGAATTTAGGTTTGGCCAAATCATAAATTCATATAAGAAATGCATATAACTTCTGCAATATAATGACTTTAAACATTATAAAATAATCATTTAATTCCAATTAAACAAAACAAAGTTTTGAGAAACACTTCTAACTAGTTTCATCATCATCATTATCAACACCCAGTTGAAATCCTGTTGAATTGTCTAACTAGTTTCTAACTGTAAAAATTTTTTTTAGTTCATTACAAATTTTAAAATTAAGAATGACAATTCACTTCTTTGTTTTAGCATCACCACCAGCTCTATAAGAGACATGATCAGAGGAGAAAGTGAGAAATTTGTACAAATAAGCTAGGTAGAAGATGCTTAAAAATTGGGATTCAAGTGCATGATTAATTGAGTAATTTGTGGAGAATCCTAACTTATCATACAAGAGATCCAAAATGTATTTTCTCATTTCATCATACCCATTCAGAATCTGAACATTACAATTAGTATATCAAAATATAGGAGATTGAAATCTCAATCAACTTAGTCCTTTACGATTAGATGGGCATGGAGGCAATTCCTTCTTAGTGACAATGTTGTTCAGTCCCACAAAAAGACTTGTATTAGGCTATTTCAGAGACATTACCTAACACCATCAATACTTAGTTAGACTATAAACAAAAATATTCAATCAAAGACCCCCAAAAAGTAAAGATAAGTTTTTTTTTAATTCTTAAATCTCGCTAATTGATCTTTACAGGCTTCCTCTATCAATCAATTATATTCTTTATCCATAGACTCAAATATCTAGGCATATTTCTTCATATTTCGACTTCTATGAAGTTTTTTTTTAATTCTTACCACTATCTATCTGAAATGCTTTAACAACCTCAATCAAAGCCCTCAAAGGATTAATGGGTTATCAAAGATTATACCACACACTTGATCAGCTAATAGGTTCCAGTAGGACATCAAACAATTCATATAACAACTCTTATAAACTTTTCAATTCAAACAGTAGAATAAAATCTATAATAAAAGATCGCAACCAAAGAATACCTTTTTCGCATCTTATTCAACATATTCAACTAGATTCATTAAATTTTAATATATTGACATTGTTAAACAAAAATAAAGACAAAAAGAAATGTTTGTCTTAATTAATTGTTACAAAACTCCCTAGTATATAACTTGAGAAGGCAACCAGTTTGCACGGGTAATCTCCTTTATAATCAATTTCTTGAAAATAGTAAAAAATTTATAATCTCCTTAAAAAAAACACCAGTCTTTGTTTCCAGTGGTGAACTAAGAATTGGAAGGACCGACACTTCTATTTATTGAAGTAGTTGATTATGTAATGAAAAAGGTTTCATCAAATAATCACTTTTCAAAAGAGGAAAACCACGTAACTATTTTTACAAAACTGTAAATGTTAGGTACAACCCAAAATAACACAAGAAAGTAGGGACAAATAGAGGAGCAAACACAAAACTTTTGTGTTTTAACCCAATTTTAGACTTATTCTCCGTACAGTTTATGATATGAATAGCATATATCCTGCATACTCGCATGTGCTTGGTTTCAAAGAAATAGACAAGTACTTTCTTCCAATCAAGTTGAAAACCCCACTTCTTCCTCTCACTTACCATACAAAATTGCAAAATCCAAAAATCCAAAATCACATAAATGCAGAAAAATGCAGAGAAATAGTAAACTAAAAATGCAAAAAAATGATTAATCAGGAAAACAAAAAAATGCAGAAAAAATAAGACAGTGATGGAAAATGAGAACTAGGAAAACTAGAAAAATAACACAATTCGATGAAAACTACTTTCAATATAATCAGAAAAATGTCAAATCAGTTTTGAAAACTCACCTAGTGAAAAGCTCAAACTTAATTTCACTTTCTACATAGATAGAAAAAAGGAAAGTTAGCAAAATTTTCAAGTTTGGAGAAGAATATCAAACCCATAAAAAAATATCTTGCATTGTGCAACAAAAGTTCACAAGAAAAAAGAAGCAAGAGAGAGTAAGAAAAGATGAATTAGGGACACACAAGAAGAACAAAGAAACGGGAGAGAGAGAGAGAGAAGAGATGAGTTAGGTACGTAAGAAAGAAAAGATGAGAGTTACTGGAGGAAGTTTATAAGAGGAGGAAGTAAAAACAAAGAGAAACGTCTTATTTCTGTTTTCATAAAACTGTTGTGGTTTTTTTATTTTTAAAAATAGTAGATTGTAACAATAATTAACCAAACGTGTTTTAAGAGGTTGTTTTCATTCTTTTTTTATAAAAATCACAACAAGAAATAGAAAATAAAAGAGAAACAAATGGGTCCTTAACTTTCAATTTTTTCTCTGGTTCTTCAAAGAAAGATTATAAATCTTTTATATGCCTTTTATAACCCTTTTTAAAGAGTTGATATAAACTTTAGATATTATTTTCTATTTGAAGTTAATTCATGTTTCACTTATTATTTTGTCAAACTTTTAATGGGGTTGATATCATTTCATTAACGGTGAAAGACTTTTAATTCGCTTAACAAAGCACTTTGAAAAGTTTAATAATTATACGCTAATCGATGCAGTCTATTATATTGAGAATTGATTATTTGTTGATTCACATAGAGCATTCTAAAAGGAGTCGTATATAGTTATAAAATTTTATACTTTGATAAACGTTGAATTAACTAAAGCACTAATTAATTTTAACTCTTTATTCCACGTAGGTAATTTATTAATATTTAGCTCGGATTTAATTCAAAAAAATCATTTTTTAAGAAATGAGTAGGACTAGCCATAAGCCACCCATGGCCATCACTAGTTTGGTTATCATTATCAAACTCCTCCAAGACAAGTATGTTATAAGGAATTTAGGTTGTTAGTTATTTTATAATATTAAAGAATATATATATTACTTATGATTCAGAGATATCTATTTCTTATAACGAGACCTACATGACGAAATGATTTCATTGCTCATTTAACAAGTACTTAATGTCACGAACTTAAACTAAGATATAATTTTGATTCAACTACTGGAGTCCAGTAAAATCAAAACAATTAAGAAATATAATTAAGTAAAGACAAAAAGAAAGAGATGCAAACAATGTTTTACACTGTCAAATTTACTAACTAATTTATTAGTCTGGAAAAAAAAAAAAAGAAGGGCCCCACTCAGATTCTCTCTTAACCAACTCATTCTGTCTAGCTCTCTTCGATCAATTCATGACAACAACAAGGAATTAACAACTCAATCAATCAATTCAATAGGAAATAAAGATTCGAGATTTCAAAAGTTAGAAAAAATAAAATTTTAAAGCACGATTTCCAAGGTGAGAGCTCCAAATTTAATGGTGCTTGCTTGGTCTCGTTTGGAAAAAGGAGAAGTTAGATATAGTTGCCTCAAAATTTAAATTGGATTTAAAGGATTTTAACAATAAAGGAAAGTTTGGTTCTATGATTTTTAGTTTTCCGTTTTTTTTTTCTTATTTTTTAAATTAAAACAAAAACAAAAATAATTATATTTTCATCATTAATAATAATTTTATATTAGATATAACTTAAAGATAAATTACTTTTAATTAAATAAATTGATTGTAATATCTTATATAATATTTATTAACAAATTGTTAATAAAAATTATTTTATTTTATTATAATAAATAATTTTAAAATTATTTTTATTTAAATTTAATATTTTTAATTATTATATAAAATTTTATTTGAATTTAATATTTTAAAGACATCTTAAATTTAATTATATTTATTAAATTAAATTTATTTTACTTAGTTACAAAAATTAAATTAAATTATTCTTAATTTAAATCAATAATTAATTTTAGTTAATTAAATATATAATATTAAATGAAATTATTCATAGTTCTTATTAATAATTAATATATTAAATAATTAAATAATATATTTAATTGATAATAAAAGAAATACAAAGTAGTCATAATTTGAAAACTAAAAAAAAAAAGACAACCAAAAATATAAATCAAACAAATTTTTTTTACTTGAAAACAAATACGAAAATAAAAAAATAGAAACAAATAGACTCAATGAAGGTATAAACTTCATTATGCAGTTCATATAATCTCAATTCTATACAACAGCAAATCGAAGGCTCAGTTGATTAAACTATACAACTGGAGGCCCGCCCGTTATCTATGCTAACCCCACCGCTGTGTTTACTGTAATGCTATGATATAGTACGTTGGTAAATTCAAACATTATCAAGAATGGTTGGATGTTCCTCTATTCCTTCTTAATTTTCCCATTGCACCTAAGTTACTGCTAGTATCTGTTTATGTACTATCTCAAACGTTGTCATGCTAAACCCCGACAGTAGAGCCAAATTGGGGGGTGAGATAGGATGGTATGTCCCTTATCCGGCAACCGCTTCCCCAGAAAGATGCAAGACAAAGACCCATGATTGCCATAGCAACCACAGAGCAGGCGGGTGGAACAGCCTGACTACTCCCAAGGAACTGAGTTGCAAGGAGCCCTGCCAGAGTGGAGCTCTGCATTCCAGTGCATAACGAAATTGTCCTGCTACCTTCTTCCTCTTGCCTGTATCCATATTACCAAATAAGTTGAATTCATCTTTAAATTCTCATTTATGGAGGCTCATAGGAACCATAAACTCATTTCTCAAAACATTAATGTCTGGTATCAGCAAAACAAGAGATTCAAAAACAAGATGATTTCCATTAGTTATTGCTGGGCTCACCACTTAGGTGATCACGAGCTTACCAGGTTAACAAAGAAGACTCAAACTGGGCATAGTCCTAATTTTCCATACTGAACCTCAAATTGTAAAGGAATTGTAATACAGGGATTCCGTTACCTCAAAACAGGGATTCTGGAAAACCAATATCCCAAAGCAAAAGCTGCTGCATGAAACGTCAACACTGGAAGGACCAACCCTAGACCCTCAACAGAGAGAATCTGACTCCTATTTATTGCCAGTGGGCTACCGATACACATTGAAGTACAAATCATAGCAACAAATGGCATCACAGGCCGAAGGAAATTTACAACTGGCTTTGCATATGTGTTTAGGACGAGGCCAAGAGTGACTGGGACAAGAACAACCTATGAAGAAAAAACGACTGATGAAATAAAGCAACAAACAAAATGATCTATTCTACTTTGGGCGAATCAACTGATCACTTTGCAAAGAATTGTGTTTACCTGCATTATTGACTTGGACATAGCAATAGCGTCAACCGGGACAACAGAGCCGATAAGAAGGCCTGTTAGAAGTGGTGTTATGAGTACGGATGCAATGGTGGTAGAACTTGTAAGGAGAATGCTCATAGCCACATCTCCTTTGCTCAAGAAACTGGCATAGCTAGAGAGTTGAGCCCCTGCAACGCAAGATGTGAGTACAAAACCTGCATAAAACATGCTTGACATCCCAAATGCCTTTGCTACTAATAACCCAAGGGCCGGTTTGATCACATATTGCAATACAAACCCAACAGATAATGGTAATGGTCTGCAACAGAGAAAAAGCACAGCTGAGAGTAAATCCAGTTGACTGGGATAATCAAGCATATAAAACACTCCGCTCAGAATGCCACAACAATATATACCTTTTGAAAGCAAGGGCAAAATCATGAATAGAAAGTCTAATTCCAATTGACAACATGATTCCACCAAGAGCTGGAGCATATAGCTCCTTAGATACCCTGCACAATTTTGTAAAATCTATAACATCTCGTTGTAAAATTTTACAAAAACAGGATTCTTTGAAACTAGTAATAATAACATCAGAAAGATTCGCAAAGATCATTAGGCATCCCGATCACCCTTTTGACTCTTAAATCAAACACATAAGAGAAGTCCCAAATGTCAAATTAACCAGATAGAAGTCCTTATCCATTAGAAAACCAAATTAGAAGTACTCTCCTTAATTCCACACAAAAGGAAAACGACGAAGTAAAAATTTAAAACTACAAGAAAGAAAAAGTTTGACTCCAAACAACAATCAGGCGAAGATAATTAGGCAAATTCTAAAGAAACAAATATCAGATGCAGGAGATAATCAATATACATATGAGCTCGTAACTCGGATTAAAGAAGTTTGATACAAAGGGAAATACTGAAACCAGTGTTAGCGAACATATTATAAGATCCCAGGAGCGAAGATTTCAATGAATAACTAAAACCAATTCAACATTTTCACAAAAACAAAATGTTAGTCAAAGAACAGTCTCGGAATGCATTAAGGACAGTTTTATATTCGCACCATAGAATATGTTTGAAGGAAACAAAGTCAAGTAAAAGGAAAGTATTTAATATTAAAAGAACGGCTGGAAACGCAATCAGTTGGTTATACCAGAGAACGAACCGAACCCGGCAGCTGAATTCTACCTCCACTCAACCCAATTTTGAGAAAGAGATAAAAGAAACCACAAAAATGTGCATAAGAAGCAGAACTGATCACTAACCAAGTGAAAGTGGATGGTTGAGTAAGAGCGGCAATAGCGGTGAGAGCAACTACAAAAGGAAGCATTGCTGACAAGAGCTGCGAAGAATCTGTCTTAGCAACCTCAGCACTTGGGTTTACCCCAAAATACAGTAGATAAGCATTGCCTTTTCTCCTCTGAGACCCCACTCTCCCTATGTACGGGGACGTCGAGCAGGCAAATGTGAACAGTGCACCACTTATCTCCAACCCCTTTATGCGCTTGTGGAGAACTGAGGATGAACAGGTTAGTGATGAGTGAAAATAAACAGGATTTGGTGCTTTAATGGAGATAATTGAGAGTCTGGGTATTGAGGTAATATGGACCGAGGTTGAGATAGAGGGTACTATTAACGCCATTTATTCACCTTTGTCGAGCTCACATATAAAGGAAAACCAAAAACGTTGTCTACGGCTGTTGGATTGATGGGTAGCCGGAGAGAGAAGAATTCCGGGGAAGGAAAAGGGGATTCAAACGGAGGTATATTGTGGTAGGACTTAGGAGAGCTCTGGTGGTGACAAAAAGGATAGAGTCACTTCATATATTACTCAAGTCTAGTCAAGGGAAACTTAAAAAAATGCAAAGATTGCTGGGACAGAACGGACAATATGAACAAGTTCAGGGGTGAAACTGAAACGTGATCATACAATCGGTTTGCAAACTTGTCGAGAGGTGAAAATAAAACAAAAAAGAGGGAATATAGAGAGTGGGATGCGTCTGACGTCCAAATCTTAAATATCTGAATAGCCTCTGCATGTACACACAATGGCAAACTGGGGTTGCATCCCTTGGCCGCGTGTTAGTTCTTTATTAAAATTACCATTTTTACTTCTCATTTATTAAATACTCCCTAAAATTTTTTAAAATTTACAAAATAATTTATTGGTATATTGTACAGTTGTACTGAATACTTTATAAATTTATATCAAACTTGTTTCCAAAAATCATAATAATAAATAATAAACACAATTAATATGAAATAATAATAATTTTTAAATATTTTACATATAAATAATAACAACAATTAATATAAAAAAAGACAATCATCATAATATAAATATAAAAATATGAATAATACAAAGTATTTAAAATATTACAATAATACAATTTCATCATTTTAATAAATAATAATTACATCAAAACATC
>JAOTAY010000004.1:17224160-17234207 GCA_025629805.1 Erythroxylum baracoense
TCATTCATCCAAAAACTTATCATAAATTATCATAAATGTCTCTTAATCGGATAAACTTAAACCAATCTTTATTTTATGACCAAATTAGAAATAAATCAACCAAAAAATAATTCATCTCCAATTTTTAGTCCAACCACACAAATCACAAAACAAAACCGTAATATCTCATTCAATTCAACATTGAATCCAATATTCAATTCAGAACATCACAAATTCACAACACCGCCGTAACAATTCAACTCCAATTCCAACCCAGATACACGCAAAATCTCATTCAATTCAACCCAACTCACAAAACCAATTCCTAAACAATTCACAAATCCAACACCCAATCCATCACAATAAAAAATGTAATTAAGCTTAAGCTGGAAAAAATTCACTGAAAAACTCATAAAACCTACCCAAAAATAATTCACTATCTTCGGCCTTCGGGTATTAGACGTGGTGGTGGTGCGGACGTCCGGTGGCTAGTGAGTGAAGTGTGTGAAGCTTGTGGTGGTGGTATGGGCAGACTTGAGGTGAGTAAAGATGTGGTGTGTAGCAGTGGCTGTGTAGTTCTGGGTGAGGCGGTGAGTAGCAGTGATGACGTGGTGGTGGTGCGGACGTGGTGGATCTGGGAGGATGACCAAAGGAGAAACACCGTCAGTGTGAGAGAGAGAGAGTGGCGGTGATGGTTGGTGACTGGTGAGTAAAGAAGAAGAAGTGAGATGGTGAGTAACTGGTGCGATGTGAGGCAGTGAGAGAGAGATGAGAAGGTAGAAGATGAAGATGAAGAAGTGAAGAAGCCAGAAGGTGCGGCTGCGAGAGACAGGGAGAGTTCAACAAAAGCGTCGTTTAGGGTATTTTAGGTTAATTTTTTCAAAATTTATAAATCAATCCTTCAACTTTTCAAAAATTACGGTACCGATGGGTATGTGGCCGGTATTTCGGATACCAGATGGTATCAGTTGGCCGATATGTGGCTGATATTTCATATACAAACCGATATCGGCCGGTATCGACTGAAAAAGACTGGTATTAACAACCGGTATAAAGGGAACAAATACCGTTCCGCTTACCGACCGGTACAGAACGGTATTCGTTCCACTGGTTCTTATCAGTTGGCCTAGTGTTTTTTTCTAAAGTTAAAATGATTCAATTAATAGAAGCAGTATATCAAAATGTTAGAAGGTTGTGAGGGGATCTCAATCACAAGTTGAAAAGACCCTTAAAAGACAGCATAAACAAGAAACTAGCCTTTAAAATACCAAGAAAGATAGCAATTGCCTACGTGTAGGACGTACGTGAGGACTTAGCGTTATGTTTGGTTGAGGGTTTATTAATGGAAAGGAATAAAATGTAATATTATTCTATCGTTTGGGAGGAGGGTTTATAATGGAATGAAATGGAATGGGACGGAAGAGAAGGTTTTATATTACATCCCATGTTATCCTAAACAGTAAAAATAAAAAACCTTCGATTTGGAGAGTTTAGGATGAAATGCAAAATGATAAACAACTTTACACTATATTACATTATAAACCATTCATCCAAACAACATTTCACTATATTACATTATAAATCCTTCCATTCCTTCCAAACAACAATTTTTTAATATTACATCCATTTATGTTCCATTCCATTATAAACCATTCTATTTTATTCTATTTCATTCCATTCTATTAAAAATCTTACGTCTAACAAAACATAACATATGAGAGTTCCCAAACCACTATGATCACTCATTTCTTCCATTCCTCCCAAATAATAAAATTTTAATATTACATATATTTATGTTCCATCCCATTATAAACCATTCCATTTTATTTTATTTTATTCCATTCCATTAAAAATCTTACGTCCAACCAAACATAGCCTAGGAGAGTTTTCAAACCACTAATATCACTCGTTTCAACCTAACCCCTCACATTGAAGGGCAAATACCTGATCAAATTGGTTAGGTCGCGTACGAATAAGGTTCAAATATACCAGTGTTGACAATTAATTCCAATTCACCTTGACCAACCATAAAAAAGGAGCAATAGTGAAGATCAGATAACTAGATCAGGTTGATCATAACAACAGTCACTAGTTCAAGATCTCTATCTCTCTTCAGGTTACACTTACTGGCTCTAGCTCCTAAATACCATCTTCTTTCTTCAGGAGCCCCACATCTAGAGAGAAGCTTAGATGGAGACCTCCTTGTTTTCCTTACGTGAATCCATACTTTAGTTATAGAAGTTGTAGATCTCTGAGGGAAGCTATGGATCGAAATTTTAATCCCTCAAAGATTACTTTCCCAATTTGTTGTGTAAGGTATCCATATACAGTGTAATTTCTTTGTATGAATTATTGTAATCATGTTTCCATTAGATATGCCATGACATAGCTAGGTTTTGGCTACATTCCTTAGTGATTTCAAAGCAAATAAGTTGTTCTCTTACACTCTATACAATTGCATGCATGACTACGTCATTGAACCTTCTCTTATCTTGGAATCTTCTTAGATTTCACTCTCTCCAAATTTCTTAAATAGTGTTAGCCATGGAAAGAATGTAAAACCCACAACTAGGATTAGAATGTTGAGGAATTAGCCACGTAATTGCTTCAAGAAGAGTTTTGATGTCCTCATACCATAGACAGATCCTTATAATTCTATTCCATATTGATCCAATGAAAGAGCATTCAAAGAATAGGTGATTTGTTGTTTCCCTCTCACCCATACATAATTTATAATCACCTTTTATATTTAAGAAGGCAAATATATCTATGGCACTTAGCCTGTCTCTGACTACCATCCACAAAATAAAGGCAGTGTCAGTTTTAATATGTTTAAACCAAACGATTTTATGCCTTGATACTTCTGGATCATTGTATTCATACCTTTTCCTGTACTCCCTGCTAGAGAATTTTATAATAGTTATGTTGCTCCATAGATAGTAGTCTTCTAAAGTAATATTAGGGGGATAGGTTGGGGTTAAGTGTTGTATAGTTACAGGGAACTGAGTCCATTAGTTCTCAACTATCAGTGAGGAAACTTTAGTATTATCCAAATAGTTATAAAAAGCCGCAAGAGCTTCCAAATGTTAGATGCCCCTATTCTACAGATGGTATCTCTTACAACTTCATTTCTAATTTCAAGTAGTTGATTGAGAAAATTAGAATAGGATGGGCTTGTTGATAGGGCCTAAATGCTTTTTCCCTTGAAGAAACAACTATGTAACTATCTTATCCAAAGGGGTTTCCTATCTTTAATCACTCTGTATATCCTCCTAAGTATAAGGATTTT
Source organism: Erythroxylum baracoense (assembly GCA_025629805.1). Classification (NCBI taxonomy): domain Eukaryota; kingdom Viridiplantae; phylum Streptophyta; class Magnoliopsida; order Malpighiales; family Erythroxylaceae; genus Erythroxylum; species Erythroxylum baracoense. The sequence goes on from JAOTAY010000004.1 coordinate 17,227,429, forward strand.
ATTGGACAATATGATTGAAATGATACCCAACCCTCCTTTCTCCTTTGGTAAATAGAGCTCCCTTTAATTCACTTTAGGAAGACCAGTTCCTGCTCTACAATTTCCCCATAGAAACTTCTTCATCAAACTCTCCAAGGTTTTGATAAGAATTTTCAATAGGAAGAATTAAGAATGCCAATATATATGCAGTGAACTAATTATTGATTTGATCAACTGGAGCTTACCACCATAAGACTGATCTTTAGTGGGCCTATTTATATGTCTTTTTTTAACTTTCTCCATAGGAGGTATGCACTCATTGAAATTTAGTTGTCTTGTTTTGATTGGGAGACCTAAGTAAGAAATAAGAAGGAGATTCTTGGCCATACCTATGAGTTTTGTGATACTAGATTCAAGGAATTCAACACTTGATGAGAGGAAGAAATGACTTTTGTTGTAATTTATCCCAAGCTAACAAACCCCTCTCTTGAAACTACTAGGCAGCCTGCCTGGCACCCCTTAACTATAGTGGTCCTCCAGTCGATATCTAATTCAGGTAGAAACTTTTTGTAGAGTTAAGTCTATTACTCTTTTATTAAAAAACCTCAACCCAACACCAAATTCCCCACTACAAATTTTGGACTTCAAGTCCACTCACAAGCAACCTCAAACAATCCAATCAATTAATTTTAAAAAAGCTAAAATATATTCTTGCATTTAATTTTAAAACTTTTACAGACATGCATTCTTTACAAAAATTTACATTCTAAACATATTCATATATGTGTAATAGTTCCCAAACAGTATTTACATGGTAAGAAAATATACACAATAGCATGTGATGAAGCTGACTACTCGTGAGGTGGAGTCCCTGCTGTTGAAGCCCTTGAGCATATACTTGGGAGGTTTTATTAGTGTTTAATCACGCAACACATACGTTAATTGTTTTTCTGCTTTAACTTCTGTAAGTTAATCTATTGTTCTCCGTTTCAAAATCTAACTTTGAAAATTACTTAAACATCATCTTTTACCCATTCTAGCTCATCAATTTCTTCAAAACACTATCTTACTTTATTAATTCACCATATGGTCGAATATGTAACGCTATTAATGCTAACTTTTTCCATTTGATTTTTCACAATAGCAATCTTAAAATTTCAGCTTATTTACACCTTACCCATAATCAAACTTCAACAACTCACACCAACAACTAAATTTCCTTTTAAGGCCGAATTATCCTCACCACACGCATATATATTATCATTTCATTTTCTTTCTAATTTTTCAATACAATTTACCTAAAATCTATGCCAAGCATCATCCGAACACATCAAACTAAAAATTACAATTTTTCTCCAACAATTTTCTAGCTTGGCTGAATTGATACACATCAATTATCCTTCCATTTTATTTACATATCATATCACAATATATGTTTTAAAACCTATAACATTATTCAATTCACATAATGTCATCTCTAACCATTTTACCACAAAATCCTTAAACTCACATAAACTTCACTTAGTCTAAATTCATCATCTAAGCCACCAATCAATTTCATTTTTATTTTCAACAAGCTAATTGGTTTCCTATATATAAGAATTGAAGTCCAAACACATAAAATGAAATCAAACTAATTTTTAATCACAAAACCCTAACGTTGACCAACTCTTTCAAGCTTGATTTCTTGGTTTGCTTTCTTGCTTTCAACCCTTAAATGCTTCCAAGCTTATTATCTTCTCCATGGCAAGTCAAAAACTACCATTGCTTATAAATAAATCCATCTCACTCAAAAAACTCATAAAATTAGTAGCTAAAACTAAGAAAACTTACCACCTTTTCTGTCAATCTCATGGGTAGTTGATAAAGACTTAAACATGACCAAAATTTCTCCAAATCACACTAAAAACTCATAAAAAATTTCTGCCCTCTTCTTCCTCTTTTCCTTGTCCGAATTCCACCTTAGCTTCTCTTCATTCCTTTTCTTTGTTCACTCTCACAGTTAACTCACCAAGTGAAGCAATTTATGAGTAAATTTTGCTTTTTATACTCACTTATTGCATTACACGTGTCATTTTCTCATTGGTTATCTCTAATGACTCATCACACACATGTCACTTTCTCATTAACTATCTCTAATGACTCACAACCATGTAATTAATGATTCTTAACCTTCAAGAAATCCTCTAATTGGTCATTAAGTGTGATTCATTAATCCACTAATACCATTTTATACAAAAACACCAAATTGTCCTCTAATGAATTTAATTCACCAACTAATCGAATTAAATTTTGAAAACATTCCACAACCGCCTTATCATCAAATTGACCATGAAACAATCTAATTAGGGTCAATACTTATTGATTAGATGCTTTTAAAAAAATTCAAATGGGTTTAAAATCATCAATACCCATTATATTCCAAAAAGGACATTTTAATCTTAAACTTTCAGAACTCTTCAAATTCATCCAATCGGACTTATTTTCAATCCGTTTCAGTATCATTAGACTGTAATATCTATTCCAGATATTTTTAATTTTCTCGGGGTTGGATCCCTAAAATCACTATTCAAGAAAATACTATTCACTCAGATTCACTATTCATCTTTAAATACTATTTACCAAAAATAAAAATTTATATTCAAATGTAAGGAAAAGTTTTATAATCACCCCTCATAAAAATTTCATCCTTGAAATTTAACTAAGCATACCTGATTAAAACAAGTGGGGATGCAACATACGCATCTGCTTAGGCTCCCATATAGCTTCCTCTATCATGTGATTTTCCCACAGTACATTAACCAAAGGAATAATCTTATTACACAGAACTTGTTCTCTGTGGTCAAGAATCTGTACTTGTTCCTACTTGAAAGTCAAATCTTCCTTTAAGTTCACATGTTGTTCTATGATTATGTGCGAAGGGTCCGCTAGGTACTTGCAAAGCATAAATACATGGAAGACGTTATGAATCCTCGCAAGCTCATCTGGTAGCTTCAATCGATAAGCCACTGACCCAATTCTTTCTATGATCTCATACAGTCCCATATAACATGGACTTAGCTTACCACGTTTCCTAAACCTATGTACACTTTTCCAAGGGTAAATCCTAATAAATACTTTATCGCTAATTTCAAATTCAAGATCCCTATGATGATTATTTGTATAGCTTTTCTATCTATCCTGGGCTATTTTTAATCTGTCTCGAACAACTTGAATTTTATCTATTTTCACTTGTAAAAATTTGGGACCTATCAGTTTCCTTTCACCTACCTCATCCCAACATATTGGAGTTCTGCATTTTCTTCCATAAAGTTCCTCATAAGGGTCATGCCAATGTTTCCTGATAACTGTTATTTTACACAAACTCTATTAGTGGTAGGTGCATGTCCTAGCTCCCCCTAAACTTCATGACACTGAACCTAAGCATACCCTTAAGTTTCTAGATGATCCTCTCTGACTGTCGATCCATCAGGGGGGAATGGTAATGCTAAACTTTAAACATGTACCTAAAGCTTTCTGTAAGCTGGGCAAAAGTCTTGATGTAAACCTAGGGTTGTGGTTTGAGACAATACAAATCAGCGTACCATGGAGTCTCACTATCTCATCTACATAAAGTTGGGCTAAAAATTGTTTAAGGGATAATTATTCTTGATTGGAAGGAAATGTGCAGACTTCTTTTACCTGTCTACTATCACTTATATAGAATCGTGCTCCCTCTGACTCCGTGGAATTCATACTATAAAATCCATAGTAATCTTCTCCCACTTTCATTTTCGGATAAGGAGGGGTTGCATTAATCCCACAGGCTTCTGATGTTTTGCTTTTACCTATTGATAGGTTAGACACCTAAAAATGAACTTTGTTATCTCCTTCTTCATCCCTCTCCACCAATAGTGTTCTATGAGGGTGTGGTACATTTTTGTGCTAGCTTGATGCATAGCGTAAGCTAAGGAGTGAGTTTCTTTTAAGCTCTCTTTCTTTAAGTCTTTTATATCTAGTATACATAATTGTTACCACCTAATCACTGTCCCATCTTCCTTATTTGTAAGCTCTATTCTCTGCCCACTCTCCACTTCGATTTTTAACTTCATCAACTATTAATCTTGTTTCAGATGTGCTATCGAATTGGTAGGTCTCTTATTAAGGCATCAACCACTATATTGGATTTTTTGGGGTGGTACCCTATCGTACAATCATAATCTTTTATTAACTCCAACCATCTCGTTTGCCTCATATTTAGTTCCTTTTAAGTGAACAAATATTGCAAACTCTTGTGATCCGTGAAAATCTTACAAGGATCACCATACAAATAATGCCTCCAAATTTTCAATACAAAAACTAACGTTGCTAACTCTAGATCAAGGGTGGGCTAGTTCTGCTCATGCTTCTTCAATTGCCTATAAGCATAGGCTATAACCTTATCATTGTACATGAGAACACACCCTAACCCTTGTCTCGAGGCATCACTATACACTACAAATCTATCAGTCCTTGTTGGTAATGTAAGAATAAAAGTTGTCGTCAACCTTTCTTTTAATTCATGAAAACTTCGTTGACAAGCATCTGATCACTCAAATTTCTCCTCTTTTGTGTCAAATTGGTTAGTGGGGTTGCTATTATGAAAAATCCTTCAACGAATTTCCTATAATAGCCTAACAATTCAAGGAAGCTCCTAACTTCTGTCACAGTGGTGGGAGGTCTCCAATTAGTAATAGCTTCAATCTTTTAGGGATCCACACTAAGTCCTTTAGCTGACACAATATGACCCAAGAAAACAACCTTGTCTAGCCAAAACTGACACTTACTAAATTTAGCGTATAACTGATGCTCTTGTAGGGTCTAGAATACTATCCGAAGGTGCTCTACATGCTCCTCATGATTGCTTGAGGACACCAATATATCATCAATAAAAATGATCAAAAACTTATTTAAGTACTCTCGAAACACCCTATTTATAAAATCCATAAAAGCAGTTGGAGTATTCATTAATCCAAAGGACATAATTAAGAATTCATAATGCGCGTACCTAGTCCTAAAGGCAGTTTTCAAAATATTATGACTTCAGACTTTCAATTGATGATAGCCTGATCTTAGATTAATCTTTGAATACACCTTGGCTCCTTATAGCTAATCGAATAAATCATCAATCCTCAGGAGCATATATTAGTTGCGAACTGTCACTCTGTTCAGTTGTTTGTAGTCGATACACAACCTTAAACTCTCATCCTACTTTTTAGCAAATAGAACTGGAGGCCCTCATGGAGAAGTGCTAGATCTCACAAATCCCTTATCTAACAACTCCTCCATTTTCACTTTTAATTCCTTTAACTTTGTTAGAGTCATTTTATATGGCGCAATTGAAATTGGTTAGGTTTTTGGAGTTAAATCTATCTCAAACTCTATTACCCTATCTAGGGGTAATCTTGGAAGATCCTTTAGAAACACGTTAGGGAACTCTTTAACCACCAGAATATCTCATAATTGAACCTCATCATTCTGTTCAATCATATAAGCTAGATATCTCTGGAATCCTTTACATAGCATTTTACTAGATACCATAGAGGTCACTATACTAGTGGGAAGAACTTTCAGTATCCCATAAAATGTCACCTTTGGTTTTCCTAATCAACTCAGCCTAACTTCCTTTTTAAAAAAATCAACTACCGTGTTATGTATGGATAACCAATCTATTTCAAGAATAACATCAAAATCTCAAATATCCAATATAATTAGGCTTGCCAGAAACTCCTTACCCTAGATGAGCATTTTACTATCTACAAACTCTCTTTCAATGAAGAGTGAGTTTCTAGCTGGAATGGAAACTACTATCCCAACGTCTAATAACTAAAGTTCAAAATTCAACTTTATAAAAAAACTTATAAGACATAAAAGAATGTGTAGCACTGAAATATATTAAAGCATATGTATCTTGATCAAAGACAAAAATCACATCGATGACTACGTCTAGCATGGCATCAGCCTACTACTAGGTGACTCTGAAAACTCAAGCCTACGTATGGGGTCCACTTGCCTATCCTAGAGGGGTTGCTCCCCTAACCCCTAAAAATCTACCGGATGTAGTAAAACTCGACCCTCTAGTTTAAGAACCCCAGTTGCCCTGTCTGTAATACCCTTTAGCTTATAGAGGTGCTAAAGATCCAACCACTGGCCTCTTGGCAGTAACTAACTGTGGGCAATCTTTGATAAAGTGGCCGTCCTGACCACAATGGAAACAACCCATCATATTCGTCTGACAATCCCCTAAATGTCTCTTTTCACAAGTAGTACACTCTGGCACTAGAGTCCTAGTGTCGCAAGAGTCTCTCGACCTAGTGGGTGACCTAAAGGATCCCTGTCTGAATGATCCTCCTTTATTAAACCTCCTGCCACCTATCCATCTTGATTTATTTCTCTTTGCTGAACCTTGGGATGAAATAGCTGGTGCACTATGCTTATGTTCTGATCTTAAACTTTGAGTGATTGCATGTCGCATCTCTCTCCACTTTTATTACAGCTTTAATTAATTGCCTGTATTGTGTCTATGAAGCCAAAGATAGATGAGTTCATAATTTGGGACTTAAACTTGCAGTGAACCTCTTGCACTTATGTAACATCCTGTTACCTATACAGCTAGAATAGTTATTTATGAGACATTTATATGACTTAAGATAAATGCACGTTAGACATAAGTTATTTGTAACTTACATATTGTTTGGCACATTTATACGATTGTACATGTTTTCATTGGCATTTTCGGGTTAATGGAATTACATATGGCTAATTGTGATTATGACAAATGG
>JAOTAY010000004.1:17242694-17254937 GCA_025629805.1 Erythroxylum baracoense
AGTTTAATTGAAATTAGAATTAATTTCAATTAAATTACTAAAACGTCCAAAGCTTATTATAAATAGGCTTAAGCTCTGTAGAGCTAGCACTTCATGCTTAACCCTCTATGTAAAAGTTGCAGAGTTCTCTCAACCTATTCTGTAGATATTGTTAGAGGCTGGACACTTGTGCGGCTACGGTGGTTAAGACGGATCGGTTTCAGAAACGGTTCAAGGAATGCATCAAGCTAAAGATCAAACTTCGGAATAAGGTACGAATTAAATTTCGCTTTATTATGATTCGTGTTAATCATTTTGTAGAATTAAATAGATATTGGTTTTTGGGAAATCAAAAGTCAAGAAAAAGTTTCGTGATTATTCTGTTGCGGTCGGATCAGATCCGAACCCGGTTTCCCAACAGAAGTAACAATTCCAACTTGTATTATTAGTAAATTCTCTATCACTATTTTTCTTCATACTTAATAAAATCCTATATCCATAAGCTTTGAGGTTCTAAAAGGTGACACAGAGAAATCATCTCTTTTTTATTGTTTTGGTTCAACATTTATTTGAAAACATCCTCCTTCTTTTAATCATTACACCCAACTCATTTTTAACATGTTTTTGTAACTTTTAAAGCTTTAATCTTAGTAATGGTTTTTGGTTTGCTCAATTATAACTGAGTTGTAACTTTTAAACCTTTCGAGTATTGAACAACAATAGTTCTAAGCTTAGTGCAGACTAGGCGCTTCTCTTTTCTTGGTGCGACAATCTGTATTATGGCCCCTCCTAAGATTCCCATTTCTTTTTAAGGTTGCATGGTCCTTGGTTGCTTCTGGTTCAATATCTTCCATCAGTGAAATTGCCATGGAACAAGGGACCATATGAACCTGACCAGTTTTTATTGGTAATATATATTTGAATATCTTAACCGCATTCATTCGTTTCATAACTTGATGTCTGTGATTTGCTTGAATACGATTGATAATTGAAACTCTATACCTGGCAATCTTCATACATGTCATATATCCTATTAACTAAGATTCCAGTTCATGTGAACAAGTTGTTGACCTGCTTGAATAGGCTCGTCAACGTATAAATAAGCTCCTGAAACTTTCTATCAATCTTTTTGAAATTTGTATGTCCTTGTATTGTTTACGTCTTTCTGCATCTTTCTTAATATGTGGGCCTCTTAACAAATTAAAGAAATTGAACCTCCATGAACTTACATAACCAAGCAGCAGGAGAACTTAGCAACTATTTATAGTAACCCGATTGGACCTCCCATCACAGGCCCAATAAATAACCGACCCACATTAATTAAGATCTATTTTTCTCACTAGACTTCAGCCTATTTAATCAGATCTTTTATTAGGTTTCTTTATTATCTTTATTCTAGATCAATTTTGATTTTTAACCTTAATTTTGTAAAAACTCGTAATTAATACTTGTTCAATTAAAAATCGCTAACATTTTCTCTCTTAGAAAAATATTAATTACCGTAGCTGTAACAACAATAAAAGCACTAAAAATGGTTAAGCAAAATCAATGTAAAGGTTGACCAATTTAAAACATTTGATGTAAAGATAATGAAAGTTCGTCATTCAGTCCTGTAAGGGTTTTGATACTGAAAAATATCAAATGCATATGTCATATATGACACAGATCCAATATAATCACACATATCTAATACATCATTAACATCAATGAGAAAATAGAGTCTGACAAACTACAATGATATTGGTATGACCTAAAATGTATGATTGTTCTATTTGTCAGTCTCAATTTCTTTGAACCTTATGCTAAAATGCAGCTAATAAATTTGTTTGCTCTCACTAAAAGCTAAATTGCATTAAAGAAAATATGGAATTAAACATTTATATCCCCTATGTCTTATCAAATCCATAGATTTATGTATGTATATTTATGTGTCTTAAAGACATTGGCTCAAGGTCAATCTGCATATATATTCCTGATGAACTTTAAAATGCTTAAGATTGATACAAATCTTAAGAATTTCACCTATATTATGACAACATACAACAAATTGTATAACTGAGAAGAAAATGATGATGATCTGTTTGTATTAAAATATATTGCCACAGTATATTAAATTTGTACAAATGTATCAAGAGCAAATATAGTGATCCCTAACTAATTATATCTAAGGACTTCAATAAAATCATACTATACACACGTCTCTAAAAAATAACTGGGTGAAGTCTTTTGGTTAAAGGATCAATAAACATATACTCGGTCTCTAAATGCCCCACCTCATTATTACCTTTTTGTATTAATTCCTTTATGGTTAATATTTGACCTCCAAATTCTTAGAAACTGTGAGACATTGTGATCTTCTTATGGTTATTACTAAACAATACAGTGGAAAGATTATCACAATATAATCAAATGGATCTAGCAACTAAATCAAATACAAAAAACTTAGAAATCAAGTTTATGAGCGAAACTGCTTGTAAAGTAGCCCCATAGCATGCCACAAACTCTGCATAAATAGTCGAAAAAATTACTAGTATTTGCTTGACACTCTTCTATGATATTGCACAATCTACTAACATGAAAATGTACCCTAATGTGGACTTCCTATCATTTAGGCCAGAGTTTTACATACTGTCTGTATCAGCTAGTACCAAGGTACCATATTGGCTGAAAAATGGAATGGTATCAATGTTAATGGTACCGATCGGTACTGGATTTTTGGTGTGGTACGATAAGTTTTAGAAACTTTAGGGACTGTTTAGCAAAAATAAAAAAACTTTTTACTTCCCCCCTCCTCAACCCTCATCTGCTACCTTTTTATTTTTTGTTTCTCACTTTCTCTCTCTCACAGACTCATACACTCTCCACTCTCCTCCATTCTCTCTCACTATCTCACACTCTCCATTCTCTCTCTCTCGTTCTCCTCTCCATCTCTGACGGCTACTTCTCCCTTTCTGGTGACAACAAAACCACCGCATGACTTTCATCTCCCTCCATGGCACCACCACACCATTTTCAGCCCTCCTCCATGCAAACCACGCCACCATCGAACCACTTTTAGGCTCCAACCCTCCTCCACGTGGACCATGTGATAAGGTTTAATTGTTAATACATTTAATCATTTACATTTAGCGATTAATGATACGAAAAGGATTAAGATACTCACTTTAATTCATATATAATTTTAGGTATGATTTGGAAGCAAAGAAATTAAAGTGAGTCGAAAGCATTACATTTAGGCCGTTTTCTGAAGATTAATCACTTGTCTTTATGGAGCAAGAAGAAGAAAATTAAAAGACAAGAAGAAGAATTAAAAGTGATTACTAGAAAATGAAGAAATAACAAGCGTAAAACGCTATAGTAGGTGGATACCCAACAATGCAAAATGACAGTAGACTGATGAGCAAAACGGTAGTAGATGAATGAGCAAAATGACAGCGATAGGAGAATGTTAGACCAAGCAAAGAGCAGCAAATAACAAGCAGAAACGACGACACATAGCAGGTGGAGGCAAGGAGCAAATTTCTGCAAAATAACGTAGACGTTTCCATAAACTGTTAATTTGGCTAGAGGGTTTTAAAAGAGCAATGAACAGTATGCATGGCCATCTACATTTTATTCTTCCCATCAATACACAATAGCGTAGCTGGAGTGGTGATAGAGAAATAAAGAAGAGTAGAAACAAAAGGGCATAAATAAAGAATAGAGTGGCAGTAGAAAATAGGAGAGTGGTGGCAGAGAGAGCGTGAAAGAGTATAAGAGTGAATAGTGTCATGGTCCATCAATATTTATTTGTCAAATCGATGAATAGTAATTAGGAAGAAGCTTACTGCAGTGAAAATATAAGGGGGTTTCGGTTGGGGTAGTTTTTATGGGGTTAAAGCATTTTCTTAAGAGACCCATGGAAGGGTAAGATCCTGACATCGGTTCAAAGGCAACATTGATGTCGACGACCCAAAGTAAGTATTTTTTAATTGTTTTTGGTGTTTCTTTCTCTCATTAGGAATTGGTTATGTTATCTTGTGCTTATTGGATTAGGTATTGAATGATGATGATTTTAATGCTCTATTGAATCGTTTTTTATGAAAACTTATTGCTAGAATCGAATGCAATACGTAATCGTTGTATTTCCAGCTCATGTGTAACAACTAATAGTTTCAAATCATTAGAGATAACATAACATAGGTTAAATAATTCGAGCTTGTGTGATTATTGCCTAGATTGATCTACTTTTCTGATTCTTAGTGTGGTTATCTGGATAAACTTAGAGCTTAGAGAGCTTATTCTAAGTTTTCCGATAGCTAGGGTTAACTAACAAATGCTTCGTGATTAACTAGGACCTAAGAAAAAATCAGGATTAACAGAGCTTGTTGTTAATATACGACCGATAATTGCTAAGAGAAATAAAAGAACAACAAATCAATGAATTAAAGTTAATTAGGGTATAGACAGAGATTGAACCAAAGAATTAGATCCCTACAGAATTCCCTAATTTTATCATTTTTTTCATGTTTTCTTTAATTTATTTTCATTAAGTTTATTTCATTTTATTTTCTTATTAAATCCAAAACTCCCTATTACCTAAACATCAATTAATTTCATTTCATAAGCTAACCGAACACTCCATGTGGAATCGACCTAGACTCACCACTACTTTAGTAGTAGGCTAGTTATTTTATTTGGACTAGCGTTACAACGCACAGGTCACCACGCCACCACCGAACCTCCTCCACGCCACTGTCCTCCTCCAAGACATCAGCCACTCTCCTCCAAACATCCATAATCACCAGATCTAGAGTATATCTAGATCTAAACCTGACCTAACCTAAAAACCTGAAGCAAATACATTGTGAATTTATTTGGGTGTGTGTTTAATTGGTTTTTTTCTTCTTAATTGCATTTGTGATTGTGAATAAGTTGGAAGTTGAAATTTGGAATTAAATTGTGAATTAGATTTATGATTTGTGATGGGTTGGATATTGGGTTGGAGTTGAATGAAATGATGCATGGTTTTGTTTTATCTGGTTAATGGTTTAGTTTGGTTGTGGTTTGGTTTATGTGGGATTTATCTTAAGTTTTTTTGATGAAGTTGGTAAATGAAATGCAAGGCATGAATGAATTGATAGTTAAAAAGTTAAAAGTTTCAACTTAAAACTGAGAATATGACAATGTGACAACTGTACAATATATCAATGGACTATTTTACAATTTAAAAAAATTAGAGATTATTTTATAAATAAAAATTTTTTAAACGGTACCTGGTATTGCTTGATACCAGTACAGTACTATACCATAACCCAATCTGGTACTAGGGCTGGTACGGTACGGTATTTGCAACTTTGATTTAGGCACATAGAAAATTTTGAATTTGTATAAATGAGGTATAAATTGTTGATTTTGTTAAATGTCAACATATAATCCTTAATTCCCTTAAGATATCTCAACACATGTTTGATTACATTCTAATGGTTTATTTCTTGGTTAGCTAGATACCCTACCCAGTAGTTTAATAATAAATGTAATGTCCAATCTAATGCACATCTGAACATACATCAGGCTACCAACTTCACTAAACATTCTTCATAGTCTCTCTCTCTCTATCATTCTTTGGACATTATGCCAAATATAATATCTCACTGTAAGAACTAGGTGCTATAACAGTTTTACAATTATCCATATTAAACCTTTGCAACATACACTCAATGTATGCTCTATACAAGCGACCCAACAAGTGTTGAGACCTATCTTAGTAAATCTAAACACCTAAGACAAAAGATGCCTTCCCAAACTCTTTTATGTTAAAATGCTTGGCCAAAAGCTACTTAACCTTATGTAACAAGGTCAAGTCATTTGATGTAAGCAATATATCATCCATATATAAAAGTAAAAAAGATAACCTTTCTCTCTCTAACCTTGTAATACAATAATCTTTAAACTTTAGTTTCCATAAAGCCAAATGAGGTAAAAACCTCATTAAACAATATGTAATGTTTTCTAGAGGCTTGTTTCAAACCATATATAGATTTTCTTAGGTTACAAACAATGTCAAATTTGCCTTGATCCTGAAATCCTTCAAGTTGTTCCATATAGACCTTTTCACACAAGTCTCCATTCAAGAAAGTGGTTTTGACATCTGTCTGATATAGTTTCATATCAAAATGAGCCACTATAATCGTAATCGCTTTAAATGCATCCTTAAAGGATACAAGAGAAAAGTTAACATTAAAGTAGATTCGTTCTCTCTTAGTGAACCTTTTGGCAACCAACTAGGCTTTAAACCTCTCAGCTTTACACTGAGAGTATTTCTTGGTCTTGTAAATTCATTTATAATTGATAGGTTTGCAGTTATGAGGTAAATCTACAAGTTCTCATATCTTATTATGCTTTATAGATTGCATCTCATCCCTTGTTGCATCCCACCACAAATATGCACGAGGTTCAAAAGCAACTTTTGTAAAAGTAACTTGATCTACTACATGTTCAATATCATAGTCTTGTTTACCTAAATGGACTATGTAACTAGATAAGGTAACAAGTCTTCTCACTTTAGTGGATCTTCTTAATTGGATTAGTTCAATATGCTTTTGTACCTCATGAATCTTAGTTTGTATAGGTATGAGTTTCTATTCCTGTATTAGTATAATACTGCAACCTTGATCTATTAGTTCTGACTGTATCAGTGATGGATATGAAAAATTATGGTATCCACTCTTCTATCATCCGAAGGGTGAGAATAACCACCCTCATCAAGATAAGGTAGACCACCCTCATTATAGACATTATACTTTAAAAACTTAGTTGTTTGTGATTCCACTACTCTAGATCCTCCATCTTTACAATAAAATATGTATTAATTAGAGTGATCGAGATATCTAATAAAATAATAATGAGTAGAACGAAAATGAAACTCACAAGGATTATATAAACGTACCTCAATAGAAAAGCCCCATACAAGAAGATGAGTGAGGCTAGGCTTCAACCACTTTCATGTTTCAAAAGGCATTTTTAAAATTGATTTACTTAGGACTTTATTAAGTATATATAAGGCAGACTTTATTGCTTCATCTTAAAGATAATCAGGTAAATTATTTATACTTTATATTAACCTCATCATGTCTTTTAAGGTACGTCAACTTCTTCATTATTGCTTATCATCAGTTTTTCCTCCTCCCTATTTGACTTTCTCTTTTGTATGAATCCCTACATTATAGACACAACATGATTCGAGACTCCACTATCTAGCCATCAAGAACTTGATATGGTTATAGCAAAATTAAACCATGTATCGTACAAGCCATGAAGTTACCTGATAACCATTTCTTTCCAGGTTTTTTATATTTATGGCATTTTAACTTCTTATGTCCCTTCTTCTTACAGAAAAAATAACTCAAACTCATACTCTTTACAACGTCCTCGAGAATTCTAGCAATACTAGATTGACCAACATATATTTATAGAAAATAATACATCATATTTAACCTTTTCCAGGCTATATATGCTACTCTCTCAGCCTCCAAACTAATAGATATAGGTGCCGATGGCTTATCCCATGGCATGTTCATATTTGCCATCTCTAACACAAATTCCACATCTTACTTTAATTTTTTAAAATTGAAACCAGTGACGGTTTCAATTGTGACACTATTATCATTTATAGAGAAGGTGAATGCAAAATTGATAATGAAAAGATCAACACAAATATAGGATAATATCTATACTTAAAGCCATAAAATAGTATCTGTATTGAGCATCTTATCACACATATCATGAAACACTTATAGGATGAATACATAATATATGCAAATAAGAACTCCATATAAAAGTGATAAAAGTACAAACTATTAACTTTTATAATTCTACACCTGTAGGTGAATAGATCACTTAAGCAATGGCTTACTCCATCTTATGTCTTTATGCACATATCAAAGTCTCAAATAAGGCCAACACTTATGGGTAGAATAACTAAACACAACACCAGAAACATCCCAAACATTCAAACAGAACAATTTAAATACCAACTTGAAAGGCCCCTACGATGACTACATTCTCATTAGTGCCCAAATTGATTTACAAGCACAAAGGACACACATATATGTTATCATCACATTTTTATATGTGCATAAAATATGTGACAATTTACTATTCATAAATGTAAAAATACTCATTATCACATATCAGTGCTGAACATATTATCAACAAACTTTATTTGAGAATTCATCATAAAGAAAATCTCAATCAGAATGATACTCATGCGATACTGAGTAATAATGTACCATACGACATACTAAAAGCACATGTATTTCTTTTATTTCAAGTCAAATACATTAAAATTCACTCAGTTATGACTTTAATAACCTTATTTGATTTTTTAAAGTTAAATTTTATTTATTAGCAATGTAATAAATCCAAAAAAAAATTTAAAAACTCACTTTATAAATTTACAGAACCTTTAAAACTAACTTAAAATAACTTGAGGAATCATTTTGTTAATTTTGGAAAATTTTGAGATTTTTTTGTCCTTTAATATGATGATGTCATCAGCTAACATTGTGTTACGCACGTGCATATAACAATTTTTGTCAACATTTTCAATGATTTCCATGCAATGCTTCCTCTAAATCAATTTAAACAACAAATATGCAATTTATCTAAATAAGAACAAATTAATTTCTCCAGTTTTCTTATGGATAAATTCAAAAATCTCCGTTCAAATTGAAGCAATCATAGGATTGCTCTGATACTACATGTTACTCCTAATACAAACTTTAATTATGGACTTAAGATTAACCATTAACTTGTATTAATGAAGAAAATGCGAAAAAATACATATTTTGTTATCAATTGAATAATGAATAAGCTGGTGAACTGCTTAAATAAGCTCATCATCGTATGAACAAGCTCTTGTAACTTTCAATCAACTTTTATGAAACATCTTTCTGTATTTTTCTAACGCATAGATCTCTTGAAGGGTCGGAGAAACTGAACGTTCATGAACTTACATAAGTAGATAGTAGGAGACCTTAGCAGCAATTTATAGTAACCTTATTAAACCTTCCTATTATATGCCTAATAAATAACCAACTCATGCTCATCATAACTCATTTTTCTCACTAGACTTTAGCCTATTTAACCAGATTTTTTATTAGGCTTCTTATTATCTTTAATCTGCATAATTTTAATTTTCTTAACCTTAATTTTATAAAAACTCAAAATTAATAATTATCCAATTAAAAATCACCAACACTCTCCACCTATGTATTTTAGCATCCATCCAACTAACACACCACAAATTGCTTTAATCTCAATGAAAAGGGCAAAAAGGTGTAATTCCATAATAGAAATGTAGTTACTGGTGACGTTCCACTTCCTAAAAAGAAAGAGAGGAAAAATAATAAAAGAAGACAAAAGTCAGGAGTCCGTGCATTAGTCAGACATGAAATCCTTCATTTTGAAAAAAGACAAACACGTTAAAAGGAATAACTAAACATCTCTGCACGAATATATAGTTGTAGCAATAGTAATCAAATCCTCCCAATAATATAATCATAATCTCTTGAAAATCACACTATGCCAAGAACATATATAGCATAAATCCCCTGAAGAAAATGCTCAAATCAATTTAACAGAAGATGCACATTTATTGCTGAATCCATACAACAAAAGATGGGAATTCCTTTTTCTTTGAGCCACAGAGCAAAATCGTTGGAAGAAAGTTTTTTTTTAATTTAATGATGAATTTATGAGCTCTCTCATAAATCTAAATATTTTAAAAAGTGACGGAATATGGCATCTGTTACAAAGGTTTTCCTCCGGCACTGAACTTATCCGCAAGCCTCATCTACTCTTTTGCACAACAATCTTATTTAGGTCCTTCTAAGCAAGACTCAGCCTTCCCACATGATCGTCGACCAACTATCGAGTTCTCAAATGCCTCATGACTCTCGCAGTGATTAACTCTCACACTCGTAAGAAAATTACGGAAGCATTAGAATAGTAAAGGTAACAACAAGAGCAAGAAAGAGATACAACGAAAAGCCAACCTTTATTACTTCCCTCAAAGTATACAAAGGAATACTCTCAACTCTCTTGTGTCTCACAACACTCTCCTCTTGATTATGAGAGCAAGACTCAAATGAGCTATTTATAGGCATCTTTAGATACTAAGTTAGAATCCTACTAGGACTCTACTAGCTAAGATCACAATATTATCCTATTTTATCCTTATCAGATTACATCAAACTAACCAATAGATGATTTGTCATCCAATTAAGATTCTATCTAATAGGATTAAGCTACATCACAATAACAAGATAAAAGATTACATTATCTGGGAATGATTATCCATATCTACGAAATTGATGCCCTCGTCGAAATAATCTGTGGACACTCCTCTATGTGTGGTTTCTTCAAAGACTCCTTAACTATCGGCACATCTCCCACGTGCCATGTTCCCTCTCCCTATAATGTCTCCTTACTTTTTTTCGGATGCTCCTTCAGAAGGCCCATTGCGCCTAACATAGTAAAACTCTCCCAAAACTCGCACCATGCTTGATCTACTTACTAAGTAACGTTAGAATTCTCGCATATTCCTGTCATGCATGTGATCCAGCTAACCTCCCATTCGAAGTCCATCTCAAGCTTTCTTTTGATCTCGCACTTGAATCTTGCATCTCGTTAAAGATTTCTGTCAATGCGCACCAATGCATACCAATGCTTGACATTGCCCCTTTTTGTTCTTGCCTCCTCGCAAGTCTTTTTGCCTTATTTCGTTATTTTACGTGTCGAACACTGGCCAAGGCTCGTCAATGCCGGTACGATCCTACTATCACGAACTTAGGGGTCTAACAGCATCCATATTTTATGGATGAATACAAAAAATGAAGGGAACTCTTCTCGTACTTACCACCTTAGATAACCCCAGGCGAATGCTCATGTCTCGATTTTGTCTTTTGCAGCTTTCCTATCTATATCATCTTACAGTGGACTCTTTAATCTCTCACAGCCATATTCATAGGCGTCTAGGTATGGACAAGAACTGGCTCCTCTAACGTATAATGTGTGTCTGTACTATATGAGTAGAAGAAAGTAAATCAAACACACAAAATGAACTCATCTCATCAGCTAATGCAGACTCCTGGACAAAATTCACAAGGAGAAAAAGGAGAACCCTTGAGCTGACTAAGCTATAGTCATATGAAGAAAACTTCATCATGCATCCTTAAGAGGACATTCTTCCTAAATTTCTGCTGATCAATTCCAAATCTCAACATCACAGATGGACTCTGTATAAAAAGTTGTAGATTAGGCCACAAATACCATTAGTAATTCTAAATTTTCCCACTTTCATTCAAGCAGATAATTAAATGTCCTATCCACAATTCAACCAAGCATTTATTTTAATACCTAAAAATTGTACTACACCTTAACGCATTTTATGGTTTCCCTGCATAACATTCTTCATATCGAAATCAATGATAATTGCCTCAAAACACATACTTGGTAATACGAAGTTATATAATGACACAAAAAAAAAAGAAAATTGAATACGTAAACCTTGGAGCCAGCTTCAGCAATAGCCTTCTTATTCTCGATCTCGTTGATTCCATCCCAAACTGCTATACAATCTCTGGGCATCTCGAACAAGGAGAGCGAGAACTGCTTACGAACAACACTGACATCGAAATAAATAATACCAGAGCTGGGCACCTCCACTCTAAGGCCTTTCACCGAAAACCAGAGGAACAACTCCTGCACCGAAATTCCCGATAAAGACGCGATCTTTCCGTAGCTAAGAGTGCCAGAAACGTTCCTATCGTAATGCAATTTGCTTTCGAACTTAGAGTTACGGGCCTGAACTAAATGGACCTCGAATCGACCACTCTTATCGAGGCTAAAATCTCTGATGCACTTTGGCAATAAACCCATGGGAAGTCCGTGGTCCTTGAGGGCCTCGTAAATTGAGGCCTTGTTTGGTTGTTAGTTGATCAGCCAAAAATAGCTGATTGACTCAAATTAGCTTATTGACTTTATCAAAAAATTATTTGAATAGTTTGGTTATCAGCTGGTTGGGTTGGTTGATTCAACCCAACCAGCTGATTTTGAAGAAGCTACCTTACAGCAGCGTTTCAACGTAATCAGCTGATATTTTTAATTTTAATGTCGATTTTGCCCTCTTCTTTTCTCTAGAGTCTTCTTCCTTCCTTGGCTCATCTCTCTGTTCGTGTCCACTCCTTAACTGATGTTACTGATACCAGAGGAAAGCATCGA